>JAOSBP010000206.1:35579567-35617502 GCA_027563825.1 Erythroxylum mucronatum
CCGAGGTATTGATTGATGAATGTGATATTGAAGTGCTACTTACCTTACTTTGTTCTGCTTGTTGAATTTGATTTATGATGATTGGTTCTGAATTTCGGACAATGATTGTCCAAGGCATTCGATGCATGTTATATCATTGGAAGTGTTACTTGCATGTGAATATGATTGACTACCTACTTTGCACATGAAATGTCTAAAATGACTTTATTTTGTTTTAAAACTGTTGAGTCCTAGTTGTGGGTAAATAGGCATGCCTAGAAGGGTCTGTAGCTGCTCCTGTGACATTTCGGTGTCGAGACTTCGGTCTTTCCTGGACACTTCAATGTCGAGACTTCAGTTTCTCCTGTATAAGTCCCGTTACCCGCCTCTGTAAATAGATTTGCAGTCCTCTGATTTTGTAATATGATATATGTTTGATTCTAACATAAACAAAAAAAATGTATTATGATTCTGAAGGGTTTATACCATCTTGTGATATTCAGTTCTGATAAGTATAAAAATCTGTTTTGAAATGTATTATGTCTGATTTAATGTTAGGCAATCTTTTAATACATGCTTATGCTGTTATATGATTCTGTATGATGAATTGCCACTTCAAGTATAGATTAGTTATTACTCACTAAGCTATATGCTAAGCACGGTGGATTTGTCCCGTGTAGGTTCAAAGCGAAGATTATAAAGACTGGGATAAGTCAACCGCAATGGTCAATGGAGTCTGAGTCTTGTTTTGAGAAAAATGTATTTTGAGTTTCTTTTGGGCTTGTATCTGATGTGTATGACTTGTCAATTTGATTGAAGGTTTGTAATAACCTTAATACATGTTGGTCTTTAAATTTATGGTATGTAATATGATAGGCACAGTATGAATGATATGTTAAGTACTGTATGGTTGATTTGAGATTCTGAAATGCATGTATGAAATGTTCCGTCTCGCTTGGATTTGTCTCGGTATTAGGGCGTCACACCCTATCTTTAGGGTCTCAATCTATCTTTTACCTCCAGGAAGCAAGTTCTACGACCTTATGGCAGCTCTCAAGACTCTATCTCTTATAAAGTCACGAAAACTAAAAAAATGCATGAAACCTGCGTGTCTCTTCGACTTCCAGTTCTCATGATCGTGGGAATTATACTTGTGCTTCTCACAATCGTGGGTTAACTTAACAGAAACTTTCTCCATAGATTTCTCACGATCGTGGAAAACATGCCCTTTTCCACGATCGTGGGTTCTTGTTTTTCAACAGCTTCACTTCTCTTCTCTTCTCTTGGTCCCTAACTCAATCATAAAGGTGTCCACCTTTCATTCCTATACCAAAATGATCAATTCCCACCCTAAACTAATATCAAACACAAAAGAACAATTATAAAGATCAGACTAAACAAAAACAAACAAAACAAGTACTAAAACACAATAATACTAACATATCATGCAAGAAACACATACCAAATACTTAGAAAAACATATACTAATGCACAACTATCAACTTCCCCATACTTAAATCTTTGCTTGTCCTCAAGAAAAATCAAACACAACCAATCAATTCTATCACTTTATTTTCATAAAGATCAAAGCATGTAATCCCTTAAAGTTTAGCCAACTCAAGTATCAAGCTATTACACATATCATGACTACTTTTCATTAGTATACATAAGCAAACTCAACTTATGGCATCATCACTCAAAGATAAGTATAAACACATAATGAATCTTCCTCACAGTTTCACTCATTTCTCTCAATTGTTTGATGGTTAGTGTTTTTCTCAAGCTCCCTATAGGAAACTAAACTACCATAAGCTTGCTAATACAATTCTCCTCTACAATGAATACATGTATAAATAGATCAAAAGAGCTTGTTTTGGGTTGTAATGTGACAGGGGTTAAGGTGGGTCAAAAGAGGTAAAGGGTTTAACACAAGAATGCATAAAGTAATAAGTGAACAAAGGGATACAAAACATATTATGAGATATACAAATATAAATATAATACTACTTCGCACTTATTGATGCTACCAAAACGTTCTTCCTTTTGTTTTCTTTTTCTCTTTGTTTTCTTCTTTTTCTATTTTTTTTATTTTCATATAATTGAAAAAACAACAAACAAAATAGTAACTAGATACGATGTGATCGAAGAGTAAAAGTATAACTTAACTCATCTCAGAAAGAAAAAAATTGTACCAAAAATCTCAAACTAACGCATCACTTAATACGTTACTAAGCTTGTGAATAGGTAGGTTAATGAGGTTTCAAGTTTTGAAATATGAGGTGTTTTTAATAAACTAAAGTGTTAAGGCTTAATGGGGCTAACAAGGGATAATAACAAAGGTAGGTCATTTAAGATATATCACAAAAAAGGGCCTTAATCAAATCTGTTAAGCATGCATCAAGTAGACTCAAATCGATTCAAAGCAATTTCTGAAGGTAGTAACCTAAAGGGGCATTACACACTCAAAGACATAAGATGACTATAGATGGAGTCATATAAGCTCAATCCTCACATTGGCTCAAATGAAAGTTTATTATGCAACCAACTACTTTTCATCACTCAATGTGATTCACTCTACACTGAAGTAGCCTAATCCAAGTTCAAGCATGCATTCAATCTTATTTCGACTAGCACGACAGAATCTCATGGCAAAACACATAAAAAAATGATTCAAGTGTGGTTCCATTGCTTAACACAACATAACATCAAACAACAACCTAATATGCCTAAACATGCATCCTAAACAGTAAATAAAACAAATTTAAACAATGCAATTGACAAGGAAAATGTCATCTCCCTACACTTGGACATCACATTGTCCTCAATGTGACGAGGCAACCAAAAAATGAAATCAAAAAATCAAAGACAACATCAACCAAACAAACAAATAACACAACTAATAAAGTAAATAAAACAATATAAAAAGTAAAGGGTAAGAAGGCTTATGGGGATTGAGGTGGTGAAGGCATAGGAGAGGGGACTTTAATGTTCTTTGTCTGGATTAACTTGAGGAACTTCTTCTTCTTGATATGAGCATCATGCCACTTCTTTGTCATTTCCTTGTACAACTTGGCATTTTCATAAACGTCAAATCTCAATTCTTCTAATTCGTCAAGTTGTAACAATCTTTTCTCACCCGCAAGCTTCTAATCCATGTTCAACTTCCTAACGGCCCAATAGGCCCGATGCTCTAACTCAAAAGGTAAATGGTGCCTCATCAATAACACAACCCTAAAATCAAGTGATCCCTTAACAGAAAATCCAGCAACATACATAATAATTTGTTCTTCCAATTAACTGCTGAAAATCATAAAAAAATAACCCTAAAATCATAACTACAATAAGTCACACGAAACCTATATTTTTCATGCTAAAAAACGATAACACTTCAGCCCATATCTTACCCAAATCATAGCCCCAATCTAGTTGCCATAATCAAGTCAAATTTTCAAAATTTTGCTTCTTTAGATAATCATTATTAAAAAATGACCATCCATTTAAATCTCATATTAATTAGGATTTTAAACCTTATCAAACTTATCTTAGAAGAGTCTCACATAAACTCAACTAAGTCCAATTATCAAATAATGTCCAAAATTAAATAATAAGATATCATAACCTATATCTTAATAGAGGTATTGATCTTCTAAGTGTAGATAAATCATCATATTACAACTCATCAAATGGAATAGTCGGCTCTTTGCCAATTCCTTTGACTATTGAGCAGTCTGTAGATGAAGAAGATAAAGTGTATAACCAAGCACACATTGGTGGTGATCAGATAGATTATGATATTGATGAGCTACATGAATCACATCCGGACAATACTAGAGATGAATCCATTGATGATAATGCGCAGGGAAAGCAATGAGATACAACTACTAATGAAACACAGCTTCAAAGGTCTACAAGGAAGAAAATACCTTCTAAAAGGTATTCAAGTTTTGAGTTTCTATTACTTACTACTGAAGGGGAGCTTGAGGATGTGCAACAGGTTGCATTTTGTGAAAACGTCAGATATCATTGGTTGAAATCTGTGATAGAATAGCAACAATTAATGTTGAGGAAGGTTTATACGAATTTGAATGGTGCTAATATGTTGGCTAAAGTGGTTTTCGAAAATAAGCATGAGTTTTGCAGTAAACTTGTCAAGATCTATCTTAAGTAGATGATGGAGAATAACGTGTCATCTCCATATTTGGTTTGGAGGGAGATATTATTGTGTGCCCAGCCCTATTTTGAAATCTTGGATAACGTGGTGAATAAGATCATAGTAAATATATATTAGCTCCAAAAGATAAAGATTATGTGAGAGAAGATCTTCATAGATATGGATATATCATTTATTTATATGTAATCTCTTATTTTATTAATACTAAGAATATCATCCTATTAGATAATGTAATGTAGTCTGATAAAGACAGATGTGATTTAGCTAGTTGAGTTTAGTTAAGATTCTGACTTAGCTATCAAGTCAATTGTGCCGATAAATAGCTTATTTAAGTCTTGCTCCATACATGAGATAGAGAGTACAGTCGTAACATCCAAAAGTGAAAAAATAGAGAGAGGGCAAAGAGGGTTATATTTTCATTCTTATTTGACTGTTTTTTAGATTGATTTGAGAGTTTTTGGCATTGGTTTGAGAGCTTGCTAATTGTAATATCAACTTTGATTTCAATTTTAAAACTTTGTAAGATAAATTGTTATTGAAGTGGTGAGATATCAACTTTTTATATAAATCCTTATTGAATTTAGTGAATTGGTTTTCTCCGTGATTTTTTCTCTCTATATTGGAGTGTTTAAAATCTTAGTGTTTATTTTTTCATTAGTTTCTTCTCTTTTTCTTACTGTAACTTGAAAAATTCTTTCTTATTATTAATATTTGATTGATTTTTTAGAGAATCGTGTATTTATCTCCCCGTAATACCAGTGTTCTATAGATAAAAGACAAGGAGTTGTTTTTTTATAATAGTGAATCAAGTGGATTTGCTAGTAAGGACGGTCTTCCAACGTGTGGGAGCCTAACATCTTAGACAACAGAGTCCTCGGGCCACTTAGATTAGGATGGGCTTCCAATGTGCTGGTGCTTGTATAATCAGCTGTTCTCTAGAATACTTTTTGAAAATATATGCTTTGTGAAATGGCCAACAAAAAGAGGGGAGACATTTGGAAATTGAGGCGAGGCAGCTGCTACATCATCTTCCTTTGCTTCCACACACACAGCCAGTGTATATGAAGCAAAAGAATAAGAATCTTCCTTCAAAATCCAAAATGCAAAACCAGTTATCTCAACACCCAATACACACCTGGATCAGACCAAAGCTAAACATTTCCTATCCAAAGCTGGGGAAACTGAGTGTAACATCCTGACAAAATTCACCCAGTCCCTTCATATGCTGTGCTTTCTATTATAGCAAATTTAATATATATACAGCCCAATGACATAGTTTAGTCCTCTAAAATCTTGACTTCCTCTTCCTTCTTTTTGATCGCTTCCGAGAGGTTTCAGTTCCATTGATATTTCCTGTTAGCCTTTTCACATCTCCATTACTTGAAGAATCCCAGTCAAAAACCTTAATGTTGGTCACGATGGCATATGCAGTGATAATTTTTTTGGGGCATAACATGGACTTCCTTTCGAGCATAGCAATCTGACCGGGACTTGAATCTTGAATACCCTTCTCTCTCATCTTTTGCATTATAGTATTCTTATCAAGATCTATACCATTAGTTGTATCCTGCACAGTGGTAATGGTACAATTAGTGTTGGTTTTCATTAAACAGCAAAACAGTAGGTCAGCATAACAAATTGGCAGCTTTCACATTTTGGCACAAGAAGAAAAATATTAAACATGACTTTAACTTCAGCGTTAAGATTACGCGGAGGATGGTCCTAATTGTATCATTAATTTCGCTTCCATGTTTCCAACAGACGGTCTTGGATTTATCAAGTAGATTAGTGACAAAAAACTGCTCAATTCTCTCACCTTAAAACCAAATGGTATATTGAGTTGAGTACTCTGACAACCACAGCCATCACCAAAGTTGAGTTTCAACATAATGTCAAATGCTTCTTCTGTCCCAGTCCTCCTGATGTACATTAAAAAAGCAATTGTTAGATAGAGATCCTTCAGGAAAAAAAGGTTGAATATGAAGTAGGTTAATACCTTCAGCGCATTAATCTGAATAAGGCATCCAGGAAAGTAAATCCAAATCGATTTTAAATTGGACCACAGAAATATGAGGTATACTAAATTTACTGATAAGTTGATCGCGTATAGCGATGTAATGATCGCGTATAGAGATGTAACTTAAAAAGATGTCAAACATATCAAGATTCTATGGTTCCAAAAGGTTTGCTGAAGAAACAAGTTCAAGGCCATTGAAGAATACATTGCAGAACTCGAATATATCCAAGCCACCATTACCAAAATCATTTAAATTAATTTGCAGTCAGTCTAAAGGCTCAGGTCAGAATTTGGTTAGGCTAACCTTTTCAAATTAAATGGCTGAACCTCCAGAACAGCTGGTTTGAATTTGTGTGTGTCTGAGAAGGATACCTGGGATGGAGATGATGTAGAAAGATTAAGAAAAGGAAACGAGCATCAGACATCCAAAATCAAACAAATGTGTCTCATGAAGAAGAATATTCCGACTGATTGTAGCTTCACATTTAATAAGCAAGCAATAACTAAGTTATAATAAACGATTCTTCATTTCATCAGTAATGACAACTGCCCTCACCTCAACAGACTTGATAAAAGGCAATGGTGTTTTCAGACCATGTATACTTGCCACTCGAAGGGTCCAGTTCACATATCTTTTATCTGTCAAATTGATGGACCATGTAAGAAAGCTACTAAAGGCCGAAGTCTCACGTCTCAGGTATTTAGTAAATGTGATGAAACCCCAGTCAAAGTTTGGTTATGTTCAATCAAAAAATGAAAAAGTAGAGAAGTTCATGTTAAAGGTCTTGATCTGCTCTCCTGTTTATGAGAATAACAAGAAGGCATGATTTCTATTTAAAATATAATTAAAGATTGCCCAATATAAATGTACTCAAACTAGCATTTTTAAAAAGATTTGGAATGCCTACTCATCGAAGCCATATGACAAAGTGCTTCAAATCTCATAGTGAGTAAATATTTCTCTTCCAAATTTATGGCACTATTACCCCAAAACTTCATTAACATAACTGGAATGGATAGCCTAGTTAGAATATGTTGACGCAACTTAGACAAAATATCATAGAGTTACCTGCACTCACAGATTCAGTAATGATGATCTGGAAAAGATCAATCCTAATATATGGAGGAATTCGCATGTTGAGCAAGTCCATGACTCCTGTAATAACCTGTTCTTGCTCAAATTAATAGATAGTACATACCAACTAACAAAATCACTGGAGTGTACAGCAGCAAAAGCAAAAATCTATTACAATAGGGCTGACCAGCTCACGCCAAAGAAATGGAGTAACCGCATATGGTCATAATGGTACATTAAGATGTACTTGCCTTAAAGTGAGATTTGACATGCAAGAATTATAAAAAAAATTATACCTTGTCCACAAATCCTCGAATGACTAAACTTGCTTTGTTGTCCTTTGGAGTTTTCTACAAAGTTGTAAAGAATGACATTATAGGAATGCAAACATGCATTTTATTAAAAAATATCAGAAGGAAGAAGTCCTGAACTAATTATAAATCTATTGACTAAAAATTTCCTAAAAAAGATTATTCTTAGCATAGAAATTTCGCATATTTCAAGGTGCAACATTCCTGTATGTATTATGAAAACTCCCATCTCTTTATCACTATTCCATTTCCCACTTAAATCTCCCTCTTCCCCTGAGATGGAAATTTATTAAGGATTTCTTGGTTCAAAGTAGCTCCAAAGGTGTTGGAAGAAGAAAATGTTCACTTTCCCCAAGATGGAAGGGAAATTGGTCTTAAGATTCATCAATGATCAGAAAATTACCTGGAGATTCACAATTACAATTTTCCCTCCACCACGTAGGCATTTAAGAGGTAGGTTGCATGCAGGAGTTATCTGCAAACTGCAAGTAATGGTTTTGTGAAACTGTTCTAAGAAAAGATGAACAGAGGAGAGTGCACGAGATAAGTGCAATAAAGGAAGATGCAATTCAGTCAGCAAAGAAGCTCAACAACAAAAGAATCAATAGCAAGTTTGAGTATATAGCACTGTATCTTAAAACTCTGTTCAAAGAAGATGATATTTCCTTTCATTATTTGTCTCTCATGTTTGTTCAATCTTTTCCATTATTTCCTTTCATCCATGATAGTAATTTGGCTAACCAGAACTCTGGTGTCATTTACAAGGCTGTAAAGCAATGTTTTGGTTTGGTGATCATCAGATTTGAAGCTGTAGGTGGTTCTTTCTTTCTGCGAAGTTGGATTGTCCGCTTGTTGTGGAAATATCTAAACTTGAGTCAGACATTTTGGGCATCAGTCATGCTATAGGAAAGAAAGACTCACTTACAGAAAGTACCTTTTCTATGTGTACTGTTGACCAAGGAAATTCTAGGAAGGCATAATTAGGTATTCCAAAGCTATTAATGAATTCACATACAAATTACAGTTTTCATGAAATATTGCAAAGGTAGTTGAGCAGAAGCATTACGGAATTCTAGGTTCTATTACTTAAGAATCCCAAGAAAGAAACACTTATTGTTTACTATGATTCATGGTCAGGCTACAATAGATTTTTAATCTTCAAAACCTGTTGTTCTAATTTTATACAAAATAAAAAAAGTGTAGGAATACTATGTTGCTGTGTGATCATTGATAAAACCAAGATGGTTTGGTATATCCATGAAATGTAACAATGTTGACTAGAAATATTAAAACTGATAAGGACGTGATTTAGGTATAAAAGACTGAGTAGAAAAATAAGAGGAATGTTATCTATTCAAATTACCTTGTCCCTAAACATAAAACAAGATCAGCCATCCTGCAGTGCTTCTCAGCTGAAAGCATCTCTTTTGCAGGAAGTGCATCCTGCAGGCATCATGTGGGTGCACATAAGCATAAACAGTAATCTAAGCAACAAGCAGTCACTTTAGACTTAAAGTGCTAAAACTGTGAAATTAATACCATCAGAATCCAATGTGAGTAAACATTCCATGGATATAAATCTAAATAACTCCATATGCGAATTTTATTAGCTCATTACATTATTTGCAAATAGCAACTTAATGAGAATAACCCCCACCCATCTGAAGCTAATATAACAATTGCCTTTTGATATTCAAGACAAGCATCTGTATTATATCATCCCTCAACATGTAAAGCGCAAATTTAGTAAAACTCTCCACACTAATTCCCAGTAAAATTATGTGACATCAAAACTAACATATTGCTTGATGTGAAATTGAATTGTATTTAGCTTCCATCAAAATTTATACTTGTAGTGATGTGCAAGTTAACTCCTAATGTCATCCATATCTTTTCATATGCCGATGGTGCTGAGACAACCTGAATATAGACTCCCAGTTTTAGATCATAGAACATTTCTCATTGAAAGAATGTCCAGAATCTCTTGTGCCTCCTAAGTACCTGGTTCATTCTTTATGATGACATTACATAATCACATAGTAAAAAATGTTTTAATGCTATCCCAATTTCCAGCTTAAATATCAAGCACATTCACATTTTGAGTCTCAACTATCTGAAAATATAAACGTAATGAAAAATACCTCCCAGTCAAGAACAGTATCCTTCAGTTTTGTTCCGCATTTAACGTCAGAGCACCGCCGTGATGTCTCCTTCAGTCCTATAGTTTCCACCTCAAAATCCCGCAAGTACCTTCAGTTGATGGAATAACAATAAAAAGACTTATGAGTAGAGGGTTAGGCTTATTTAAACAACTTCAGCTGTTTTAAAAAATTTGATTGTTGCTCCAACATATGTACAATGGACCATGAATGAGTACATATATATGAGCATGACCCTCTAAATACAAGAGCAAAATGGGGGAACAACTTTAAAGTAATTACATCAGATATTGGTTTGTGTGGGACACCAGTACAAAATCTATGCAACATAAATAAGAATAACACTATAACAGAACAAGTGGAAGGAAAAAAGACACCAGAAAAGATGAGGAATATTGAAAGATGTGAACATAGTTTAGAAGGACAACAAATGCAGAAATTGTGATTGCCTCTTACTCGACTCCACATGAAGGGCATGTTTCCATGAACGAGTTTCCATGCAATTCAGCAAGTTTTTCCCTTGGTATTCCAGATCGAAGGTGGAGGCCGTCTACATTCTGGCAAATAGAAGTAAGTTGATCACAAAAAGTAGCCAATTCCATGTGGAAACTTATTAAGTATTTGAGTAATAATAGTAAAACATAACAAACATATGGACATCTGTCATTTTATACAGTCAAGAACCACTCAGCTTAAAGCCTTAAACTCTTCAGCACACCCTATTGAAAAATTCTTCACAAAGAGTTAACTCCATTCTACAGAAGTGAATAAGTATGATACATATGGGGAAATGAATGTGATTAACATACAGGAAAGTTACTCCAATAGTGAACATCTACCTGACTAATAACAAACTTTAAGAATCCAGCCTTCTCAAATTCAACCAAAGCCATATGAGTGATGCTTGGCATTGCTCGGTGGAATGGAAGGGACGCTCCAGGTAAAGGTTTGCCCTCACGCTGCTCATAGTCAAAAGACTTCAAGAAACAAGGAAAGAAATATACAAAAAAAAAATCCACTGTCCACTTCAATGATGAGCTAAGATATAGCACAGACACAACATGGAGATCTTTCATGAACAAGTTACAAGAAATCAAGAAAACAAGAATCTGAGTTGACGTATTTTCTGAGAGTAGCCTGTCAGATCCCGTGAATTGCACCTTATCTACAATTCTGAAAGGATCATAAGCTCAAAATATAAAAGATAAAATATAAAAAGCTTGACCATCAGGAACCTTACACACTTTTGAGATTATCTAATTAATCAATTAGATAGTCCATAACACCTCCACTCTGTTTCTACACTAATAAAAAGAGAGCATTCGTTGGGCAATTTTAATCATAATAACCTAATGGGATCTTCCAGTTAAGATCGTATAAATGACATGTATCACTTGCTCCCAAGATTTACCAGTCTATTACACGTTCATCAAATATCTTTGGGAAGGGAAGACAATTACTAATCAATTGAGGTGCTTCTTGGAAGAAAACAACAGTTCATAATGGTTCCTCGTCAAACAACAGTTTCATTTACCTGCAGAGTCCAAATTCCTTTGGGGCCTCGAAAGTCAGGTATGCCACAAGATGTCGATATCCCAGCACCCGTAAAAACTACTAGATGCTTACTCTGCAAGAAGAATCAAAAGAATGACTTAATAATTGATATGGAAGGAAAAATGTACCATTAACACAAGGGATTATAAATTCAAACCTTTTGTATCATCCTAGCAAGTTGTTCAATCTGCCAATAAAAGATTAAAACAGTAGTGAGTACAAATCATTCACATAAGTAGAAATCTAAATGACTTGCAACAATTGAAATGAAGATGAAAACATCCATAACTTTGACCTTCAGCTTTTAATTTATCACAATACCATAAAATATATATGAAAAAAAAGAAGTCTTTAGATGCATAGTTTTAGGTGCATATAAATATATCATTAAAACAAATTGAAGAAATATTTAGGTGAACCTCACTTTGTGGATGAGAACAATATACAATGGAATGAAGATGCTCAAGAAATTATAAGACTGAGTCAGAAATCCATTCGTAAAGGATTGAATTTTAACTTGACAAATCTCACAGAAGCGCAGATACCAATGAAATCCCAACATACTTGAATTCCCAATATTCTAAAAATCAAAACAGTTTCTGATTGAACCGTCTATGTAAGCTATAATTTGTCCTTCTTTTGTTCTCTTCTTCCATTCTATTGCAATTTAAAGAACATGCCAGTTTCCCAAGCTCCACAAGAACACCAGGTGGTTCACCCATCAAAGCATAACATGTAAGGTGTTGGTCCAAGATAGTAAATGTTAAACTACCCTGATCGCTAATTATCTTTGAACCTAAGAAACTTATCCTGAGTTAAATAAGTAGAAAGAATGCATAATTATCAGAAGGAATGAATAATCAAAATACAAGAAAGCAGTTAAATTTAACGTTAAAATGCACCTTAGAATAAAAACCCTTGCAGGAAACTTAAAGAATCTGAAACTCACTGCACAACCATGCAGGCCATCACAACAAGTAAAGCAGGTAGAAGCAAAGAGCCCCTTTTCTACAATGGAATAGAGTTAAATCACAAACTTCCGTTGGAAACTCTGATCCACTCCCTGAATTCAATGTGGTATCCAAAAACAAGCAGGGTTTACTTTTATATTCATACAAGAAACAGATAGCTAGCAATACAATTGATCCAACATTTAGTTTGCTCCAAAAAGGCCACCTTTAATCACATGATCACATCTTCTTCACAAATTTCAAACTACTGCTACCAAATGTTAATACAAAACAACAAGAATCACCCGTAAATCAAATCCCATCAGAGAATACTACACATTAACTCAAAGAAAGCATGAAAGCAAATGCACACAGCCACAACTTTCCACCAAAGTTATTAGACAGACATAAAAACCTAAGCAACTCCAATAGTAGTTAGCATATTTCCGTTTCATCATAGAAAGGCCTCACCAACGATAACCATTCACAAAAAGGAGACCAAGAGCACAAACAGGACAAGACCATTTAACAAAATGAGGCAATGGGAAGGAAAGGCCTTACTTTTTCTTGCAAAACATGGGGCGGGTCGAAGAATTCTGTCATTCCAACGTTACCGACATCTTCAATGTAGGAGAGCTTCTCGGCGTAACCCAGAGACATGGTTGAATCAGTTTTGTCTCTCTGGAAAGCTTGATGATCAAAAAGTATGGAGGGCAGAGCGAGTAAAGCCTCTTTCTTGCTTCTCTGTATTGCTCATAAAAGCATTTGGAAGTACTACTTGCTTCTTTTAAGGAGACCCAAAGCCAAAAATTGGAACTTTGGCTCTAACTATGTCCATGTGGATTTATTTTAAAATTATGCAAAAGGCATTTTATTTTTTCAACAATATCTTGCCCCAAACTAATATATCCAATTAATCTAGGGTTTTGAATGGTTGATTTCTGTAAATTACCATGTGTTGATTGGTTGATTTTCAAAGTAATTTCTGTTTACAAAGAAAAAATTATGAATGAGTTTCACAAGTTTAGCTTCATGCCCAGACCATAGGGGTAGTACCTCCTCAATTTCTGAATCTTGAATGTCTTCAAATTTTATACTCAACACCAAAAAGAATTGCTTATACCACTTAACCATCCTATAGAAAGCCACTGCAGAGTTTTTTTTTTTTTCCAATCAAACATCCCATTTTAGCGGAATTTATTCTAAATGATATTGTTGTTATTGTTGTTGTTGTTTTCGTCTCCAAACTGTTTAAAAAGACTTAAGACTTATCTTTTCGTGACGATTACTAAATCCAATATTTGAATTTCTTCTTTCAGAAGAACCCAAATACTGTACTCATTTGTCCATATTTGAAATAAGTCATATGTGTTTTGGCTTCAAGGAAGGCTTTGGAGGTGTTTGGCAACCTAACTCATAAGATGTTTTTTAGTTTATTAACTAAAAGCTAGCTTTTTTAACTATTTTAAAAATATTAATGTGTTAGGTGAATAACTTATTAGTTAACTTATTTAATGTCAATAAGCTGATCTATAAAAACTTTATAAGCGAAACTTTTGAAATTAGTTTGTTTGTCTAATAACAATATTACCTTCCACTTTACTCTTTACTTTTGCTCGGTGTGATTTCAAAGTTAACTTTTTTTTCGTATAATTATATCAAGAATATAATAAGAAAGTTAATTAAAATTTTTAATCTTTATTTAATTTAATAATATCAGTTTATATTTAAAAATAACATAATATTAAGTTTTTGAACATAAAGAGCCACATCAAATTAATATTTTTAGTATATAACTATTATATATCGTATCTGTGTCATACTATAATTATAAATATTTTTAATTTATTAAATAATAAAATTCATACATATTATACAAAAAATACCAATATGATGTAACTTGCTACATCATTTGTATTAATAGAGAATTTAACGTTGGATTATTATTATTATTATTATTATTATGTTTTTATTTAAGTTATAAACTTAATTTTTATAAAATTAAATATCTAAAATTTAAATTCTTATAAAAATATTCAACGAAATTATAAGAAATATAATATTTATACCCTTATAATTTTTTTAAAATTATATCCTTATAAGTTATTTTACAGTTCAATAGTTAATACTAAATAATTAATTTTATCAAATATTTCTATAAATAGTTGTATTATTTACTGATTAAATGAGTTGATATAATTAGGTATAAGTTAATTGTTGATAAAATCAACCGACAGATAAGCCTTTATATTCAAATTTCTACGAGCTTTAAATGTCCTCCTTACTAAAAACGAGGATAGCATTAAAGGAGACAAGTTCATTTCGTGTAATTAAAGTTCATGACATGGTCCTTACTATGCAAGTAATGTCTTATCATAACAGACAACAAAAGAGTTGTTAGGAATTGTTCAATTTTTTTATATATATTTTTGGTTAGGTCGATCGTGCTAGGTCCAAGCTCAAATTTAGAAAGGCACATGGGTCGATCGGCCCATTCCTCAATGTTGACCTAATTCCTACGAGTATTTACTATATAAACTCATTATTTCACCATGAAAAAGGTACAACACTATAACCCTATTACTAGAGAAACCTTTTCCAGAAAGACTAACTTGAGTGTCCGAGGGGCCTGTCAGGAACCAACCCCCGGCACGCCTTTATTGTTTTGCAGGTGTTCTCTAGCCAAAGTGATTCAAGATCATGGATCCAAAAAACGACGTCCAACCTTAACGAAATCTGACTTAACCAATTTTGATTAATCAGAGAAACAAAACAATTGGATTTGCTTTTAATGCATCTTTCTTGGTGGTTCATTATGGCTTTTATTTTCTACCAAGATACAAATCACCCTCAAAATTTTAATTATTCTCTTGATTTTTTAATTTATTTGAGAGATTTTAACTTTCTTATATGGATTATTTGTAAACAATCTTTGAAATAATTAAGAGTAACACTATATACTACTCCCTCATATTCAAAATAAGTGTCGTTTTAAAGAAATGCACACTTATTAAGAAAGTTAATGAAATGTTTGATATACCCTTATTAATTACCTTTTTTTTTTGATTTGAGGAAACCCCACAGGCAGGCCAAGCGGGCTTACCTCTTAGAGGGTCAAGTGGCTACACCCCATCACGGAGGGCCTCACTAGTTCTCCACCCATAGGTAAAATCCCGGCTGCCCTAGGTTCTTACAAGAGGGGCTAGCAAGGAATCGAACCTGGGACCTAACCGAAGCCAAGCCCCGCTCTCAACCATCTAGCCACACCCCTTATTAATTACATGTTAAAGTGTCTTAAAAATAAAATCCGTGTAATTAAGATGTAAGAGAAATTAAAAGATAATTTTGAAAATAAAATCATAAATATGCATAAAAAGTCACAAACGACACTTATTTTGAATAATTAAAATCTCTCCAAAACAACACTTATTTTAAATAGGAGGGAGTATTTAACTTTCTTAGATTTCACGTTCTATTAAATGTTATTATTTTAGAGCTTTTAAATGTTCCCTCGCACATTATTCACACGGTGCAAATATCCAACCCAGCAAAAGCAAAAGTTTGACCAAAGTATAAGGAGATGTAAGCGAGGGACCAAATAAAATAAAATGTCTTTACCTTTTGCACCATTTTGAACATTGTTTACATGTTAGGACAAAACTGACACGTTTTGTTTGGTTTACATAATTATATTATTCAAAAGCTTGGTGTATTGCCATCATGAGAGCTTAGAATATATTAGTAATAGGCTGTAGTTTTAGAGGTTACGAGTTCAACGTCCTCATGTTAACCTTTGTTCTTTAGGACACTCGATGATCTCGTTTGTATTGCCCTACATATTCATGAGGTTAATACATGTTAGTGACATTTACCTTGTCCTTAATGGCGTGGATGCAACCTTCGTATGAGTCCACTACTACTGTTTACTTAGAATGAGTTGTTCTTATGACTGAAAAAGAAGAGGAAACATGACACACAAAGCAACTGTGATTTATGTATTATTGTTAGTACAGTACTTATTTCCGTTAATTATTTTTCTTAAATAATGTGTGACCATGTCCAGTGTAACTTAAACTGTGGTCCTGAGAGGGCGGCTTCCAAAAGCCCAACGTGATCCAATGCGTCCAGCCGATGAATCATCAACTAACTCGACCAACTGCATCATTGCTGGCCTATAAAAGACAATCCTTTCTCTGTACGGGTCTCGTCAAAACTATTTGGATTTTGGAGTTGGTCGCACTACATTCAAGAAAACAACCAAGCTTCTTGTAGATCTCTCTGTTCTTTTGGGTTCATTTCATGACTTGATTTTTTATGCAGTTTTTGGTTCAAGTTCTCGACTTTTTAGCTCTGTTGTGGATGTCTTGAAGTGTTTGTTGTTGAGTTCTTACTGTTCTGTGTTTGTGGGTCCATTACTGCCTTTTGGAGGGAGTTGTTTTTACGTGAAGGAGAGCAATTATTGTAATATGGGTACTTCGATGAGGATAAGAACTGGCTAACTTTCTTAAAAAAAGATTCTGTATAATTGAAAACAGAGTTTTGGGTAAGAATAGGTGGGTTTTAGGTGGAGACATCTCCCACTGGTATTCAACGTGATAACACCATTTTTTCTGGTTTTGTTTTGCTTCTGGGAAGTTGTGGGTGGGGGGATTTGTGTGATCTTTCCAGGGCTGGAGCTGTATTTGACATTCAACTGTGGTTGGATCTATGTCCGCTTCAGTAAATTCAGGGTTGCCGGTTAACCAGTGTGAAAATGGAGTTCATCATGTCCAATTACTTTCTGCAAAACCTGATAAGCATGATGGTGTAGTTGTGGACATGAAAGATCCCGTGGATCCTGATAGGTTTCACACCATGCTTAGAGCTTCACTATCAGAGTGGAGGCAGCAGGTGTAAATAAATGCTAAAATAATTCTTTCGTCATTAATTTAATTCACATTTTTATTGATTCTTGATATACATACATATTCTATTCGTATTGTCTTAGCTAGCTCTAATAATCACTCTATTTCTTTTCCCAGGGAAAGAAGGGGGTTTGGATTAAGTTACCCATTTCACTAGTAAATCTTGTCGAAACAGCAGTTAAGGTATCTGCTCTTGTAACACCAGGAATATCTGGATGATTGCTTATTCCCATTTGTTTATCCATTTGTTATGAACTATTTGCTATCGTCTAATGGTTCTCTTATTTCTTGCAAAATATGGAGAAAGACAGAGGAAGGTACTGAATTTACTTTTGTTGGTACTTTTTCTGATTTGTTAATAGGAGGGATTTATATACCACCATGCTGAGCCTAATTACCTCATGCTCGTTTACTGGATTCCTGAAACTGCAAGCACTATCCCTGCTAACGCCTCACACAGAGTGGGTATTGGTGCGATTGTCTTGAATGATAAAAGAGAGGTAGATCACCTGCATTTTCACGAAGCTTTGTCGTTAATTCTGCTTGTTTTTGTTAATACACGTGAAACGAATGCCAAAGACGAAGCTTTCATAGCTTGCATTAGTATTTACCAAAAACATGCTCTTTCCACCCTTCTCAAGGCTTAAGATTGTTTGGGTATCTATCCATCTCTTTTTTCTGTTTCCAACGTAACAAAGAACAAAAATATATTTGGGAACATTTTGTGCTGTCTGTTACTTAGGATTATGGGGAGATTTTGATGCAACTACATTTAAGAATTTGTCAATGTAGAAGTTTTTATTTGGCTGCTCAAAGTTTACTCCAGAGTGTTGTTTTGGATCCCAAATGAGACTTATTGCACTCAACTGGAGGAAAAATAAGCCATTATCTATCTACACATACCTCCACTTTGTGGATATGCCGATGCAATGCATCAGATGGTGCAAAGCAACTTGACATGATGATTTATGTCCTTATGAACTCTACCGCCCTTTTATCTTGTCTATGCTTTTACACAGATACTTGTAGTTCAGGAAAAGACTGGTGTATTTAAAGGAACAGGAGTTTGGAAAATCCCTACGGGAGTTGTAGATCAGGTGCATACCTAGCGTGTGAAATATTTCAACACTTAACTAATAAATGCTCCAGACCGGTGAGTTAAACTGGATTATTCAAAATACAGGAAGAGGATATCTTTAAAGCTGCTGAAAGAGAAGTGAGAGAAGAGACAGGGGTAAGTTATCATTTCACTATGTTATACTTGTTCCAATAATAGTTTTAGCTCTAGACTCCTTGATGTAGGACAAATAGAAGATTTATTAACTAAAGCTAAAAATCACAAAATTAGGAAATGTGACTGATATTAAGCTGTTGGAATATCAAATTTCGATGTTGAATTTTGATTGGGAATGCTGAAATTCCAGATTTTGCATAATTGGAATTTTAAGATTTGATTACTGGAAATTTATGCTTAAGATTTCAAAGTTTAATATGCTGGAAGCTAGGATTTTGATTGTTGAAATTTTGTGGTGAACACAAAGAATAGAAGGTAGGAAACTAACAATCACTCCTAGGATCTAAGAACCACTTTTAGAAGAGTCACACCTTCTAGTTAAAAACTCAACTTTGTAGAAAAATTTCAGATTGCTTATATTATTGAAGGGCTGAATCAAAGTTGCGAATATCGTACCGGACTTAGTATAAGATTAGATTCTGGTACAGTACTATACCGATACTGGTCAATACCGGGTATTACCACTACCACCACTACCAGGGGCGGATCCAGGAAGTTTTTTCAGTGGGGGCAAAGCAAATTTTCAGTGGGGGCAAAGCTTCAAAATAAAATTTTGTGGGGGCAAAAACTAAAAAAAAAAAAATTTACATGAAAATTTTAGAAAAAAATTTTGGGGCAGTGGGGGCAACCTTGTATCCGCCCCTGACCACTACCACTACCACCTTCAACATTTCCACAATCACCACGGAAACTAGAAAACGAACTTTCACTACCAATTTCAAAATTCAACCTTTTCTTTCTATCTCTCTTGTGTTGATATTCATCAAGCAATATTTTCATTTGCCACTTCACGTCATGACTTACTTTTTTACAGGGTTCCACTTCTCCTTTAATCCCAGCTAAATGTTTCTTTAATCGGGTGATTCCTCCACCTTTTAAATGCTTGTTACAAATAAGCAAATAGTATGGTTTCTCATATCGGGAACCAATGTAGTACGAGCCCAAGCTAGATAATTGTATCTTCCTGAAGTGGGTTGATCAGGATTACTTGAACTTCTTTTCATTATTTGTAAAAATAAATTAATGCATATATTAAAATAAATAACACATAATTTCATTACAGAATGTGCATATCTATCTTATATAATATAGCTCATTTTGTATGATTACATTATACACACATAAACAATTTCTATTTCCAACAATTTCTAACAATTTCTTTTATAACATTTTCTAACAATTTCAATTTAATCATTACAAAACATACATAAACAATTTTCACTTCCATCGATTTTCAACAATTCCATTTCTAACAATTTCGAACAATTGCAATTTAAAATTTCAAACATCACAAAACATACATAAACAATTTCCACTTTCAATAATCACAAAATATACATAAAATAATTTCTATAAACAACAATCATAGACCATACATAAGATAAAACAATTTCCACCTTCAACATTTTCTAGTTCCACACTTCGATGAAATATAATTTGGAACTAGAATTACCATAAATATCTTAAATCACATAATTAATTATTAAAATTAAGGTAGCTATATTATGAAACCCCACTTTTTGTTTTGTAAAGTAACACCTTATATATTTATATACATTGCTTTTGAATTTTTTTATATAAAATTGATTTAGAATCTAACACGTACAAGCCATACTTAAATGATGTAGTCAAGTTAGTTGAGTTAGATAAACCTCATTTATAATTGGTAAAAGTTCAACTTTTTTCAAATGAATTATATGATATATTTGTAAAAAAGAATAATAAATTTATTTCATTTATAATTAAGTATAGATTAATGCTAAAGGAAATTGGTATGGTATGCAAACACTTAACTTTATAATATTCTGATTTATAAAATATGATTTTGTATCTATATGTCTATTAAATTAAGTATTAACAAAACTGATAACAATCAACAGTTCAATCAATACAACACACTTCCAAGTTCCATTCCACATTAACAGAATCACAGTTCACTCCAGACCAGTTCCTTCCACACTTTCATAGTTTCATTCCACATCTGCATTTTGTATCTATATCTCTATTAACAACTTCAATAAACCAATTTTCAATTTTCACTTTCGCACTTCCACAATTCCACTCCACTCCACCACAGTCCACATCCAAAATCGGCGGTCCACAACAACACAACAACAAATTAACATATGCGATTCCCAATTCACAAAAACTCCAATATTTCCATTCACAATTCACAAATACATCAACAATTCTATTCACAACAATTCACAAAAAAAACATTAAGTCATAACACACACCCAATTATTTTAGAAATTTAATAACAATTTTAAGGGTCGGGGGTGTCGGGTAGATTTGGCGTGGAAGAGGAGAGGAGATCCAAGAGTGGCTGAGGTTGCTAAGGCGTTGGTGGTAGTCTTTGATGGCGTCGGTGGTCGCAGCAGGTGGTGGGCGTCGATGTGGGAGAGAGAAATAAAACATTGGGAGAAGCAATATGGGGCATCGATCGTGGTGGTGGGTGGCCTAGGTGTGTGTCGGTGCTCGGTGGTGGTGGTGGTGGGCGTTGATGGTTGGTGGGTCGAGAGAGATAGTGAGAGTTGAGAGAAAAAAAGTCAGGTGTGGGAGTGAGATAGGAGGAGGAGGACAACAGCAATGCGACGAGCATCGGTGTGGTAGTCATTGGGTCGACAGCCATGGCGAAGAGCAGAAGAAGAGAGCTGCGGCGTGAGTGAGAGTGTGAGTGAGGGGATGAGATGAGTGATAGGTTAGAGAAGAGAAGAAGAATATGTGCGTTTTAGGGATTTAGGGTTAAAAATTTTATTTTTTTGCAGATATACCTTTAGAGTTTTAAAAATTCCGGCCAGTACGAACCGATACTTAAACCTGGTACACATGACCTCCTATCTTGTATCGTTTCTCGGCCGGTACGAACCGATACTTAAACCCGGTACACATGACCTCCTATCTTGTATCGTTTCTCGGCCGGTATAGTACGACGCAAAACCCTGGGCTAAGTACACATATATATTGAGTTCTTATTCTAGTAGAAAATGGTTTTAAACAAATTTAAATCTTATTCTAACATAATCTAAATTTTAGCTCTTATCTTTTGTTGTCAACTCAATTCCCGTTCTTCATCCTACCAAATTAAGGCTTGTGGTTAACAATTTTTTCCTCTTTTATGTCTTCTATATACTTTAACTTCATTTGTATCAATTCTCCCTGGCTTATCTAAAGTTGTTTTTGATGTATAATGCGATAAATATAAATGCTATTCATATAAGCTTGGATTCAACTTTTGAAATTCTTATTCAAGAATACAAGTACTGTAAAAAATTGATCTTCCTTTCCACTACAAGAAATTGTCGATATCCTCCAGGTTTTATGGCTACAATTTGTTCATCAAGAACATTCTCAATTATCTCTTTAAGATAAGGAGTGCTTGTAAGTCTTAGGGTATGTTTGGTTGGGAGTTTTATAATGGAATGGAATGGAATGAGATGGAAGAGGAGGGTTTCATATTACATCTTATCCCATCCTAAGCAGTAAAAATGAAAAACCTCCAATTTGAGAAGTTTAGGATAGAATGTAAAATGATATACTATATTACATTATAAACCTTTCATCCAAACAACATTTTACTATTTTACATTATGAACCCTTCCATCCCTCCCAAACAGCAATTTTCTAATATTACATCCATTTACGTTACATTCCATTATAAACCATTCCATTATATTCTATTCCATTCCATTTCATTAAAAACTGTACGTCTAACCAAACATAGCCTTATAGTAAGAGATTTGCTCATCTTGTCTATGATAAATAGTTAAGTCCACAATGTTAAAGATAAGACTTATTCCCATGTCACTTGGTAATTTCAAAACATAATTATTAGTACTTATCTTCTTAATGATCTTATAAGATCCAACATTTCATAAATGAAGTTTCTTATATTTTCTTTTTTGAAAACGATCTAGACGAATCTTAACCATTACCATATCTCCTTCACTGAATTTCACCAATCGCTGATGTTGATCAACATGTTCTTTATAAGACAAATTGTTGGTTATTATCTTTCATCGAATCTTTTCAAAGATGTCCCTCATGTTTTGTGCAAAACCTTCAACTCCAACACTAACTCAAATCAATAGGCTTCTTTGGTTGAACTCCTGAAATTATCTCAAAATGACTCTTACCAATAGACCTATTTGTAGAACTATTGTATGTAAATTTTGTTGTAGGAAGAATTAGGTCCTAATCTTTTATATTGTCTCCATCCAAACATTTTAACAAGTCTTCCATGTTTTTATTCACCACATCTGTTTGTCCATCGGTTTGGGGGTGGTAAGAACTTTAAAATTGAAGCTTAGTGTTTAATATTTTCCATAGAGTTCTCCAAAAATAACTCATGAACTTTACGTCACGATACGATAGTTAAAGGTAATCCATGGTGACGGACAACCTTTTGAAGAAAATTTTAGCAACATGGTTAGCATCATAGGTCTTGGAACATGAAATGAAATGACTCATCTTGAAAAACCTATCTACTACCACAAAAATAGAATCATATCCTCTTATAGTTTTGGGAATTCCCAAGACAAAATCCTTACTTATGTCCTGCCATGGTTCATGAGGCACAAGTAGTGGTGTGGATAATTCAGAATTTTGTTTCCTTCCTTTAGCTAATTGACATGTTCAACATTGCCGTATAACCTTAGACATGTTCTACTTTGAAGAGGGCAATAAAAGCGATCTTTAACCATTGTGATGATTTTATTTCTTCTAAAGTGTCCTGTTGCTCCTCCTCCATGTACTATCAGATTTTGTATAGCTGAAATTTTAAGGTTTGATTACTGAAAATTTAGGTTTAAGATTTCAGAGTTTAACATACTGGAAGTTAGGATTTTGGTTGCTGGAATTTTGTGGCGAACACAAATGATAGAAGGTAGGAAACTAAGAATTACTCATAAGATATAAGAATCACTCTTAGAGAAAACTATCACACCTTCTAATTGGAAACTCAAGTTTTGAGGAAAAAATTTAAGATTGCTTATATTATTGAAGGGCTGAGTACACATATATAGAATTCTTAGAATCTTCATTCTAGTAGGAAAGGGTTCCTAATAAATTTAAATCTTATTCTAATAAAAATTCTATAAGTCCTAAACAATTAAGATAACATATGTAAAACAGAATAACATATTTAAGTTACTACTACTTCCTATTTAATAAGGAATCCTAACATAATCTAAATTTCAGCCTTATCTTTTGTTGTCAACTCAATTCCCAATCTTTATCCCATCAAATTAAGGCTTGTGGTTGACTAATTTTTCTTCTTTTATTTCTTCCATATACTTAAAGTTCTTTTGCATCACTCCCCTTTCTTATACCAATTCTTTTGTTTCTCAGGTTGATGCACAATTTCTGGAGGTTTTAGCATTCAGGTGAAAATTTCCATACAGTTTGACGTAATAAAGTCATCGAGCAAACATCTTGGATATTCTTGTAGTTAGCCTATCTGAACATTAAGAGTCTTTATTTTCAGTCATTTTGGTGCGTTGAGATGTTTCCTTACAATTTGCAACTTGCAGGCAGTTACATAAATCATATTTTGGCAAGTCGGACTTGTTCTTCCTCTGCATGATGCGCCCTTTGTCTTATGACATCCAGAAACAAGAACTTGAAATTGAAGCTGCTCAGGTAAGTGTAAACAATAAAATGAGACGATAAATACTATAAAAGATACAACCTCTATTATGGTTTTACTCAGTCTGGAAATTCAAAATTATCAGACATATATCGTGTGGTATTAGAAATACTAAAAAGAGAGCTTGTATCAAGTTTCTTTGGAGTTATTTTAATAGAGCTGTCATATAGATCCTGCTTGTTCTTAACAATTAGTCATATAGATCCTGCTTTTTGCCTAACAATTAATCATATAACAGCCTGTATTGAAAAAATTCAATAGAAACTGAATAAGCATTACTTTTTTAGTATTTCTATTACCACAAAGTGTACATTACATAGTTTAGAATAGTAAAAGTATTTTTTAGGATGAGCAAAACTACAGAAAAGACCTGCATCTTTTACCGAGTAAATATTATGTCACATTGGTTTACCCTCTCAATTTGCTTTGCATCTCTGAAAATTTTGTGGTATATTATTTTCTTTTCTCCATGGATATGGGCATGGGTCTTTTGAGTTGTCTCAAAGACAATGATGTAGGTTCATAAAAGAAGATGACTAAATATGTTTAGTTTTTAGCGTAAGAGCATGTTCCTTGTAAGGTGAAAAATGATCTGTGTGATGTCTTGCATCATGGTGCTAGTCCGGTCATTTGCTGTATTCGTTTAGAAACTGATAAAAAATTAGTAACGCCTTTCTCAACGTTCTTGGGTTTCTCTGGAATTTATTCATGTACTGGGGATAAGATTGAACAGCCGTTTAGTATACCAGCTGCTGCCAATTTCATGTTGATTTGATTTGTGTTTCATCATTGTCTTTTAGGTATGTTGTGGAAGCTAGATCCAATAGCTGATAAAACTTTCTCATCCAGTTTCTATTTTTTGATCACAGTGGATGCCGTTGGAGGAATTTGCAGCTCAACCTTTTGCACAGAAACATGACATTTTTAAGTATATCATCCGTTTATGCTTGGCAAAGGTAGACACAAATTATTCTGGATTTCATCCAGTGCCCCTCAGCTCCATTTTGGAGGATAAGACAAGTTATTTGTATGCAAACTTCAAGGATTTGACGCTGTCAAGTTCTTCTGATTGCCCATAGATTAGGGATATTATTTCATTTATTGATGTCTGGCTTGGTTTTGAGGGAGAGCCAGTATTGTTATCATCAAGTGCGGATGCTATCTATCAACTATACCCAGAAGGATCCACTTTGCATTCAGCTTCCTGGAACGTAGTTCCCACTGGATATATTTGCAATGGGGGGTCAAGCAATGTTTTACGCTGTTGAAGATGATAAGTCAGTGTTTAATATTGTCATGTATCCGTTAGAACGATACATCTTGTAATAACACGGTTCAAATGGCATCAATATTATTACACTACCAAGGACAAATTAATGGGATAAGCTTAATGATATTCTCGTCACTATGGTAAACATATTATCTGTACTTGGTCTACCATTTGTCCAGGGATGTGAATTTATGCTTACAACTTCCACAGAAACATGACAGGTGGTCTGCCATGCGGCAGAACATCCGGAATAGAGAAGAAAAAGACATGTTACCAAGTTATAAGTCTGTACTAGGATGAGCGGTTCTTTAATCATCTGTAACTCTGTTATTGTCAGTTTGATAAAAAAAACCTCCCTTCCGATCACAGATAGTCAGTCTTTGTTGTTGTTCAGGACAGATACATGTCACCCACAAGTGTTGCTTTTCTTTTTACACTTTCTATGTCAGTCTTGAGTTTTGAATGCATAGAATCCAGGAAAGTTTCCAGGGATAATGTCTTCCCCTCCCCAGTTGGTTGTCTGAATTGTACAATTTGTCAATACCCATGCCAGCCTCTTACTCCACCGCCACCACCACTTCCTGATTACCCCGTATATGCCTCTCCACCACCACCACCACCACCACAACTTCCAGGCTACCCAGTTTATGGTGCACAACCACCGCCCTCCTCAATTCCCGGTTATCCTATACACGGTTCTCCCCCTTCATCACCGTCTCAAGTCAATTGTACGCAATTTCCAGTGCAGTGCTGCCAGAATCCTCCTCCTCAGCCTTTTGGGTATCAGCCATATGAAAACTTCTCTGCTCCATGCTCATCTCTGCATATTACTTCAGTTTTAGCATTGATATTATGTAATATTGCTCTTCTGCTCTAGAGTTTCATGCTCTTTTCTTTCCATGTTCTTTATATGAGCACATAAAGCCTTGTATTGCTTCAAATTTGTAATAAAGCCATGTTTATAGAGGCCTGTAAATGTAATGCTTCATTTATCGGTTTTCTAGACATGGAGACACTGAACAATATCCTTTTTCCTTTTAACATTAGTCTAAAATTAAGATTTAAACCTGAGGTTTATCTTCATTTCTTTGAGCTACTAGGTGTAGCGATTCATTCTTATCCTTATACTCGGGCAAGATGAGTTGAGAAACTAAAGCCTGATTTCTCGTACTTTTATTCTTATCAAAATACAAATTTCACCAAACTGGGAAGTACTTTTTAAACCCCACCACCACCAAGTAAATAGTAATTTGCCTCCACTTGTTAGGATTACATTTGTCCTTATAAACAGGTTGAACAAATGAGATTAACGACATATAGATGCAGGGAGTTGTGGGGGCCTGGAGGAAGGGTGGGAGGATGATTGAGATGAGTGTTTTTGACAAGTAGCAAAGAAATACTTGACACGTTTGAATTGTACTGTATGTTTGTTACGTTTAATTTTGACTTGCTTCCAAATTTGTTTGTCCTGTATCTTGACTACTTGACAAGTATCTCACTGTCAATCAGAGAAGAAATTTATGACCTTGTGACGTACACATATACCTCGGGATCCTGAATCTCTCCTCCTACCTTCCAAGTGGGATACTCATTTCCGTTGGTTGTGGTCTTGCTTGAGACCGGTATTCTGATCTTGCTTTTCATTCCATTTTCTATTCAATTATGCAGTGTATGAAAGTTTTGTATGGCTTGCTTTTGGATCGGCACTTGCTTGTTTACAAACGTCAAACTCTCTTCTTTAGATATAGGGAGTTGGTATACTTTTTCCTTCATGTATTTGGAGACAGTTGGCAGGTAAAGCAGTAGAAGCTCCCCTTTACACTGCTGTTTTCAGTTACCTCCAAACATGTTCAAGCCAAAAGCTTAATGAAGCTACAAAAAATCCAGACTCAATATTACATTGGTAAAAGTCCATTTGGAATATAAAGCCGATAGCTCTACAGTATGAAACTACAAGATAAGTGAATGCAAACCACAAAGTCTTGGAACAAGTGAGAAAAAAGAAAAGAAAAGAAAAACTTACCACACCAAAAATAATAAGAAAAATAAACAAACAAATAAGCACAAGCCTCGATGATTAATCAATTCTAGCCCATCAAAGCCGGGCTTATTTCCCGCACAAATTGGTCAAATGAACCATCCGTTATAGAAGACACATTAGAAGTCCCAAGAGCACACTCATAACCATGGCAACAGATCTGCCACCATCCAGTCTCATACCATTGTTGCCGTCAGCTGTTTGATCAGCTGCACTATCTGCCCCTGGTGCATCAGCTGGAGAGTCTGATGGTGATGAGGAAGCGTGCTTGCTAGCCTTCGGGGTGTCAGCCGCCTTATCCACTGCTGGGGCTGGAGCTGGTGTTGGTGCCGGTGCATCCTTGAACAGCTCCTTGGGCAACAGGACCTTGTCAATTGTGTAGATTGCAAGTGGCTGCTCATCCATAAGGGTCCCGGTTATTCTTGCCGTGGTACTCTTTGTCTTTAATGTCACTTGATCACCATCATTTTGTACAGTGAAATCATACTTGTTAGCCCCATCAGTGGCTAAAGTGTTCATTAGCCCGTTGTTGGCTTTCAACATAGGCATAGATTCATATACAGGCACGCCAAAGAATTCAAGGAATGAGACTTTGCCTGCAGCTGTCAAGTTCTTGAACCTCGGCATGAAGAGTTTGAATGGATCGTCCAGAGGGCAAAACACAGTCAATCCTCCATCAATATTATCCTGAAAACAGTCATCAGTTATTGCATCTGAAAAAACTACATAGAAAAGCCAACAGCTTTGTGACAGGTTCATTGTAACTAGTGTAGACGATAGTAAACAAGCAAAGTTGTCCTATTTCTGTATCAAATGATTCAAATCACATTCTTCCCACATGAAAAGGGCTGTCAATTCTTATGCTGCTGTCACGTACTTTCCTTTTTTTTATGCTTCTTCTGATCAAATTTTCTCTTTTATAAGCATTTCATAAATTGCCAGCAAACTTCAAAGCTATCAACTTTTTCGGCATGTGAAATGGGAAGTACTTGCAATGTCACGACTTATCAATTGGAGGCTTGCCAAATTAGAAAAACATCCCAAAGATTCCTAAACCTTGAAATTCACTACACTAGATCAAAGCCCCCTTCATTTTGACTTACACCTACAAATAAATTAGACACTTGATCCATCAAACAAGTATTTATTCTGCAACAAAGTAAGAGGTTTAGCTCTCAACCGACTGTTTTTAGTGTACTTGTTGTTGGCATTTCAATTAACAGTTAGCAGTTCAGTAGTTACCTGATATGTCTTTGAAGCTTCAGGATTTGCCAGTAAAGTGTCAGCGAACACTTTACACCCATGAGCCGACATTATACCGGTCAAGTTTATCTGACTCGGTCCCGGAGTCGGCGCCTCCGCCACCGCCGACGGCAACACCTTGCTGACCTGAATAACCGAGATGTTGTACGGAACCTCCTCAAGCGACTTTACAAAGAACACATCAAGGGTACCACCATTATCCTGAGGCCCAAGCGCCACTTTCCCACCTTTCATGTCGGTGATATTAACGAACCCTGAAGACCCCGGCGCCGTTCCGGTTGCCTGAAACATGGTGGCGGCGAGGGCTGTGCCGTTGGTGATCTGGTGAAGCTTCTTGGCGCCAAAGTAATCGAGGAGTATATGTAGTGAGAGGATGTTTTTGAGGGTGTAGATAGAAGGGTGTTTGGAGAGGAGGTCGGACATGACGGCGTTGTCGACGGCGAGAACGGTGATGGTGGTACGGGAGTTAATCTCGGCGGCGAGGTGGGTGGCGGTCAAGTAGTGGCTGAAGGTGGAGAAATCTGGGTGTTTCGCCAGAAGGCGAGTGATGTTGTGAGCGTTGGACAGAGTGGTGGCCGTAAGGAAGAGGACAAGTAATAGTAAGGAGGGGAGTGGAACTGGAGAGAGCTGCATTGTGCTAGACTTAGAGTGAGGGGAGAGAGAGAGAGTGTCTGTTTAGGAGCTTTGTAGTTTGTAGTGTGGTATAAAATGCGGGTGAAGAGGGAGTAGGAAAAGGGTCTTAAATTTGTATCATATTACAATCATGGCAATTCAGCACTACTCATCTAATAAGACTTGAAGACCTGAAGTCCAGTTCAGCACTACGAAAACATCAAATAGTAAGAGTTTAATATCAATATTATTCTGTTTTATTCTGTCTTAAAAAATTTTAATTATTTATTTTGTGAAACTCATACGAAATTTATGCGAGACCCACATAAATAAATGGCTGAAATTTATTGAATACAATAAAACACCATAATATTAAAAAGAAGATCTAAACTCAAAATAGTAAGAAGTTTTAAGTATATAACACGGTCTCGTTAAGATGCAGAAACGTTTTAACTCCTCAATCGGCAACAGGCATCAACAGTAGAGAAGGGATAGAAGAAAAAGGTACAAACTTTGAGAAAAATGTGAAGTTGAGTAAAGAAGCGTACGGGAAGGAGCAAATCACGTGGTTATGACTTAAGGGAATCGCCTCCTCCGAAATCAAGGCATCAATAAAGTATCCTTTTATGTTCTTTTGTACTCTTCTCTATATGATATCAATAGATTACAATCGGTACGTAATCACAATTCACACGCTTGGAATAATGCTTTCACGTCTAAAAATTCACCGTTTAAGATTACACTTTATTGAAAAATAGATATTAAGTTTGTTTTTCTTCATTCCCTAAACTCCATTTATTAAAGTATACACAAATCAATACTCAACCGTCTTGGTAAATAGAGAAGTCTCTACCATGAAATCAAAGTCCCAATGTTTTTGAGTTGTCTTACGTTTAGGTCTCCAGGAGTTCGACATGATGATCTTGTAGGGTCCATTCGAGAAATGCCTCTGATTGTGACCAATCATTAGCCTTTTAACACTGAAATCTTGATGTGCACATACCAAATTCAGAAAGACCAATCAATATATAAATTTTAGTAAGAGCGGCCCTACCACCGTCGGTTGATTTGGGCTGAAATGCCACCGGTGATGTGCTTGACCAGTTAACAAAATGCATAACCTGGAACTGTCGGCAATCACGGAGCTTGTCAGTCAAACTGAGGCATTGTGGTAATTTAAGTCAAGGTGGAGGTTTAATGGATTCGTAACGGGAAAAAAAAAGGGGAATCATCGTGCTCCACGAACTGACAGGCTGGCACGACTCAACAAAGAACGCCACGTGGACAGCTGGCGGTCAGTAAATCTCCACCGACAGCTTCAGTTGGAAGCATTATTGTGCTGGGTCAACAAGTTTTGTCTGAAAACAGAAAAAAAGACCAAGTTAGGCTTAGCTAAAACGCACTTGTGAAATTAAACAACGGTATTATTCTGAGCTGTAACGGTTTCATGTTCACCTCAATCTTGCATGCTAATTGTCTTCTATACAATGTTTTATAATTATATGTACTGGAGTCATTTTGAAACTTCTGCTTATGTCATCCTTCTCTACTTTCGAGAGGTGTCCAATATAGGTCAGACAAAACGAAAGCAACATAAACCCAACCAAGATCTTCTGTCTAATTTTTATGGTGTTTAGTAAATCTCAGTCATTTATTTATGGAGATAAAACATCATAAAATTGGACAGAAGAATTGGACTTAAATAAATCACATGGTCAGGAAATTGTAATTGAACGTAAATGCTCCATCCAGCTCATCTCATTTCTTATTATTACTATAATTTCTACCACGTTAGGACAGTAACTTGGTCTAAAAACTTGTTTTCCAAATTTCATTAAATTCTGTTATTTATTTTTCTTTAAAATCTCTTTTGTTGATTATTTCTCAACAAAACCTATTACCATCGAATCAGGTTAATGTGGCTGATTGGAAAGCATCCATAGTGAAGAATGATGACAGTTTGGTTGATTTGTGATTGAGAAGTTCGGCGAGGGTGTCAACGTTTTGGTTGAAAATTCTGTGAATAAGATTTGACGATGGCCCCTCTTATGCGGATGAGAAATCAAAAGCGACACATCTGGCGGCATGTTGCGCTTTGCAGCCTGGAGGACTCGCAGTTTGTCAGTAGTGAGCTGCTACATGGAGAAGTGGAGGCGAAGATTGGCGGCGTCTGGCTGCAGGGTAAAGTGAGCAGGTGAAAGAGGCGTGTGTTACGAATAACAATTAGCGAAACGAACAGACGAAGAGAGAGAGAGAGAATGACGTGGAGGAAAAAATGACAATCGTGAATAAGAAGAAGGAAACGACGTCGAAGGAGTAAACATCGGAAAATAAGAAAAACACGCGCCGAATCTATAACGGTTGTAACAAACTAGATAGGATCATAACACGTGTCAAAATTGTAATAGTCATAGTGCTATTTTTATAGCCGTTGTAACGACAGAAGGGATATGGAAAAATTTGAAGTAAAGTTACCATTCTCTTTTTGTCTCTATTTCATGAGTCTAGATCTCCTGTTCAATATTATAGTGTCTTATTGTATCCAATAAATCTCAGCCATTTATTTATGTGAGGTCTGCATGAGACCCGCGTGGGTCTCGTAAAATAAATGACTGAGATTCTATTAGACAGAATAAGACAGAGTAAAACTGGACAGAGGATCTGGTTTCCTATTTCTTCTCTACATTCTAGAAATTATCAGAGTGCATGATCTTTGGCTCAGACACGTGGCAAAAAACACATGGGGAGTGGAGGTTAGGTGCTTAGAAGAAGGAATGAAAAACCTTCGGAAGGTACAAATGAGAAACGAAAAAGAAGGTACATCAAATGAAAAACTTTCGGAAGGTACATCAAATCCATGCTTTAGCAACTTATGCAGAAGGAGAACTCAAAAGTGACGTCATGAAACTCCGATGAGTTGGGAAACTACACCCTTCCAACCAAATTCAGCAAGTTAGATTTCCAAACCTTCAATGGGAGTGATGTGAGAAGCTGGAATTACAGGTGTGAATAGTTCTTCACAATTGACCATAGTCTAGAAGAACTGAAGGTCCAAGTTGCATCACTACACATGAAAGGCACGGCGTAAAAATGGTTCCAGCTAATAATTAAGAGCAGAAGTGGAGGGGAGTCAATGGGTTGGGAGGAGTTCATAACTACAATAAGACAGAGGTTCGATGAAGAAATATTTGAAGACCCATCGGGGACTTAGGCATGCTCAAACAGGAGGGACGGGTGTTGAATACTACGCACAGTTTGAAAAGCATTTGAACAAACTAAGCCTACTAGAGACTTATTTGACATGTTTTTTCTTGAAGGGTCTTAAGCTGGAATAAGAGCTCACAATGAAGATGATGGATCCACAATCACTTCAACAAACATATGCTCTCACCAAGAAACATGAAGCTATATTGGCTGCTAGTGTACCTATGTCTTTTGGAAAAGGAGGAAAAGTGTCGGGGCAGGGAAAATAGGAGTAATTAGAGTGAACTCTACATACAAGGGTGTAAATCCAGTAACCTTCCCGACCTAAAATAACCCTGAATCAGGTTTGCTCCCTACACCGCGACATTAGGTAAATGAAAACAAACCCAATTACAACAAAAATTTGAGAGGTACAAAACCTATGAATAGTAGACTTTGACAAGAAAACAACAAAAGGATTGTCTATGGTGTGATGAAAAATATACGTCGAGACATAAATGCAAGAAAAAGAAGTTTCAATTATACATGGTAGATGTAAGATTTAGGGTGTAATAGCAGGAAGGATATAGAATAGGATAATTGTGTTTGATATTCTTAACAAGAGAATGATACGTTTCAAAGCCAATACGGTGAAATATAGACAAAAATAGAAGGGTTGAGAAGAATTCTGGTACAAGATTCCCAGATGATGTCAGAGAGAGGAAGAGAGACTATAGCCAGAGATATAACATTTTTCGTATCCCTCTCAGTATGTCCTATTCGTATTTATACACAGTATTCGTTCCTAACAACCGAATCGAAACTAACCCACCACGTAATCTCTAAGGATCACCGGATCCTTCCTTTCCCTCTGTGATCTTCGCATGGCCGTTGGCGTATTAGTATTACCAGCCGTAGCTTCGTCAGTGTTGGAAGATGGATTAGGTGCCATCACATTGTCGTCTCCAGGGAAAATGACCTTGTCCTCAAGGTGTTCCGTAGCGTCCTCGAGGGGCGCAAGCAAGGGCAATGGAATGCTCTGAGTGAGCGGATCTCCGAGGCACTTCTTAAGAACCAAAATGTGAAAAACAGGGTGAATACGAGCAGAGGGTGAAAGATCGAGTTTGTAGGCAACAGCGCCGACCCGCTTGATGACCCGAAGTAACGTTGTCCGAGCTTTTGATTGCGGTGGAGACGGAGGGAAACTTGTCTATAAGGCTGGAGTTTGACAAACACCCAATCTCCAATTTCGAAGGTGGCATCCCGACAATGCTTATCTGCTTGATTTTTCATTCTGGTTTGAGCCTTCAACAAATTGGCCTGCAATTGTCGCAGCAACTGATCCCTGTGAGCAAGAGCAGAATCGATAGTAAAGAGGCGAGCCGTCCCTGGAATGTACCGAAGCATAGTAGGCGGGTCGCGGCCATATAACGCCTTGAAAGGTGTCATGCCGGTGGACAGATGGTGAGCCGTGTTGTACCAGTACTCGGACCAGGGTAGGTATTTAACCCAAGTATGTGGTGTCTCCGCCACAAAGAACCGTAAATACATCTCGAGGATCTTGTTTACAGCTTCCGACTGGCCGTCGGTTTCAGGATGGTAGGCCGAACTGAGAGCCCGAGTGGTGCCTTGTAATCGGTTTAATTCATCCCAAAAGGCACTTAAAAAAAAGGATCGCGATCGCTGATTATTTTAGTGGGAATACCATGGAGCTTGATAAACCCCGTAAGAAACAATTCAGCCACTGTAGCACTAGTGAAGGTACTGGGAAGGGCAAAGAAATGGCTATACTTAGTCAGGCGATCAACAACCACAAAAATAACCGTCTTACCGAATGAGGGGGGTAACCCGGTAATAAAATCCATAGTGATTTCCTCGAAGACTTGAGTGGGCAAGGGAATAGGCTGTAACAAGCCGGCTAGTGCAAGTTGGGAAGCCTTCATAGTTTGACAAACAAGGCATTCGCGAACAACACGTTGAATATCTCGACGCATCGACCCCCAGTAAAAATTAGTGGCCACGCGACAATAAGTACGCTCCACGCCGGCATGTCCCCCTTCAACAGAATTGTGAAAATCCGCAAGAATGGAGTGCTTCAAGGACTGGTTATCGGGAACCACAATCCGATTGCGAAACATCAGGAGCCCTGAATGAATCATGTAGTCTTTATAGTTGTCATCACCAGCTAAGACCTTGGCATGAATAGCAGTTAATTCGGGGCAGGTAGCATTGAAATTGCGGAGTTCGTCCAGTCTGGCAAACTGTTGGACGGAGATGGCCATGAAACAACCAGTAGGAAGGCGAGATAAGGCATCGGCAACAGTGTTGTGCTTTTCCAAGCAGTAAAGGACCTCGAAATCATAGCCGACCAATTTATTCAACCACTGTTGTTGCTTGGGGGTTTGTATGGTTTGCTCTGTCAAGTTTTTTAAGGCTTGCTGATTGGTGACAATGGAGAAGCGACGACCCAGCAAGTATTGCCACCACTTGCCCACGGCCTGGGTGATGGCGAACATTTCACGGTAATAGGCCGTGGCACCCTGCATCCGGGGTGACAACTTCTAATTGTAGTACACGATAGGTCTCCCGTTTTGTGATAAAATAGCACTGATGCTGATTCCCGAGGCATCCGTTTGGACGACAAAGGGGGCGGTGAAATCAGGAAGTGACAACACCGAGGCATTACTTAAGGCAGACTTGAGGTGCTCAAAAGCTTGTTGAGTGTCGGGCCCCCACACAAAGTAGTCCTTTTTCAGAAGGTCGGACAGAGGAGAAGCATTTTTTGCAAAGCCTTTAATGAAGCGGCGATAATAGCCAGCTAGGTCAAGAAACTCGCGAACACCTTTAACAGAAACGGGACAAGGCCAGTCGCGAATGGCGAGGATCTTTAAGGGATCCACATGCAAGCCATCACCCGAAACGATATGGCCAAGATATTCAATCCGGCCTTGGCCAAAGAGACACTTGCTTTCCTTAGCAACCAATCTGTGCATGCGCAAGGTGAGAAGGACCAACCAAAGATGCTCATAATGGTCAGCCATAGAGCGACTGTACACAAGAAGATCTTCAAAGAAAATAAGCACAAATTTACGTAAATAAGGCTTAAAAATACCAGTCATGGTGGCCTGAAAAGTCGAGGGGGCATTCGTGAGGCCAAACGGCATGACCAAGAATTCATAATGCCCCTCGTGAGTGCGGAAGGCGGTCTTTGGAATATCCTCTGGTCGAACAAGAATCTGATGAAAGCCAGCCAACAAATCTAGCTTGGAGAAAATAGTAGCACCGAAGAGTTCATCAAATAGCTCATCGGACGTTGGAATAGGAAAGCGGTCGAGAATCATGATGGAATTCAAGGCGCGGTAGTCGACACAGAAGCGCCATGTACCATCCTTCTTCTTAACCAAGAGGACCGGGGAGGAAAAGGGGCTGGTACTGGGTTGAATGATGCTGTCCCGAAGCATGTCCGATACCTGACGTTCGATTTCCTATTTCTGGTAATGAGGGTAGTGGTATGGCCGGACATTTACTGGTTTAGCATTAGGCAGTAGGTGAATAGCGTAGGATATGATGCGGGGGGTGGTAGTCCGGAAATAGGGATGAATACATCACGAAATTGCTCCAAAAGAGGGGTGAGGTAAGAAGTAGCAGTAGGGGTAGGGGTATGAGGTTGGAAGGTAATATGCATGCTAAAAAATTCGACTACACCGCCCACATCCACACAACGCCGGAGGGAGTGTAAGTGAATAGGCTGAGGGCTGTCAGGGATAACACCGTGCCAACAAACCTGGGTACCGCCGTGTTGAAAACAAAAAGAGGAAGAGGCGTAGTCGGTAACGACCGATCCCAAGGTGGCCAACCAAGCAACACCGAGCACCACATCGGACCCATACAAGGGAAGCACAAAGAAATCAGCGGTAATCGTAGTATTCTGGATGGAAAGGGGAACTTGCCGAATAAGGCCTTCGCAGTAGAGGCGATCACCGTTGCCAACCATTACCGGAAAAGTAGTGGAGGTATCGACATCAAACCCCAAATATCAAGCAACCCGACTTTGGATGAAGTTATGGGTGCTGCCACTGTCGAGTAAAACCTGTACCGGATGACCCAGAAGATGACCCCCAAAGCATAGTGTAGCCGGTGAGTGGCAACCTGAGAGAGCATTAAAGGATATGACGGTGGACTCAGGGACTGGGGTGGCGGGGTGAGGGGCAGGTGGGGTTGGAGCGGGTTGGGACGAGGAAGGCTCGGGGGGTGAGTCAGATAGCCGAGATGAGGGCAAATCGTCATCGCCAGGAGAAAGGGCATCATCGAGCATAAACAACTGGGGTCAGTGACAGCGATGGCCACGGGTGAACTTCTCATCGCAATAGAAACAGAGGCCTCGCTCCCGACGTTTCTGAGCTTCCACCTGGGTAAGGCGGCGGGGGGGAGAAGGTAGTTTAGTGGGGTCAGGGGTGGAGTGGGGCTGGGATGGAGTGGGTAAAAGGGGTTTGCGGTCAGAACTGAGGCCTTTCAATAAGATTTTTTGGACTCTGTCAATTTAGCCTCCTACAAACGAGCAAGGCTAATGGCATGGTTAAGGGAAGCGGGCCGGAAGGATAAAATCTCGTGTTTAATATCGGGTCGCAACCCAGAGACGAAACAGTCCATAAAGAACGCCGGGGGAAGGGATGTCGTCTGATTGGCCAGTGCTTCAAAACGGGATTGATAATCCTCAACGGAGGAGGTTTGCTGTAGTTTGGACAGTAACCCCTGCGGTGGTTCGAGCTCAGTAATCTTGAAACGTTCTATCATAGCACGAGTAAAGGGAACCCAGCCAGACAACTGACGATTTGTTTTCATCCACTGGTACCAACGACGGGCCTTGCCTCAAAGTGAAAGGCGGCCATGGTAACACGAACAGTATCCTCAGTCTTGTAAAATTCGAAGAACTCCTCGGCATTGAAGATCCAAGATTCTAAATCAGTGCCGTCGAAATGAGAGAGTTCGACGCGAGCAGGTTTGGGTCGGAAAGGAAAATCCTCAACGTCAGAGTCATAATCGGGATGAGGAGGACGGTGACCCCCGGAAGAAAATCGACCGCCACCAGCAGAATCAGGCCACGGTGGTTTATCAGGCGCGGGGTGTTCATTTTTGCCCTTAATAAGTTGGCCCAGATGAACCAATTGAGTGGTGATGGCCTCCATGTGGTGTTTCAGTTTGGTCAATGTGCTCTGTTGATTGGAAACGGTGGATTGAAGGGAGCCCAGATTCGCCTGGAGGGCCGAAATGGCATTGTCAAGCTTAGCGAATCGGGTACCGTCTGCCATAGAGGGGAGTTGGGTCAATGAAAGCACCAAATGTAAGATTTAGGGTGTAATAGCAGGAAGGATATAGAATAGGACAATTGTGATTGATATTCTTAACAAGAGAATGATACGCTTCAAGGCCAATACAGTGAAATATAGACAGAAATAGAAGGGTTGAGAAGAATTCTGGTACAAGATTCCCAGATGATGTCAGAGAGAG
>JAOSBP010000206.1:35662265-35677114 GCA_027563825.1 Erythroxylum mucronatum
CTTTGAATGCAAAAACATGCGCAATTTGACGTTTTCTCAAGCTTTACTTGCTTACCTGAAATTAATACAATTAACGTATGATGAGTGAGATTTAAATATTAAATGGACAAAAGTTTGATAAATTATGTGTCTAAAATTAATACAAAAATGTCAATTAACATCCTTGCGAATGTGCATGGAATATCTACAGTAAAGGAGCTCTGGGAAAAGCTTGAGGAGCTGTATCAAACAAAGGGCGTCTCAAATTGGGTGTACCTAAAGGAGCAGTTTCATTCGGATGAGGGAAGGTACTACAATTTCGTATCATTTAAGTGTTCTCAATGGGATTGTCTCTGAACTGGAGGCAATTGGAGTTCGTATAGATGATAAGGATCAAGCTCTGAGATTCATCTGGTCTCTTCTACCTTCATATGAACACATGAAACTGATTTTGATTCATAGGAAAGAGAAGATAGTTTTTTCTGAAGTTACCAGAAAACTCTTTTTAGAAGAGAGAAGACTGAGTGGTGGAAGAAATGTTCCACCTGAAAACTCAGCTTTGGTGGTAGTTGGATATCAGAAAAAAATCTATGAAGAAAAATGTAGTATGCTGGATGTGTGGACAATCTGGACACGTAAAGAAAAATTGTCCGAGAGATGGAGTGAGTTCGACAAAAGGCTTTGGGTCAGTTAATAGAGAGACTGACAATGTCGCTAACATTGTCTCTATGGATGATGATCTTGCTCTCTAAAAAGGGGGGCATGTACATCCTCATGGCATGCCATTAATAATAAAGTTGCCACGATAGAGGATGTGTTACTATTAGCGAGTCCACAAGTTTGCACACGGGAATTGGTTTGGCATTAATGCAAGGTATGTGGTGGAATTTATGTCGATGGCTAATGAACTTCCAGGAAAGCCAAACATAGGACTTGCATCATAATTTTTTTAGCAATGTTATTTTCGACATGTGAAGAAGTAAAAGGCTTAGAATTGGTTTATTCTGAGTGGGTATGCTTTTATAGTGGAGCATGATGCTATGAAGCATGATAATTCTCTACATTAAGAGTTATGTTATTTTCAGGAGATCTTCATTGAGGTGGAGTGTGGTTGTGGGATCAATCAAAGTCGCCAAGGTGAAGATTGTTGAGTTTGGCTCCTTTATTGTCCCATATTAGTTGGGGACAACAATTGAGGCAAGGCTCTTGCCTATATAAGGAGTTTGCTACCTCCTTGTTTAATGCACCAATGTAAAGTCAAAGATTTGTGTGACAAATTTGACTCTAGTTAAATTCCGCTTTTGAGGTGAGAGTTGGACAGTTTGTTGTAGGTATTTCTTTATGGGTGTGTTGGTGTATTAGGGGATCAGGTGAGAGGACAATTATGTGATTGTAAGGATTTTTCACATAGTAGATTTTCTTCTTGTTGCTCGTGGTTTTTTCTCCAGTTTGAGAGTTTCCACGTAAATTCTCATGTGTTGTTATTATTTCTTTATTTTCTGATATTTTTTCTATCAAATATCCTTGAGTGTGGGCTCGAGAGGTCTAAATTCCCAACACAAGAGTAGAAAATACACAGCAATTGCCAACACCTAAATGATAGTAAGTCAACCTAAAAATTAATTAGAGGACAAAATTGACACAATAAGGTCGAGAAAAGGAACTATCCAAAGCGTAGTGGACTAGGGGATGTTTTAGAATGGAGACATTTTAACGTACGATTTATTTTGGAAAAAAAGGACTTGTTTTTAGGATATAGAGGAGGTGGCTTACTTGGCAAGATACGACAACTACTGGTTTTGAAGAAACCTTTTACTTTCAAGGGAGAGGCAGTACAAAGGTGGCTGGAGATGTCTTTTGCTTTTAAAAGGAGAATAACGTTATTCTCCACTCACGCACACTCTCTTCTAGATTTTTTTTGTAAGGATAAATTTTCTTTTGAATAATATTCATGTGTTCTTTCTTCTTAATGGCTTATAACTAATTTTTTTGAATTCTAGTTAGAGGATTATATTGACACCTTGATTCTAAATAGATTATGAGATCAAATAGGTTTTTTTAATTCAATCGTCCATGGGTATTTAATTATTTCCTTAATTCAGTGATTTTATGATGGTTTCAGGTTTTATTGAATAGATGCATATATTTAATAATCATGAAATAATCTACTGCTAATTAAAACGACGAATCCATAATTGTTTGTTAGTTTTAAATTAAAACTGAGCATTATTGGGCCAGCCCGATCAACATAGTTTATTTCCTTGTTAAGAAGTTTAATCTATGTCATGGAATTAATTAATCTGATTGGAAAAAACCATCTGTTGAGTTTGTTTGTTAGAATTGGGTCTTTCTAAATCTTAAGGCTATCGAAATGCTAAATCCTACGAGCTGCCCCTAGGATTTTCTTTCGATTAGGGAGTAATTATTCGATTTGTTCGTGATTACCGTACAAGGTAAGGAAAGATTGATTATTATAGATATGTTCTTAATAACTAGAACCAATTTATTCATGAATGTATTGAATTACTTTTGCGTCAATAATCAATTGCAAGAATCAAGGTAGAAATAAATTCCTTTCACTAGAAGTTTTTTTAATTGAATTTCAAATCAATCCATTTTTTTTATTTTTAATATAGCATTTCAACATAGTTTCCAACCCCTTTTCTTTTACTTATTTGTTTAAAAAAGATAAACTATCTTTCCCTGAGGAGACTACCCTACTCCACTTTGCTATATTAATATTCTGAGTAGATCAATTATTTTAGGCTAATTTGAATCTTACCAATTATCAAAGGAACTTCCATAGTTATACGTGATTTCTAATGTTAACACTTTTTGATCAATCACCACAATTTTATAACCTAAGTTTGAATTCAAACAAATATTGTGGTACGTGGCATTGTTACCCCACATGAATTAAGAAAGCAAGATCTCATTGTGACTCTTAGGCTCATGGAATATTTCACCGATAAGTCTCATAGGAGTTGCATCACAAGTTTCCATCCTATATATCATCGTAGGGGTTTATTATACAAAGTATCATCCATAATTATATGTGAATTTCTAATGTTAATACTTCTTGATTAAGCACATCAAGTTCATAACCTAAGTTTGAATTCAAAAAAACACTATAGTTCGACGGTTTACTTCAATGGATGAACAACTGCAAACTACAAAGAAGAAGGACGAGGTTAGACAATATTCGACGCTATTCAACACAAAATAGGGCCTGCGAAAATGAAAATTTCAATTAATACACTTATTTAATAGTTTTGTGTTTATATCTTTTGCATGCAACACCGTAATCCTAATTTCTGCAAGATATAGGTGCTTTGACAATGAGATAGAAAACTAGTGCATTTTGTTCTCTTCGTAAGCTTATTATTGTATTAATATTCTTAACATTTACACAAACAATAAAATACACGAAACTCAGCCTAAAAACCACACAAACTAATATATACATAAATAATAATATACATAACAATGTTGAGAAAGTATATATATTAAACTCAACCTAAAACCACCCAAACTAACATATATGGACTTCTTAGGTAGGAAGGTTGATAAAGTTTATACACAAAACCCAAATCAAGAATTTTTTACGATATGAAAACTTGGAAATGAAGTTCAAAATTAACATTAAGCTCTTTTGATTGTCAACCTCAAGAATGAAGTCACTTCAAAGTTGAAACTCCTAAGACTGTTTTCATATTTTGCTTTTAGGTATTAAAATTCCATTAGACATGCAAACTTTATTTACACATTCATTTATACATCTTTTTTAATTAAGTATTAAAATTCCATTAGATATGTAAACTTTGCAAAAAGAACATTATGCCTTCCAACCTTCTTTGATTACACCTATGTTTAATTTGAAAAAACAACATTGCACACATGTTTAATTTGAAAAAAGAACTTCAACCTTCTAATACTAAATTCTAATAAGCAAGCTTTTTCTATTAACTTTGAATATGATATAGAAAGTAATACTAAATTCGAATACTAACACTAAATTTAATTAAATAGAAACCTACGCTCTCAATTACAATAATAAGCAACAATGTTAATGTGCTTTGGTGAATCTAATTACAAAACAAGTAACCTTGAAAGGTATTTCCTTCACTATCAAAATAGAACACCAAAAACCTAAGATATCGTTCATTAAACACTTTATAGGCTTCAAAAATTCAACACTAACTAACAACAAAAATTCTGTCTTTTCCCTTTCTTCTAATTTTTTTAATCTCTGCAACAATTTGCGACGTGTTGAGAAAACTTTTTGAAATGTTAAACAATAGGCGACGATTTTTCAAAATCATTGCTAAAAGGTATATATTAGGAGATGAATTTATAAATTTGTTGCCAATATTATAAATATTTTCATATTTTCCAATTTTGTTAACTTTTTGCAATATATCATTTTTATAAAATAGTAAAGAATTTACACATAATAAATAGAGTTTTCTAATACCACATAAAATTGTCAAGTCATATATATTATAAAATTTTTAGATAACATTATACTTAAAGAAATTTACTTTTAGACTTACAATCATTATGAACAATATTAGATTCAATTTTTAAGAATATTATATTAATATTTGATATTTATTTCCATTATTTACTATAATGCAATTATTTTTATTAAATTTCAATAATTATTATATATGAAAATCATTTATAATGTTATATAAATGTATAGATAATAATTGTAACTAGTATAATGATTTATGACTTTATAGATAATATATAAATTTTCTCATCTCTTACTTTCGTAATATATTGGTCTATTTAATCATAATTATCTTTTTATATATTAAATTCGGTACTATTATAATAAATTTATATATTATATATAATTTTGTCACCAAAGGTTTACTCGAATTGAACTGGGCCACCATTTGGCAACGGATTTATGATTTGTCTCCAATTGATGTATTTCTTCCGAATTAATCAGAAATGACATTGTTTAGTTTAACAAAAAAAATGATGTCATTTTCTACTAAGTTATTAACATGAAAATGAAACTCTTTTCATTTTCGTGTTAGTCGAACCAATTTTCTCTTGGTTTACTGTCGAAGAAGCGTCATCTCCTGATTTGTTATAATCGTCTCCTATTTTGTGATCGTCACTCTCTATGAAACATGATGTCTTGTGTTCGTATTGTTCTTCATTTACATTTTGAAGAACCGTCCATTTTGTGCTTTTTTTTATGTTGTGGAGTTTATGTGGGTTTTATGTTCTGCTAATGGTATATGGGTTTTTGTTTGTGTTTGCAAGATGGTGAAATGTGTTTTGTTTTATATGTGTATGGGTTGACATTTTTTTTCCACCTTCCATGCTTGTTTGAGGAAACCTGCTAACTGTTTAATGAAAGGTCTGTTAGAGAATCAAGGCTACTTCTGCTACTGTTTATGTACATATTTACCATATGGTTGCTTTTACACCAAATCTCTACCACTTATACATTATTAATGTATCCATCATAAGGACTTCATTCCAACTTTTAATGAGATTGTGATTAGACATAACAATTAAAAGAAAAATGATCAACACTAGAAATATTAGCAAGGTATCAAAACATATATAGGTAACAAACATATAAATTGGAACTATGATATTCAACTTAATTAGGAATGGTTAATTGCTTCATATGAAGAAAATTTGACTCACATTAAGTTTTCTTTTTTCTTACATACATAGAAGCAATCATAATTGGGAGCTATAAGGGATGTTTATACATCCCCTAAACATAGTACATACACACTTAACATTCTCAACCTTATCATATTAGTAGTCTTTGTGAGATCCCACATCGGTTGAAGAGAAAAATGAAGTACTCCTTATAAGGGTATAGATACCTCTTCCCCTAAAGACGTGTTTTTCCTAAGGGTGGGAAGAGCAAAACTATGAGAAGTTTAGCCCTAGGAGTAACCTAAAGTGGACAATATCTATGGGCGGGTGGTCTGAGCTGTTACAAATGGTATCAAAGCTGGTACCCGACCCGTTGTGCCAACGAGGACACTGGGCCCTAAGAGGGGGTGGATTATGAGATTCCATATTTGTTGGAGAGGGGAACGAAATATGCCTTATAAAGGTATGGATACTGCTCCCCTAGAGATGTGTCTTCCCAAGTGTAGGAAGAGCAAAACTATGAGGGTTTGGCCTTAGGGGCAACCCAAAGCGGACAATGTCTGTGGGCGGGTAGTTAGGACTTTTACAAATGGTATCAGATCCAATACCCGAACCATTGTGCCAGCAAGGCTGGGCCCTAAGGGGATGGAGAGTGTGAAATCCCACATCGGTTAGAGAGGAGACCGAAATACGTCTTATAAGGGTATGGATACCTTTTCCCCTAAAGACGCGTTTTTCCAAGGGTGGAAAGAGCAAAATCGTGAGGGGTTTAGCCCTAGGAGCAACCCAAAGCGGATAATATCTGTAAGCGGGTGGCCTGGGTTGTTACAGTCTCGCTTGATAGATCACAAAATTAACATTGCTAGAATGTTGGAACATTCAAATAAAAGGTCTGTTACAAATGGTATCAGAGCTGGTTCTCGACCCAATATGCTAGAGTAGGACGTTAGGCCCTAAGAAGGGGTACAGAGTGTGAGATCCCACATCGGTTGGCGAGGAGAACGCAGTATGCCTTATAAGGGTATGGATACCTCTCCCCCACTAGTTGCATCTTCCTAAAGGTGGGAAGAGCAAAACTGTGAGGGGTTTGGACCTAGGGGTAACCCAAAGTAAACAATATTTATAAGCGAGTGGTCTAGGCTAATACAGTCTCGCTTGATAGATCACAAAATTAACATTGCTAGAGTGTTGGAACATTCAAATAAAAGGTCTTCTATTGACTTTTTCAGAACAAAATTGGTAACAGTAATTCATCTCGGAATGTTGACATGGTAACTAGTTTTCGATGGCGAAAATAGGTTCCACTAGGACAAATGTGGCAAAATTCTCCCTGGTGAAGAACAAATCAATGAACATCTAATCTTCTCATTAAAGTCTAATCACCACTTGACTTCAATGGTAAATCTTCTTCTTGAAGGTTCTTAGTATCATCTGAATTACCTCTCTTCCTTAATTATTTGTATCTCATTTTCTATTAAGAGGCTATTATATGAACATCTGATTGTATATACTATATAATGTAAGCTTCCTCGAATCTTAAAGACAACATAAATGGAATTGAAGGTGGTGGAGATGTCTCGATGGTCCGTACAGAATTAGGAAAATTGGTTAATTTGGAATAGTGGTCGATTGTAAAAATTATATGTTCATTGTAACGATGATGGATTTTATTAGTCAAGTATGCATATGTTCAAATTTGGGTTCCTAATACAATTTGATTTAGCTTCGATTGTTCTATATTGTTTGCTCATTAGGTGAAATGCATAGTACGTATGGTTCATCTAATACTTTTATCCATACTGCATCTGGGAAATTGTTGACTGCATCTTCTGCAAATTTCGCTAAAGGAAAGAATTTATTTGAAGAGGGTGTCAACATACCAAACCCTGAGGGAAGATCTTTAAATGTTTCTATTGATGGCTTGGAATGTGCAAGGAGCCTTATTAGGAATCTAGACATTAGGGACCCCCTTTACCTTTTCTATCTAATCTAATGTCACTTGGAATCCAAAAACAAATTATTTTTTTCCTTTTCAGTGGAATATTAGGCATGAATCTTTATTTATTATTTTGTCTATAAGAATTGTTAAACTTCTAATTAACATCTTGTAGTACTTATATACTATATATTGTTATATTATATTGCTTACCACATTTTATTTAAATATATTATGATTTTATTGTCAATAATTATTAACGATTATGAATAAGCTTAAATTTATGATATTTTGATCTTATTAAAATTAAAATTTTAGGTACTTTTATCTTTTTATGTCCAAAAAATATTTACTTTTCAAATTTTAAATCACCAACTATGCATATGTTTTTCAACAATATGTTTAAAATTTTGAAAACATTTTACAATTTTTAGATGCTCCATTCTATTTTCATGAAATTTTTTTATGAATGGATCAATGTGTAGTACTATGTATAATAGGCATCATTAAATAACTACTTGTCTATAAATCCATATATTCAAACAAATTTATAGAATTTCAATGCATTAGTTATTTAAACAAATTTATACAAAAAGCAAAGGAAAAAATAAGAAAAATCATATAAATTTCAATTATAATTAACCTTAAGATTATTAAGCAGACTTATCATTACAAAATTATCTTTTTACATTATTATTTTTACGATTACTATCACACAAAAATTCATCAAAATTCTCCAAAAAAAATACTAAGATATAAAATCTTTAATATTAACTTATGGTAACGATTTTCCAATTCGTCGCCAAAAGTAATCCTTTTAGCAACGATTACGGTGTCAAGGAATTCATCGCAAAATAGCTTTATTTAGCAACAATTACGTAAAACGTCACAAACTTTGACATTCTACCACGAATCTAGAATTCGTCATAAGAAAAATGGGGCCAAAGCTCTGTTTTGTTGTAATTATATTTAGTGAAAAGGAATTGACAAGGGAGACTCAAAATGTGACTTTTTAATTGCCACAGCCGATTGACACATGCCTTCTCAGTTTAGGATTAAGCTTATGGTCGCTAAATATTACTATGTAGTTGGTATATGTTATCCTATTCTTCAACATAATCCTCTTTTTTTTTTTTAATTTTCTGAAGATTATAATTAAACAGTGTTTCCCAATACAAGTTCTAATAAGTAGTTAATTTCATTTCTCTGTAGTTGATCATTAATTATAATGTAAATTTTTTTCACTCTATGTACTTTATATATTAAAATTATTTTTAATTATTAATTATCAAGTTATATAAACTTTAAAATTAAAAATAAGTGATCTTTTGAGAAATTAAACAACTATTTTATAAGGTTATTTTGATGATAATTTTGTTAAAGCATTTAGTGGCTGTACTAAAAGAATGTTATAATTAATACACAATAATTAAATTTTTATAGGACATTATTCATTTACAGATAAAGGATAACATTATGAATTGAAGGACTAATTGATTTTACTTTTTTTCGGCTATATTTTTTATTTATGATATTCTATTTTAATTTTTTGAACAAAAATATATTTTTGTTAATATTAATGTAATTATACTTTTTTTTAAGAATATAAAAGAATATTATTCTTTGAAAGGAAAGCTTTGAAACAAATGTCACCTAGGACATAGTAGATAACTATAAATTGCTATCTGAGACAAGTTTACGTCCATACATTATAACAAGACAACTTGTAGTTTATTGCATGATCAGTTCTTGGCTAGATATAGGATTTTCCAATTAGAAAGAATACTAGAGCTAAAACTGGAAAGAATACTGGAGCTAAAACTATGCTTGGATCGGAATAAGTAAACGCGTAATATGACCTTGTCATGCAGTGCTCTTACGAACAGTGCTTCATTTAGGCTGATGGTGGAAAATACACTTTGATATTTTCTCGTTTCATATATATGAGACAACGTAAGACAAGGCAATGTAGAACATGCATCTATCTTCTTCAACTCTGAATCTGGTTTTGTGAAAAACAAAGAAGAGATGACAATATTGATTTCAATTATCTAGTAGCTTCAATACAAGAAAACTTCGTCAATCGACATGTCTCCAGCTCATATTCCGAAATTATAAATGCTATGAGACAAGCCACCTAATGCAATGCATTTTGGGCTTAATTTTAGCTCAGGTTAACGTTTGAAGATCATTCCAACGTTGAAGCGAACTTGTCTCGACCTACAATTAGTCGAGCTAAGTGTTTGTAAGCGAAGGTCATGATACAATAATGTGCCAGCTCAAACGTTCAAACATCAATTCAACAAATAAAACCCGGCCCTCAAAAATTGAGTATTTTTTAACCAAATGTCCTCTTTTTCTTCGGAAGGAGACTGCACCAAAGTCACAGTCCCATAGTCAAACAGGAAACCGGCGGAACCCTTTTTCTTTATGTTAGCTTGTGGACACCATAGACTTAAATGCCGGACTCCTAAGGATGAGGGTTCTGGAGAAGCCAACTAAGCCGCCACACGTCCATACATCCAGGTCCTGAGTCCATGAGAACTTTATGCTGTGCGTGCAGCACATGGTTCACGGCATTTTAAATATAGTACAAAGATACAAACATAGAAAAATTAGTTAGCAAGAAAAAGTAACTAACAAACAATTTAAGAATTACTCTCACGCTGCATGTTTTCTGCTTCCAAATGACTACGGATCATCTAGCAAGTTCTTTCAGTTTTTTTCTCGTCACTGCTTATTTCATTTCCGCCATCATGCATAATTTAATTAAAACTATGGCCATAAAAATTTGATTCTTTTCTTTGCATCAAATCAACTACGTAAAACTTAAAGCCTCGAGAGGGCTTCCACCAATTTCTGAATTCTCTTCGAATACTGACTGTATGCTTCCTTGACCAGGAGGAAACGGAACAGTATTTGCCATCATAGCCTACATAGTTTTACAATGAACATCAATGCTCAAATCCTTTACTTGTGTTGATATCATGATATCTCCAAGATGTCATTAAAATGTAAGTGTACGTTCTAAACACTTCCATATTGTTTATGGTCCAATTACAGCTTCCAAAGGAAATATTTATGGGGCAACCTAATTTTAATCCATAGAACTATCATTGGTACTTGACTTATAATAAAATAATTAGGTGATTTCAGGGAATGTGTTGAAAGAATTGTAGTTGTAGGCCTAAACTCAGAAGGGTTCTTCTACACCTTGAGTAATAAGCCATGCTCAAAATGGCACATCTATGAGAAGCTTGGTAGGACTATAGACAACGAACACTGATTGTGTTGGCTATTACTTTAGAATTTTGGCATGTCAGAGAAGAATTCCCCCATAATTTATGTTTGACTTCCTATTGACAATATAAGTGGGCTTAAAAAAACCTTTAAAATAGAATTTTAAGTTACCAAAATGCTTAAATGTGTGGAAAAAGAAATAATTTGATTTAGGAAAAAGAGAAAATTCAAGTTGCAAAAGGAATTTGAGGTAATTAAAATGAATACAAAATGTAAAGAAAGTTGGGAAAAAAAAGACAAAGTGTTTTTGGAATTGTTTGTTTCTATAGAGATTGTCTTATGCTTAAATGTGTGTCCTCCTCCTTGTTGCGTCCAAGTTTTGGGGAATTTATAGTCCTCTTATGCTTAAGCAGATTTTTATTATAACTGTTTACTTCCTTACGTTCTAGTTAACTATTTGTCACTATTTCTTGAACATCTATATTCTAGACTACTTATAAATGTCTTGTCATTTTAGACTTTAAATTGGCAATTTCTCTTTCTTTTTTAATGACTTCTCTGTCTTTTTTAATAAGAAGCTTATTTTATTTTCCAAACTTCTAGCCCACTTGGCTATATTCCTGTTAACTGTCTTTCGCTATTTTCTCAACTTTTACATTTTGGACTTTCACAAATTCAACACATTTCTCTTATAATTCTATTCTTTTGTTATTCGTGAATTCTCTAGCTAAACATTTATTGGGCTTTTATTTCTAGGCTACTTTCACTAATGGGATGAATTACTTTTTGGTTCAAATTGGTTGAATTAGTTTTGGCTATTAACAAGTGGCCTGGCCCCAACATATGTTTGGTCATGTAAACCAAATATATGGTATAGAAATTCTCCTAGCCTTCTATGAATTGGCTTCAAAGTCGAATTCCAAATATTGTATAGTGGTTTCGCATATTTCAAGAACCAAAAAGAAGGCCAAGTGATGTCATTGTGAGGTTCTTTCCTAATCAGGGTTCAAATCATCCGTTTCTGTTATTCTATTTCTATCATATTTTATGAGCATTTATCTATTTAATTTTTGTTGGTCCCATTTATTGTTGGCTCTGGCTATTCCATGCGCCGGCCCCTCACTAATTCTTGCATTTCCATGTTGTTTAGATCGTCGAATATAACCCCTTGGACGTGCATTAGCATGATGGAAAGAGTCATTATAGTAGAGGTCATCTGTTACAATCCATGTGGCAACATCCAGTTGTTCCATTATGATAAGACACATGTTGCAATCTATTATCGTCCATAAGAAGCACAAACGAATATGAGCCCCTGATTTTGGTGAAATTGGAATACTCAGTTCGATATGTTTTCTCACAGAAGCAAAAGTCTCTCAATTCATGCCTACTTGAAATGCCCAGTGGACAAGTAGCGTGAGTCTTACTTAAAATACGAAAAAGGAAAATGATTTCCCTTATTTTCGTTTTGTTCTCTCTAGTTTAGTCATTTTTCTTATTTATTTGATTCTTTTTCCTTCTGAGATCTCATTTATGTACAACTAGAAAAGGTACCACGAGATTCAAAGTCTGAGGGTCGGTAGAATCAATAAAAGGTAAAGTCTAACTTTTCATTATTTTTGCCTAGTATTTTGATTGTTGCTAGTTGGTTTACATGTTCATTTTAAACGCCAAAACCATAATTCACCAGAAACAAATAGAGACTTGCCAATTTTTGGGGTGAGTTTAATGGCTTAAAGATGGAAATAGTAACGGGAGTTACTTCAATAGAATCATCTTATCAAGGAGGAACACTAATTAACAAGATCACATCATTTCTTAGAGAGGATGGTCAAGGGGTTAAAAAGAAGAAGGAGATGTATGGCTTATAACTATTTACAGAACATTCTTGGCAAACAAACTAACATCTATTCATTTATACAGGCACTAAAATCATTTATTTCTATGCAGATCCTAAAAGCAGAAGCTGACCAACTCCCCATACCTTTCAATGAATTATATATTAGGAAATAACTTTTTGATCATATCAAAACAAGGCCCCAATACTTGATAGATCGAATTCCTTTCTTTTTTTTTCAAAATTCATAAAACTAAATTATAACTCAAGTTACTAATTCCATCCTATAATTTTTCAACATTAGAAAATGTTAAGATAATTAAACAAGACTTCCACTAGCCTCTTTTTGAAAATTTCAAATCTAACATCATTAAAGGATTACATGCCAAACTCATTTTATAACACCATATACAAGATCATTTTCAATTCCTAGCTACCATACTCAAACTTATAATAAAAAATCTTTAATTTGGCTCAAGGAGGTTCTATTCAAGGAACCCAAATTGGTGATAAAATCTTATTGGCTCAAGAATTATTTAACAATCATAATAGGAAACTCTCATTTAAGAGTTGTACAATGAAGGTTAATTTCATTAAAGCGTTTGATTTTATCATTAGAGATTTTATCCTACATTATCTATAAGATAATGTACTGCACAAAGGATTGTTACTTTCTCAACCATACTGTGCCTCATTGTAGTTCGCAAAAGTTCCTTGCTCGTTATAATATCTATCCACCATTATTGTTCTTTCTATTTCTTCTTGGTATCTAGCTCTTTAGATGTATCATTCTCACTCTAAGATGTCTTGATATGCCTTTTCTTTATGCCCCAAATTTCTCTCTATATTTTTTATTTTTTATTTTTAAAACAAAAGATAGTGAAAAAGCCTTAGATTAAAGAAATAAACTAATCGTCTTCCTGGCAATGGCGCCAAGAACTTGATCTAGCTGTTTGAGATTTGTAAGTTTAAATAAATACTCTCGATAATTCGCAAGTGCACGGTTCGTTCAGTAGTACCTAAGGTGTTGATCCCACGAGGAGGGATAATCTAATCCTAAAATCTAAGACTAGAATAAAACGTAGAAATTCAAATATAACGAACTTAAATAAGAATTCAATTCAGTCAATCAAAACAATTCAAGAATCAATCAAGAAAATATTAATAACTCAACAATTGCAACACAAACTCAAAAATCAACCTAAGAGAATTACCAATTGAGAGAAAGGGAATTTTACATATCCTTAACTCTAACCTGATTGATTATGAATTACCAGATTATTGGTTCTAGATGATCCTATGATTGATTACTCTCTCTCAAGTTATAACTATTAACCCTAAATTATAAATCCTAATCAGATTATGAAAATTGTAATCTCTCAATTAACAACTTATTCAAAACCCTAATTAGATTTGAAGTTATCTAATAAACTATCGGGAACTTATGCAAGATCTCTCTTTCCACAATTACCAATTTGATTTGATTCTTATTCTATTGAATTACCTAACTCCCATTAACCTAATTTAATTACTTTTCATTTGATTCACCCTCTCAGTTTATTACAGAATTATGCAATCAAATTTCATTAATTCAAGAATAAAACTCTGAATGTGACTTTAGAACATCCTCAACATTTAGATTCTATCATCAACTATTCAATCCAATTCTATACAATGATAAACTGAAATAAATGGGAAATACAATCGAATGGAGGATGGGAGACTGCAACGTCGGGAAACCTCCTGATTCGGGAAGTACGTTGAATCGACTTCTTCTCCTCTTCTCTCTTTCTCGATCTCTTGAGGAATTCTTTCTAGGGTTTCTCAAAAGTAGCTAATGCAAAAGCTCTCTTCTACCTCTTGTTTTGTTCTTTAAAAATCCTTTGTGTTCTAAGAAGCTTTAAGGTTTTTTTTTGTAGTCTGAAAAATCCTAAAAATCCCTCAAAACTTGACGTTTTTAAGTGTCGGCACGTCTGCCCGTTGTAGGCTATAATTGTGGGCCACATCCGAACCTTCTATCACGATCGTGGAATACAAGCCACGATCGTGGGCCATGTCCTGGGTTTCTGTCACGATTGTGGCATGTGAGCTATTGGGCCCCGATTCTTTTTTCATAATCAATAAGCATTTTTAAATTATTTTGAGGTTTAGATTAATAATTTTCTTTTGGTTAGAATAAAAATTGAGGATTTTAATTGCTTAGGTTAAGAAATATTAAAT
>JAOSBP010000206.1:35700113-35716122 GCA_027563825.1 Erythroxylum mucronatum
TCGCATCTTTTCATTTATCATGTAGCATCACATATCACTTACTCCACATATCACATTCTCATTCAAATACAAGTCAATAATACATTTCAATCATTCAAACAAAAATATTAAATGTATATACAATGCTTATGAGACTCATTTCTGATTATTATATTGTTGTGACCGAGTGCCTATAACTGTCCCGTATCCCCATTAAGGATACTAGGCTCATTGTTAGACCCTTATCTGTTGGGGATACAGGGCTCATTATACATAGCTCTTTAGCTCTTAATCACATTCTAAGCTTTAAGCTCATTTTCGGTAGCTACTCAGGTCACAACTGCCACTATCTGTTCATGCATTCTTGTAATGAAATGCATCAGTCAATCAAAAGTGCTTAACATCACACAGTCATATTTACTATCGCATTCTCATTCATATTTGTCATCGGACCTTGATCCGGCATTCAACATATACGTTGAGAATCATTTATTTTGTCAAATTCATATATAAGGAACACTTCCAATATATCATTCATGCATCAAACGCCTCGGACATTCAATGTACAGAATCAACACCACCAAATTCACAAAATAATTCAATATATAATTTAAAACAGACAATTATTCAAGTGAGACCATCTAGATTACTCACAGTATGCTCAAGAAAGTTATTGCCTCCAAGTCCTGACAACGTCTGGATGTTGTCGCTTAATATGCTCTTCTAAATCATGCAATACACACACATTTATACACATCACAATTTTGCACAATTATAAATATTCATTTATGTACGTATATGTATATGGATTATGTACAATGCATACTCAATGACAATCCCGGGTACATTTCCTTAATATGCATCTCATAGCCAATTAACATGATCTTTAAATCATTCCTTAATGCCTAATACACTTTCCTTACTTTAATCGCTCAATTCATTATCAATTAGGCTCATTCAAGATCACACTCAAGCCTAAATACCTCATAGGAAAACATTAATAAGTCAATAATTTATATATATACATGATCTTAGGACAAAAGGCATAACTTTCACTATGGATGTCTGATTAATGTCATTCTAGAATGCTTTCGAAGAGGACTTTGACTTCTACAAATTTTTTGAAGACCTTGAAGAGAGATTTTTTCGTCTAAAGGGTCAAAATGACTGTAAGTGTCCGAAGAATATCCGCCCAGCTGACATACGTCTCTCTAAACAGACATGAACGGAGCTGGGAAGTTGGAAGACCCGAGAAGGTCCGCCCAACGGATCTGAAGTCCGTCTAACAAACATGTGAGAAGCATATCTCACTTAACAACATTTTCGATGATTTCTACATATATTCTAACATCAATTTCACTCTAAATTTTCCATAATTCACCTTCTCTAATGCAACATCATTTCATTCTAGTTCAACCACCAAATTGATTGCATTAAACTCTCAAACCTCAACTCACTTGATTCATCATTTTGAACTAAATCTCATCATTCATGAAATCCTATCCTTTTTCCATAATATATCTCATTCATAAGTATCAAACAATTTATTTTCAAAATTCATCATTTCAAGTTGATAACTTCTTCATTTATACCTCAATTTTAGTTCAATATCATCCATACACAAATCAAAATCCATGCTTGATCATAAACACCAAAATAGAACATATTCTTATACACTTTCATCATAAATTTCTACACATTTTCTACTTCATTTTTCACCTTCATTTCATTCCTAAGTATCACCTTAATTCATCTCGTTTCAAGACATCATAATACTACCTACTGTTCTTAAACTGCAACTACACCCAGTACTCAAGTTCAAGTCTAATTTTATTTTGAATTCGACGTCTTTATGAAAAATGTAGCCATATTTTTCTAATTTAATAAAATTAAAAATCACCCCATGGATAGAATACAGATGCATATCTGGTGGAAATGTTACATTTAACATATTCCAACACGCTTAAAACACCATTATCACTTTATCTCTAAACTTTCATCCTAGTTCTTCTCTTTTTAATACATTACACTTGCCTTTTCTTTAAACTTTGTTATTAAGGTAAACTGCTCGTTTTCACATACTTGTGTCATTTTTTGCCATGGCGACCACTTTCTTCACCGCGGTGACAGTGCATCATGAATTTTTTGCCGCGACGAACCTTTTCTTCGACACGGCAACATTTGCATATTGACTTACAATGCTATACCTTTGCATAAACTGTTTTTAAATTACCTCATTTCAATCATTTTCCTCAATTATATTCTTTTCACTTCTGTGTCTCGAGGATTTTATAAATTTCAAAGCGGTCCTTATGTTCTTGAAAATACTATCTATGTTTTTTAAATGATAGTTGGTTTTGGATAAATTTATTTTCAATGTTTTCAACACAAAGTAAGTGAAGGTACGTCAACAAAGTAGCACCTTACGTTTTTAAACCTTAAGATTGTTAATTGAGATACTAACCTTGTTGGAAGGATATTTGAGCCTGAATTCTTTCATTTTTGTGTGTATCTGCTTATTTTCATATCTCTCTAGAACTTGTTTTAATTCTTGATCGAAGCTTGATGAATTATAATTTTGTTAACATGATAGAGGCATTCTTTCAAAACCCTACTGACCCAAACACAAACCCATAAGCACTTATCCTTTGCTAGCCCCCTTGAACCATACCTTTGAGTACATGCACATGTCTTATTATTGTTGTAAATATTTTATCTCCAGTTCTTGCTTTAAGTCTAAAAAAAAGGTTATTGAGGACAAAAAATCATTCCTCCGATAACCAAAGAAAAGGAAAATGTTAAAAAAAAAGTTAAGTGATAGATTATGTTCTTGTTTGTATAAATGTTTTTCTTACTCACAGTAGACGTTTATTTCCTAATTGTGGTGCCTGTACTCATTGTTTCTTTTTCTTTCTATTATATCCATTTCATTTAGTCTTTCGTACATTACAACCTTGCAAAGTCCTCTTGATTTTCAAAATTATAGTTCTTGTAGTGGAGAGGTAGAACTATCACAAGCGTATGGTAGAGAATGGACTAAGCAGATTTTAAAGTGAAATTATCCCAAAAACACGTGAGTTGAGAGTAAACACCATGCCTTGAGTGAAATCTCTTTTGTTCAATCTCTTGGATTAAATTCTTATAGTGTTTATTTTCTTGGCGATCTTTCAGTCTACTTTGGTTGATTTATGAGAAAGTGGTTTTACCAATCTCCTACTCTCATTTTTTAGCATGGTCAGAATTTTCTTTCACTCTTGTGCCTCTTTGTTTTTTATATAAACTTTGTCTAGGAGTACAAAGGTCTAAGTGTGGGAGAATTTGATTCAACCCAAGTTTATTATATAAATTGGCAACATTTTAATGTTCTTTACTACACTTCTTGGCTCCTTTTCTTAGTTTTTATGCTTAATTTGACTCTTGAGTGCCTATCTTTATTTTATGTAGTTTGAGACTACAATTGTCACAAATTATTACTAATTGCACTAAATCTATTTTTTGAAAACAATTGCTACTGCAAATTACCATTTGTCATTGTAGGAGACTCAAGAAGAAGAGAGTCAAGAAGAAGAAGTAGAGTCAAGGAAGGCTGAAGAGGATAATTCAACAAGTCAACAGGTGCAACAAAAAGTTCGTCGCGGCAAAGATTGAAGAATCCCAAGCAAAACCTTCGGGAAAAGTTCGCCGCGGCGTAAAGTAATTTTGTCGCCACAGTGAAGGAACCAACAATGGAGGTAAAACTTTTGTGCTCGCTGCGACGAACCTTCAAATACCCGAACTATTTTTAGGAAACTCATCCATTGTGCAACCCGATCCAAACCCGTTTTCTTTTTAAAACCTACCATTTTAGGTTAAAAAGGAGCTGACACTTAAGACAAAAGACTTTGGACTCTCTCTTAACGATCGGACAAAACTTCATCCATTCTCCTCCACTTCATTGTCCACTCCTCCACCGACAGCTACTACCATGGATGCTTTTGGGGGGTTTCTGATTGCAAATTCTCCTGAAGCTATGCTTGGCTAGGCACCTCTTTCCTCTTGGAAATGTAGCAATGGCTAGAGTTCAACGGGTTTCAAAGGGGAGTAGTTTAATCATGTTCAGCTACATTGTTATGAATTCCTAGGTTTAGGATTTGTAATGTGTAGATGAATATTCTTGATTAGAGTTTAATCAAGTGTTGAACATTTAATGTGTTAATGGGTTTTGTTGATGTAGAACTTTGAACTTGAATATATGAAGTCTCATATATGTCTATTTGTGATTTGGTTAATTCTCTTTTATCTACCTAGTTGTGTTTGATATTGAGATGATGCTAGATTCCAAAATGACTTATTGCATTGACTTACCCATTGCACATACTAAGATACATTTAACAAGGTTTTAAGAAATGGAGTTCATGGACTAAAACCTTGGACTTAAAGAGTTCTTTAAGGTTTATTAATTGAAACTTAGTAATTCACTCCCATAAAAATTTATTGTGAGCAATGATAGCCAAAACTCATTTTCAAGAGGATACTATTATCATTTGATTCGTGTTTTTATCTTACTTACTCCCAAAAATCCAAAAATACTCTTTATTACATTTTCCTTACAATTAATTTCATTTCGCCAAGATTCACAAACATCAAAACCCCCTTTCCTTAGCTTGCATTTCATGACACATAGTTAACTTAGATCAATTCATTAGGTTCCGATTAAGTGAGACGACCCGAGGTTGCATTTTATACTGCAATCTTTGAAATTAAATTTTTTATTTGACTTCCAAGGGTAAGAACAAGAAGGCTTCGAATCAATGGTGGTTAAATTTTAGAGGGCAAGGGCGTTCTTGCCGACTTGCAGTTAAGCATAGAGAACTTAGACAAGATGGAGTGAGTAAATTGAGCTTGAGTAAGAAGAATGCCTTCAGTATTATGATGAATCTTGACACCAAAAAAATGATGAATTGGACCAAGATCCTTTATTGCAAACTCTGCATGTAAAAGAGAAATAAATCTAGATGTGAGATTTGCATTTGAACCAGTAACAACCATATGATCAACGTAAAGTATAAGAATAAAAGTAATGTCATGGGAAGAGTTAAGAGTAAAGAGAGAAGAGTCAACAAAGCTGCAGAGAAAACCAAGTTTGAGAAGAGAAGAGCTTAAACAATCAAACCAAGCACGCAGCGCTTGTTTGAGTTCATATAGAGCTTTTTTGAGTTTACAGACAAAGTGTGGACGTTGTGTGTCATAGAACCCAGGTGGCTGATCCATGTAGATGTCTTCAGTGAAATGACCATGAAGAAAAGCATTCTTAACATCAAGTTGATGAACTTCCCATCCCTGCACAAGAGCGACACAAAGAACAAGACGAATAGTTGTAGGTCTAATGATCGGAGAGTAAGTTTCATGATAGTCAATACCATCAAATTGATTGAATCCTTTAGCGACTAAGCGAGCCTTAAGGCAATCAAGAGTACTATTAGCCTTAAGTTTGACTTTAAAAACCCATTTGGACCTAATAATGTGTATGTTGGAATTGCGAGGTACCAAGTCCCAAGTGTCATTGTCACGAAGAGCAGTGATCTCTTCCACCATAGCTTGTTTCCAACCGTCATATGACAAAGCTGATTTAACGGATCGAAGTGTATCAGGAATAGAATCGTAGGTGACAAACGGAGCATATTTGGGATTGGGTTTGAAGATTCTAGCACGTGAACGAGTAGTCATAGGATGTACAGGTTGGAGATTAAGGGATTGATATGCCGGTATAACTTTCAGGGGAGCATTATTAGGCAAACCTGCACTCAAACAATATTTTGAGTGTGACGAAGGAGAATTATATGAATCATTACCTGCAGTAGGTGTGTGAACAGCAGCAGGAGAGCTCTCAGTTGAGCTTGAGGAAACTAAATCAACGTGACTAGAGGGAAGAATATCTCCTTAAAGAGAAGTAATGAGGCGCTGGATGGTGCGGGTAAGTGAGATGGCATCAGAATCGTTGTCCAGAGGAGGTTGTAGTGGTGAGGAAATTGACGTGGAGTCAGTCGTATCCGGTGACAAGTTGGGAGACAGTGATTCCAAGTCTCAAGTAGAAGGGAGAACAACAGTAGGAGGCAGGTCATGGACATGAGCAGGAGAGTTAGCATCGTCGTATAGGAAATCGGAGCTGACCAAAAACTGCTCATAGAGCGAGTGATCAACAGTACGTTGGTGATTGATCCTATCTATACGGAAAAAACAATTCATCAAATTTAATATACGTTGAGTGATCACTATGAAGGATGAAAACACGTATAGCCTTTATGCTTATCACTATAACCCAAAAAATGCAGGGAGTATATTTCGGATCTATTTTGTTTCATTTTGTATCCCAAGGATATGGATAGCACGTGTAGCCAAACGTTCGAAGTAAACTGTAATTCGAATGAGTAGAGAAAAATTTAAAGTACGATGTATCAAAAGAAATAGCAGAAGAGGGCAGATAATTAATCAATTATGCTGCGGTGATGAAAGCTCCATGCCAAAGAAAGTGAGGAACAACACTGTATAAAAGCATCGCTCCACTCAACCCATTTGTTTAGGGGTATAAGGAGAGTTCAGATTCTCTGTCTAATATTATGGTGTTTTATTGTGTCCAATAAATCTCAGTCATTTATTTATATGAAGCCCACGTGGATCCTACAAAGTAAATGGCTGAGGTTTCATAAGACAGAATAAGACAGAGTAAAACTGGACAAAAGATCTGGTTTCGTATAAGGACATGAAAGTTGGTGTTGAATTCCCTGTTGCCGAAAGTGATGAGACACCTTATTCTTGACAAATTCGCCACCATTATCTTAGTGAAAAATTGTAATGCGACAATCAAATTGATGATGAACATATTGTTTGAATTCCAAGAAAATATTAGTGAAAGAGTTTTTCATTTTTAAAGGTATGAGCCACATGTAACAAGAGTAATCATCAATAATAAGGCATAATAATGAAAATTTCCAAAGGAATTAACGAGAGCAGGCCCCCATAAGTCACAATAAATTATTTCGAAGAGTTCACTAGCATAGGAATTTGATAAACTAAAGGGCAATTTTGAGAGTTAGCCAAGGTAGCAACTTTCACAAAAAGAAGTTGACTTGGATTTATTAATAAAAGATATTAAACCAGCAGATGCAAGACGCATCTCGAGGATGCCCAAGTCTTTGATGCCAAAGATCAAGATGAACTATCGATTTAGATGCAAGAAGTGCACTTTCTGACTTAGGCAACACATACATATCACCCTTACACTTTCCAACCAATAGCACCTTCCTTGTTGTTCGTTCCTTCACACAGAATAACTGATCAGTAAATTCACAACTAACATTATGTTGGTTTGTAAGCTGACTAACAGACAATAGATTATATGTTAATTCAGGTACAAGAAGAACATCTTTGAGAAGCAAAATATTCTTACCATCCGAAAATGGGAGATTTCCAACACTCGTAATTTTTAACTTTGAACCATTATCAACCAAAACAAAGTCATGGCCAAGATAAGCTTTGAGTTTTTCAAAAGTGCTTGAGTTTTGAGCCATGTGGCTAGACGCACTGGTATCAACTACCCAATCAATATCTGGGATGGTATTGTCGAGTGTCATAGTTGCAAGAGCTTGTGGAAGTTGATCATGATTTGTAGTCTATCTCTTAAGCCACCAACAAATTGTCGAAATGTGACCCTGCTTGTTGCACCATTGACAAATCTCGCTTTTGTAGAGCTCATGTTCAGAAGGTGTCATTCTTTTCATACTAGGAGGTGGTGGGCGAGGCTCGTGGCGATTAGTAGATGAATTACGCCGATCATTCACAAAGTCACGTCAATCGTTCACAAAATAGCGACGACCATTAAAAGCCTGCACTTGATTATTGCTCCCACGAGCTTGGCATTAGTAATCCAAATTATAATCTCTAAACTCATTCTGAGAATTATTATTTGTAATCACAGAGTTATTAGAAGCAGGCTCAAATCCTCTCCCCTCGGAAGTGAACCGAGTATGATTTCCGGAGTCATCGCGACGATTGTTTCATTGTGCAGCGAATGCATAACTAGTATTGACAGAATTCTTAAGAATAGTATTCCTAGTCCCATATGCATTCAACAGGTTTATGCACTCAGAATGTGTTGGTAATGGTGCTTTAAGAGCCATGGTGGTAAAATCTTTGTAGTCAGGATATAGACTCATAAGTAAAGAGTGAACCTTATTCTTGTCAGGAAGAGGTTGGCCAATGGTGGCAAGTTTGTCACAAATTTTTTTGAAGTTTCTGAGGTTTTATGAGATAGATGTGCTTGACTCCTTTCGTAGGTAATTGAGTTACTGCTAGAGTCTGAATTCTCGTTCCTGAGAGTGGCTGGCGAACTCTTGTTCAAAAGGTAGCCATAATTCAAGCAAAGTTTCATGCCTAATCACAAGTCCAAGTGCCTTTGTAGCTAAAGTCACAGTGAGGAGGCCGAAGAGGGTTATGTCCATTTGCTGCCAATTGGTGAAATTCGGCAATTCCTCATAGGCGTCGTCAGTATGTGTGACGTCGCTGGTGGCCGAAGACTCCTTGTCGACATCAACAGCAGCTTTGTTTTTTGCCGATTTGAATTGTGTCGGCGGCGCGATCTCTCCTATGAGATGGCCCCAAACCTTGTAGGACGAGCCATGTGCTTGACTTGGGCTCTTCAAAAGACATATGTGTTGTGTGAGAGCTCTACTTTAATGAAATTTGCGATGTTGATTGATGTGGTATTGTTTTAGTTGAAGCCAAAGGAAGACATGCTTGATTAACGAGAGAAAGAGATTGTGTATCTCGTTAACAAGGCTCTGATACCAAGAAGAAAATAAGAATTGAATGAGCACAAAGCAAAGAAGACTTTATTGATATTATTTCGACTTAGCAAGAAGCAACACGTACGACTACTCTTATAACAGTGAGAAGCCAGCTAAAAGGGACGGAGACCTTAATCTTGGCCAAAACCTTCTTTGTGGATGAGAAGAGTTTCAGGCCTATTGGTTGTGATAACTCCACTTGGGCCTAAAGTTGGGACATATGCTTCTTTCTGAGAGCGATTCTCATCCATCCGAGAACATGTTGAACATAGTTTTTTTTTTTTTTTGAGAAATGATGTTGAACATAGTTTATCATGACCAACATACTCTAGCTCTTTGACGTTGTCCACTTGAGTACCATCATTTTCAGTCCGTTCATCCTTATCAATCCACTCAAGGGAGCTTACTTTATCAATTTAAGATCTTGAAGTTTTGCTTCTAAATCTGAGGTTAGCACGGGATACATAGGTCATGCTTGGGGAGTTGTTTGGTTGGATTTTGTATGTCCCTCTTCACTATGGGTGTGATCTTATAGTTGAATGCTTGTGGCATATATAATGTTAAAAAAAAGTAACAATAAGAAGATTTTAAACCAAGAAGAGGCTCTCTACTTTGTACTGACCTCGCTTTTAAATATCACAATTTTGCCCTCTATAATTAATAAGTATTAAATATAGCTACTTATACTTAGATCCTAAAAATTATTTGGTCCTTCAATTTATCACTCAAATAAACAAATAAGAAAATGAAAGCAGTAGAAACTGCACTAAACAAATACAAATTATAATACTTAAGGGATGGATTTGATATTTTTAACCTTAAAATAACCATTAACTAGAATACATTTTTTCGGTTAATTTTTAATTATCACTAAGTTAAGACACCTTATAAAGAGAAATTATATTGTAGCTTTATTTTGAATGATCATTTTATATAAATAGAATTTATTAAGAAAATGTCGTCATAGATTGGTTAGGAGTTACTTATATCAAATCCTACGTGAATTATTGTTTTCCAATAAAGTTAATGGGATTAATTTTCTTATAATGGTCTTTATAGCTTGATTATAAGTAGATTTGATGTTTTTATTAAAATTAGATTTGTGATTTTAACTATAATTTAAATTATCTCTCTATTAATTAGGGTAACTAATTATAAAAATAGACAAATTTAATTGAAAATTTAAATAATTATATGCAATTTGATTTCGTTTACTTGGAAAGGTTAAAGGAACTTTCACTCAAGCTAAAATTTAGAAACTCAAATACATTATACCAACGTCATAAACATGAACGTTTTAAAACATTACATCAATTTATCATTATGCCAACATCCACATTTACAACAATAATAAGGTTGGCCCTATATCAATATAAAGGTGCCATCGTGGCCCTACACGTGTAATCGGTGCACTTTAACCGCTGTAATGAACTATAGTAAGATATCATATTAAATTGCATGATCATCATCAGCAACTATCTGGGCCTACCGAAGTTACTCCCGGGCCCAACATACTCCAACCCAACATCAGCCATCTGATCGTAAAACCCACTACTAGATCCTTGCACGCGTCCATCAACAACAAACCCACCTGCATGACTTGGCAAGTCCTTCTCACGCGCTCCAACAATCTTTTCACCCTCCATTTCTCTGAACCTCTGCAAGTAAACCTTCAAAGGCTCCACATATTCCTCGAATCCAAGGGTGGTCATGGCCCACAGGAGATCGTCACCGTTGATTGTCTTCCTTTTCTCTCTCTGACACTTATCGGAAGCCTCTCCCGTGATGAAGCTGATGAACTCCGACACACATTCCTGGACTGTCTCCTTGGCATCTTTGGAGATCTTTGCATTTGCTGGGACTGCCTTTTTCATGATTCTGCTAACGTTGGCTATTGGCAGTAAACGGTCTTGCTCCCTCGAAGATGATAGGTCGTTGGTTTCGGTACTGTTCACATGAGTTGCCCCGGAGTCGTTGTCGTCTGAGTTTGACATTGACACACTGTTGAAAACTGAAAAGGCTTCTGGATGATTATTGTCAACGATACCGATTCTTCCAAGTTCAGACACTTTTAAAGCTGGTTGATGTACCTTTGGCTTCTTGACTGCAATGGAAAAATGGAATTAGAAAAGCTATAAAGCTTTCGTCCTATGCTTCACAAGTTGTCAACAATTTATCAAAGACAAAAACTTCTCAGGTGAAATATGGTTTAGGACAGAATAAAGGAATGTTGCGAGGAAGTAGTAACAAGACTTCTGGGTGTTTTAGGTTGACGACATGGGAATGAACCTTAACTAAATTTGGAGCAACGGTACTAATGAAGGCAAAGTTGATTGCTTGATCAGGTTCGTCAGTTCCTAATAAGAAGCGAAGATTCAGACAGAATTGCAACATGGAGCACTAGGTAATTGGGTGGTGGGGGCTTCTTAATTAATCAGACACCATATCAAACTTATGTACAAGAAAGAACCTGTGACCTGTTCTTTTGAGCAGACGATGAAGTTGCTCTATAAAAAGGATTCAAACAGAATCCATGAAAGCTAAAGTCCAAGTTGCGAGAACGCACAAAGTCGATTAATGCCATGCAGAGCTCATGTAGAAAGTGTATGCATCATCAAGACATCCTTGAGGTAAAGAAATGAACATTTTCCACAAAACCAACCTTAATTTCACATCCTTGAAATTAGCAGAAAAAACCTTTTCCAGCTCTAAAACCAGGTTCAAGGGCTTGAACTTCGGGGGCGATTGGATTGGTAGAGATATGAAGAAAGGAAGGGAGGAAGCAAAACATCCGATCTGATGGTGCTTTTGGGTGGATCTATGGTGTTAATAACGACCATCATTGCTTAGATGTGGGTGATTCTGGACCGTTCTTTATCGATAAGTAGATGTTGTTACGGGTAGCTTTGGAGCCACACGATTGCTATGGTTCAACATCTTCACCATTCATTTTGTATCCAACCTGGATTTTCAACTCAAGTCCCACCAAGTGTCTTAAATTACGGTTAGAAAATCAAATGACATATTTATAAAATTAAGAATATATACAACACTAGAGTTTCCCTGATCAAAATAGATCACAATATCCTCACTGAGTATAACAACGTTTTAAGGCTTTAGAACTAGTAAATTGAGCTACACCTTTCATGGTAATGCTATAATCCTTTATAGTCACAAATGAGTCCCAAACACAAAATGGGTATTTCATTAATAGTGTTGTTTTAGTCCATTAATTAGATAGGTGCCTTAAATTCAGACTAAAACTGAAGCATGATACTAGGCCTTCAAATGCATGCAAGTAGAGGATTGTGACGTGTGATATAGGCAATCCACGATAGCTATATATAACTTCTAAAATCTATTAAAAGCACCGTGTGACATTAAATAAATGATAGTTAAGTTAAGTCTTAGGCCCTTAGCCAAGTCTTTCTTGGGTCACCCACCCTCGAGATCAAGACAAGTTATCATATGGAAGCTTTAGTTTAGTTTTGGATTCATTAGGCAAATCAAGAGTTTGTTTAATTGCTAGGCGATCATTATTTATTAAATCCAAAAGCCTTGCACTAAACATCATTATCGACTAAACAGATATGCAATCCAGTTAGGAAGACAGCATCAATTTGCTCATCGCCTTTATGGTGGCTAAAGAGACCTTAAGTGCTCCACTAGTTGGCGTGTGTGTGTGTGCAAGTGGAGCATTTGTCTCTTGGTTTCAAGATTTTGACCTTTTGATATCTGTATGTATACTTGATAAGATGACAACAAACTCTACATAAAGCTTCTTTGTAGATGGTACGAAAAAGATAAACTATATTCACAAATGAAAACACAATTGCCGTTCTATCATCATAAAGGAGCACATGCTCATTTAAATAACATAAGATACAAAGATATTAAGATCAATTTTGATACGAAATCTAATACAAATACAACCAAGGTCCAAATGCACTATGTGTTAGCTCACCGCCAAATTGAATTTTTCGTCATCTTTTCCAAATGAGTGTGATTTGAGTAATCTACATTTTTCAACAACCACAATAACAATATAAAAAGAAAAATACTATATATAGTGGCTGCACGCACACTTCAGTGCTATTGCAGTCTTTTTTAAGATATATAATGTGATTCGTGTACTGGACATGAACCCTTAAGAAGTATATTACATTTTCCTACTATTGATTGGAGATTTATTGTAGCACATTATTAATGAATACAAGGTAAGGAATCACTCCCATTGCTCTTCTTGTATCATTTTTTCAAACAACTAGCTAGTGCCCTCCCCATGTTTAAGCCATCCATTTTAGAACTTCGAAGGCCTAGATTAACATGTTCAAATGGTCTTTCAATTGGGATATTGTTAGAGACCACCTGCTCTAACAAAAGATTGATGAAAGTAACAGAAACCTGCAAATGATTTGGACGGAAAACAGCAAGAGAATAGAAAAGAAAATGGATTAAGATGAAGAAACAGTGAAGATGATATTTCACAGCTAGACTTTGAGGGCTAGCTAAACCTCCCTATGCTCCACTTTTCGGTATATCATAACCGAATGAATGTTCTATCTCCCCTAACAACCTTTTATTCCCCTCTTTAACTAACACACATATGACTCACTCCTCTGTAATTCTCTAAATTACCCTCACATATTTCCTGAATTATTAGACTTCGTAATCTTTCTCTTCTTACTGTATTCATTTGCTGCTGGGCTTTTAGCAAATTAGACTTCAGTTCATCTAGAATTCAATTCCTATCCACCAGTTGTTGATTAATTTTCTTTACTAGAAGAGATCCTTCATCAGTATACTTGAAAAGAGTGGGAGGTTCTCTGCTATATAACGCCTTGAAGGGAGTCATGTCAATCGCACTACTGTAGATGGTATTAAACTAATACTCTGCCCAACTCAACCATTTAGGCCACTCTTTAGGGTGTTCACTAACAAAATATCTTAAATATGTCTCCAAACACCTGTTTACAACCTTCGTTTGACCATCCGTTTGTGGGTGATAAGCGGAGCTCATGTGCAAGGTAGTACCAGATTGCTTAAACATTTCCTGTCAAAAAGTACTCATAAAAAGTTTGTCCCTTTCTAATACAATTATTTTGAGGAAACCATAAAGTCTCACTACTTCTCTAATGAAAATCACAGCCACCTCTTTAGCAGTGTAAGAATGTTTGAGAGCTAGAAAATGACTGAATTTTGTTAACTTGTCCACAATGACAAAAATAGTGTCCACTCCCAGAGCTTTAAGTAGTCCGCTTATAAAGTCCATAGAAACTTCTTCCCACACTTGAGTCAGAATTGGTAATGGCTGGAGCAAGCCGGCAGGTTTCAGAGCTGAATATTTATTTTTCTGGCACACATCACAGCACATTATGAACTAGTTCACATCAAATTTCATTCCCCTCCAATAGACAACATTGGCCAACCTCTTATAAGTTCTGAAAAACCCCGAATGTCCTCTTATCGAAGTTGAATGGAACTCGTTGATCAGTTTTTGTATGTATGGTCCCTCAGCAGGCAATACTAGTCTGTTTTCATATAGAAGTCACAATCTTACCAACTTAAATGGGGGATGACTATTCAGCTGCAATAACAGGTCCTGTATTATTCCTTTTAGCTTAGGATCCTGTTGAACCATATCCTCCATCTGGTTTAGTTCTTGATGATACCCTATGCTCAAATCCATGCACTCGAATTTAGCCCTCCTAGACAAAGCATCAGCTGCCCTGTTCTTAGATCCAAGTTTATAAACTATGTCAAACTTGAATCCTATCAATTTTGTGACCCATTTCTGCTGCTCTTCCCCTAACAACCTCTGCTCATTCAAGAAATGCGAACTCCTTTGATCCGTTCATATGGTAAAGTATCTGCCCATTAGGTAATGCCTCCATTTCTGGACAGCCCACACTATCGCCATTAATTCCCTTTCATAGACAGGTTTCAGTTTGTTTATAGCCGAAAATCCTTGGCTTAAATAGGCCATTGGTCTGCCCTCCTGCATTAGCACTGCTCCCATTCCCACACTAGATGCATCCGTCTCAACTACGAATGGTTTGGAAAAATCTGGTAGGGATAACACAGGGGTGGTAGTCAGCATCTTTTTGAGTGTTTCAAATGCTTTCTGTGCTGTATCAGTCGACTGGAACTTGTCTTTACATAACAAATTCGTGAGAGGCTTTGCTATACTCCCATTATTGGGCCCCGATCCCGAAACCCAACAATCCGAACCCAAAATGAAAAACGCTAGCGGGATCCTATAGGGTTATCCCAACGAACCCCAAACAGACCAAGATAACCAGAATTTGCTTCGAAAATGGGCCAAAACGGAAAAAAAAAATACGAAAGCTGACCCGAGGATGTCTGTCAAACGGACATGAATGTTCGTTAAACGGACATCAATTGGTCAGACTGCCCAATGCTCTCCCGAGACTGTCCGTTAAACGGACATGCATGTCCGTTTAACGGACACATGCTGGGCAAAAACCCCAAATTTATCCGAGAGTGTCCGTTAAACGGACCCTCATGTTCGTTTTAACAGACATGAGCTGGGCAAAGGGGTTAAAACATCTGAGAAGGTCCGTTAAACGGACATGGACAAACGGACCAACATCACCCGAGAGTGTCCGTTAAACGGACATACATGTCCATTTAACGGACACGCACTGGACAACAAATCCAAGCCTTTTTCCAACCTATCCAAAGCTCCCATTCCCAACCAAACATCAAATTCACTTCTAAACATCCCCCAAAATCAATCCTCCAACAACGATCCATTAACAGCAATCCAACTTCAAACATCAACTTCCCAAAATCTCTACTTGACACAAATGGTAAATACAACCAACCCATTCAATTACACACATTCAACAAATACTCACTTTGAAAATCACATATTCATATGAAAGGAAACTTTTCAAATTCTCAATTCATTTGCAAATCCAAAAGAAGTTCATTACAAAGCTTTCAATCCTAGCTTTAATTACATATTGACATTTCCTTCAAATTTTACACAAGTACAAAAATACAAGTGATGCTCAATATGTGACTAAAGCTACTCAAAAGTCTAGCTACTATCTTAATACAAAACTACTCTCTTAGAATCGTCCAAATGCCTTGCAAGGATGATCCTCCTGGTCAGCACCTGAGGGGAGGGAAAAACATGGGCTGAGCTTCACGGCTCAGTGGCTAAAATACTTATAATCATT
>JAOSBP010000206.1:35716222-35734647 GCA_027563825.1 Erythroxylum mucronatum
CAAAATGCTATGATTCACTTCAATAGCATAATAACCATATCAAAATGTCAAGCATTCATCAATGCATAACATGTCATGAACACTTTAATCATTTCTCACAATTATATCTATCATAGTGTATATCAACATATCAACCAAGTTACACAAGTCATTTAGCACACATTTCATTCAAATACACCCATGCTCATATTGCACAACAATCATAAGTAAATTACCCACCTTATATTTGCAAAATTTTCCAAAATCAATGGCTTCCTTCCCTTTGCTCTTGGATAGCCTCTTGATTGCCTAAACATAACAAAAATACCATGAATCAATCCAATTGGGGAAAATCCCCTAAATTACCTTAATCATCAAAACCCTAAAACCTTAATCAAACTTCAATTCATTCTACCCATAGACAATCTAGGTTAGAACTCTCAAAACCTAGCTTAAAACCCAAAATCCCTAGGAAAACCATCATCTTCTTCCTCACAACACACCTTTCTCTCTCTAGAACTTTTCCATTTTCAACACCTTAACCCATTTCTCAACCAAACAAGAAGAAAAGAGGTAAAACTTACCTTAGAAGCTTTGATTCTCCCCCTTTCCACGATTTTTCCCTCTTCTCCTTTGGATTTTCGACTTCTCCTTCTTCTTCTCTTCTCTCCCTCACGATTTCTCTCTTTTCTTCTTCTCCTTTGGCTGCCAACGACAATACTCCCTCCTCTCTTCTAATTTTTCCTCTTATTTTCCTCCTTCTCTTCCTATAATGCCCCTCATTAATGAGCCCCTTCCAACTATGCCCTTGGTTGGCTTTTAATGGCTCTAACTAACTACTTAACTAACTTAGTTCACTTCTAACTTCAAGCTAACTCTTCTTTCTAAATTCCAATTTCTAATTTCTAATTCTTCCCCAACAACTCTAATTAAAGACCCAATTCTAACATAAAAAAAATTAAACCAGCACAATATAACACAAGCAATCAATTAAACAATTAGGCAAATTAGAAAGAAAACAAGGTCTAACACCCATACCCTTTGATGAACCTCCTGTAGTAACCAGATAATCCTAGAAACCCTCTTAATGCTTTTACGTCTCTTGGGACAGGCCAATTAACAACAGTTTCAATTTTGTTAGGATCTACAGATATACCCTTTGCGGATATGTAATGTCCCAAGTATTCCAATCTAGTTGCCCAAAAATACATTTCTTCAGGTTGGCTACCAATTGGTTATCAATCAGTATTTGTAGGACTGTTCTGAGATGATCTAAATGATCCTTTAAACTGCTACTTAAACCAAGATGTCATCAAAGAAAACTAAAATAAATTTTCTAAGATGACGTTTGAACAACTCATGCACGAGGGATTGAAAAGTAACAGGGGCGTTCATGAGTCCAAAGGGCATTACCATGAATTTGTAGTGGCCCTCGTGGGTTCAGAAAACTGTCTTGGCTATGTCTTCTTCTTTCACCCTTATTTGATGATATCTCGACTTCAAGTCAATTTTGGAAAAAATTTTAGATCCTTCTAATTCATCAAAAATCTCATCAATACAGGAGATTGGATACTTATCGGGTACTGTCATCTTGTTCAAAGCTCTATAATCTACACGCATCCTCCACCCACCATCCTTCTTCTTTACTAACAATATTGGGCTGGAATAAGGGCTAGTGCTAGGCCTTATGATCCCAGACTCTAACATTTCCCTTATTAATTTCTCAATTTCATTTTTCTGGTAATAGGGATACCTGTAGGGTCTTGCATTAGGTGGTTTAGATCCTGGTTCCAGTTGAATGGCATGGTCAATGGGTCGGTTAGGTGGTAATTTTGTAACAGGTTTGAAAACCCTTCCATACTCCAGCAGTAAGCTGCTAATTTCCTCCGATACTATGGGGTCTAAATAGTATTGATTCTGTAGTCCCTCTACCCTTTTCAACTCCCCTTTGATCTCTACTTCTCCTCGATTCAACACATCCTGTCCCTCATATTCAAGAATGAAACCCTCTGCCCCTTGCTGTAAAAGCTTGGCTGCAGTTTTAAGTGAAGCGACAGTTGCCCTTGGCACAGTCTCTCCATACAGCTTAATCTTCTGTCCATCAAGCCTAAACTTCATAATTTGTTTTTTCCAGTTTAGCAGAATATCTCCTAACGTTTCCAGCCATGCAACACCCAAAATTATATCAACACTCAGCATATCGAATGGGGAAAAATCTTGTCTCAATACCACCCTTTGTATGTTTAACTCTACCTCCTTACAAGCTCCAACACTCTACACCCTATAGTTGTCACCCAATCTAAACCTGAAAGGTTTTGTGTTACTAACATTCAACTTCATTTCTTCTACTAACCCCTTTCTGATAAAGTTATGCGACACTCCACTATCCACCAGAATTATTACTTCTATTTCGACAATTTTCCCTCTTAGTTTTAGGGTTTGTGGGCCAACGATACCCATGAGGGATGTGACAGATAACTCTAGTTCAAGTAAGGGTTGGGTAAAATCCTCAGGCATATTCGGATGAAGGCATAATACGTGATTAACAAGCTCTACCTCTTCTTCTTGTAGCTCTGCAGGTTGCTCTTCATCAGCTAAGAGTATGTGAAATTGCTTCTCCCCATACACATGTCCTGGTGTATACTTGGCATCACATCTATAACAAATGCCCTGCTGCCTCTTACATTGCATCTCTTCTGCTGTCAGACATTTGAAAGGGTAGGAAGGTTCTCGTCAGAACAACATTCGTCCCTCATTGCTCTGATTAGCCCCCACTTTTCCGATGATCTGTCCTGAATCGGAACATTTCTGGTGTTTGGACTCGTCGCCGTGGTCAGAATATTTCCTCCTTCGATCGATTTGCGATTAGGGTTCCATGAAGTCGGGTTGGGGTTGTTTGTTGTTATCCCCTTCGTGCCCTAATTACTTGAGTCCATCATACCTGAGCCTCCATAAGTCTTCAGCGGTCTATTGGCCTTTGTTGTCTGATCTAAAAGGGCCCAATTTCGGCCTTCAATCATCTGGGCTAACTCCATCAACTGAACCAAGGAATTCGTCTGGGCCATCTGAAGCTCAGCCCTAATGTCCTCCTTCAACCCATTCATAAACGCCTTTGTCACCACCTCCACTGGCACATCCCTTAACGTCGATGTTACGACTTCAAACTTCTGAGTATATTCGGCTACCATCCCTGTTTGTTGTATCTTTAACAACTCCGCTAAGGGATTTCTGACTTAGGAACTGCCAAACCTTCAGATTACAACTTTTTTAAACGTCTCCCACTCAACCATTGGTGACCAATTATGTCTCCATTGATAACAACATAGGGCGTCTCCCTCCATGCAAACCGCCACCGCCTGCAACCATCGGTCATGTGACATCCCATTCGACTTGAAATACCTCTCTACCCGAAAGACCCATCCTAAAGGATCTTCTCCATAGAACAGGGGAATTTCAAGCTTCCGATAATTTTTCTCCGTTCTTACCGCTTTGATTTGCGCTGGTGTTTCTTCTTCGGATTTTTGTGCTGATATCTCCTCTTCTCCCACAGGTACCTCTTCATCCTTCCCTTTGTTCTCGATTCTCCTTAAAATCTCGAAGATGGAGGAAATATCTCCTGCCATTTTATCAAACTTGACCTCTACCCCCGCAAGATCTTCCACGATCCTCAACATTTCTTTTTCTACATTATCAATTCTAGCCTCCATCCTTGTTGATATCATTCTCAATTACAAGCCTGCTTAGATACTAATTTGTTAGATACCACCTGCTCTAACAAAAGATTGATGAAAGTAATAGAAACCTGCAAATAATTTGGATGGAAAACACCAAGAGAATAGAAAAGAAAATGAATTAAGATGATGAAACAATAAAGATGATATTCCGCCGCTAGACTTTGAGAGCTAACTAAACCTCCCAATATCCACTTTTCAGTATATCATAATCGAATGAATGTTCTCTCCCCTGACAATATTTCATTCCCCTCTCTAACTCACATATAACTCACCTCTTTGTAATTCTCTAAATTACCCTCACATATTTCCTAAATTGCTGGACTTTGTAATCTTTCTCTTCTTACTGTATTGTTGCTGAACCTAGTCTTAACAGATGTTAAAGACCTTGCCAGAGTGACAGTTATCCTTTGACTTCATACTTCTGCCCATATATTATAGGTCCATGCAAATATATGTCACCTACACATCGAAAGACACGCCAGCCGACAGAAGTTGCCTTAACCGTCATTAACATCAAACTAGCTCATCAGCTTTGCATCAAAGAAACATCAATAAACAAAGAAAAGGATACGATAAGATAATGATGCACTGTTAAGATTAGTTAAACTTTAGCAAGGAGAAAAAAGAGTTCCTACAACAACTTCCGCTCATGTGTACCCAACTAACTTCAATCTTGTAGTTGCAGCATAGTTTAGCAAGTTTTACAGCGTCTAGTTACTAACGAATGCTAGTTTACCAGCCAGCAATTAAACACTAAACATAAGTTACAGCCGGCTTTACAGATACAATAAACAGTACATGTACACATAACTGAGTGAGTGACAAGGTTACTATGATAACTACAACAGCTACACTATTTTCGAGCAGTCAAGTTACATGGTGTTTCAAGCTTCAACTTCTTGACCAGCTGACTGAATCTTATCCTTCTCACCATCTCCTCCGTCATCGTCGTCATCATCATCATCCTCAGCCTCATCAGCTAGTTTGGTAAGCTCTTCTTGGATCATAACCTTTATTGCCGACTTTCTTGGGGTGAGATCCATGTCAAAATGCCGAGCTGAAAAGTAGCCATACTTTCTTTTAAATAACCAATGATAATATCAATTAAGTCGAGTTTTAGCCACAGATGAATAACTGCCAAATTTAAGGTGTCGAAACTTCTAAAATTATAGTGGTTCCAATCAAGATAGAAAGATAACTATCTCAAGTTATTCAACTTAAGGCCTTCACCATATATAACCAATGGAAGATATTGCAAATCTAGTGGTTCAAGTCAAGATACAAAGAATCCATCTCAAATCATTCAACTTCATGCCTTCACAATATGTAACCAATGGAAGACAAACTGCAAAGCGAGAACTATGCCACAGTGCAGCAAACAAAAAATGTATCCTCAAAAGCAAAAAAGCAGGCAGGAAAGCCAGCAAAAAACAAGTAACTTCTGTGAAGTTGTAGAACATTTTCACAATATTATTATAAAAGATAAAACAGTAAAGAGACAAGAAACTATACTTGAAGCAACAAAAGTGATGAATGCTTACCAAGTAGCTTAAGAATATCAGTAAATGTAGCCTGCATATAACAAAGTAAACTTCCAGTTAAGTATCAAGTACTCTGGAGCACTGATAATTGAAAGCCAGAAGATCAAAGTATAGGTGAAAAGATTAGCTAAAAGACTAGTGCAACTGTTTGAGTAGTAATAACAACATATCTTACCGTATTGAAATCCACCTCTTTGAATATTTCACATATGGCATCTCTAAGTTCATCATCACTTGGTCCCAATTTCTCCCCTTTAGCACTTCCCTTACCTTTCACAACCTTTTTGCCTTGACACACAAAAAGTGTCCAGAATAAGTCAGAAGTATTAACACTTGGAAGACTTCCCCTATTATATAATATGACAGTTCAGCCATCACTGTTATTGTGATCAGCAAGGTACTTATGAGACATTAAATAAATTCTAGAAACAAATGGTCAGAACAATTTCAGATGTTAGGACCATTGTATTAACAACCGAGCATCCACAACTGTGAAAACAATAGACTTATGAAATAAAGAATTACCAGCTCTTTCTTTCAAACCAGCTTTAGTCGGAGTTGAGGACTTCTTAACTGTTTTTTCATCCTTCTTCTTACGTGATGAAACCTTTTCAATGCGCTTTGATAAAGATTTTTTAGGTGCTCTTTTCGGTGGTGGACTGGCTTTATTGACAAAAGTAATCTTCTTGGTTTTTGCTTTTCCAGCAGCTTCCTTTCTAGGAGCTACTGTAGAACTTCTTTTGCCTTTTCTTGTTTCCTCTTCGGAGTGTTCTTCAGATTCATTTTTCTCCTCACTTTCAGAATGCTCAGGTACCTCAGTATCAGGCTTCTCCGAAATTCCATTCTCGTTTTCATCTTCTACATTTTCATCTTGTTCTTCCTCTTCTTCTTTCTCTTCATCCAATTCATCCTCTGTCTCAGGTGGACTCTTTTTGTTTGTTCTTGAAACATCTTCAGCCTTCCTTCCACTCTAAAAATATGCCAAAATCATGTCAAACCAGAACATGATTACAGAACAGGAGGTAAGAAAAATTAACAGAAGCAAAGGAGAACAAGGTGAAAATTACAAGAACAGGAAGTAAGAAAAATTAACAGAAACAGATGTGAGGAAGGTGAAAATTAGCCATTTCTCATGCCTCTCCATCTTGCAACATTAAAGAGTAACAACAAAAATCGGAAGAGAAAGTCAGGACAAGCAGAAAAAAGGGAATGTGACTATGAAAAATGGCAACTAGCTTACTGTTAGTGCTCAGTGATTTTGAGAGTCATAAGATTACCGTGTAACTTCAACCATGCTACTAGAAGTACAGCCAGTATCCATGTAATTGGATATTTGTATCATTGCTGTCAAGCTAATAAATAAAAATGTACCTTTGCTGAACGTTTTGAACTTTTGGACACTCTCTTCCGCTTATTGCTTTTGCTTCCCTGGCAATTCAATAAAATACTCAAAACTCAATTGCATGTTTTCCTGGAAAAAGAAATACCCCCCAAAAATGGATCTATCATTTTATTGGGGCCAACAAACCTTTTCTTTCTCTGCAAGTAACACTGTAGTAGTGGCATGAGGGTCAACCAAAAAGTCAATCAACTTAGTAACAATGTCTTCCTGCAAGCACATTGTATGTTAAAGAATACATCCCAATTATCCAAATTAGAGAGAGCAAAATTTTAGTTTAAAATACCAATTATCAAAAGCAGTTGTTGAAATGTAAATGAAGTTAAGCATCATCGCTGAAAAACATTAAAATTCAACACTGAGATTATTATATTCAGGCAAATTGGTACATGCATATTCATCCAGACAACAAACCCATGAATTGGAACTTCTAATAACCTCTTACAATAGCTAATTAGCTAGGAAAAAGTACAAATGTCAGAAAATGTCTATGTGTAAGAGAGATAATTGGAAAAACATACTGCTGGCAACTTAACCGCTGGGCCATCATAAAGCTGCAACTTCATGTATAATGAAAACAAACCAGCCTACCTTCTTTGTAGTAGCCTTGGCAATTGATATGTCAAGAATATCACAGAACTCCAGTAACTTCTCTTTGTTACACTTATCAAATTTTTCTTTCACTTTGATCTTTTGCTTTTCCTGCAGTCAATGATCAAAATAGTAGAGATCAATTCTTCTTCAATGCAATCGATGATAGTGACAGCATCCCCATCCAAATAACTGCTTATATGTTGCAAAAACATTTCTCAATGCTATGACTCCTTTACCTCATTTTCATGCCACACAAAACCGGAGAAACGGGATATATTGCTCTTGATCTGAACAGCCTTCAACAAGAAAAGAAATGAAGTTGTATGAAAGCAAGAAAAAGTATCTCGACCTTAGCTATTCAATTGAAAGCATTTAACGACCAAAATGTTGCAAAACTCATGGTTTGTTTAAAACTTTGTTAGTACTGCCAAGAAATGGTCAAAACAAGGATTACCTTTCCTCTCCTTCCAAACAGAATTGAGTGTAGCAGTTTGAAGGTATCATCCATCTTCCTTCTTGATAACTTGAATGCCACTAGAATGTAAAAACATCCAGAGATATCACTTCTTTCACAGCCAGACATTGAAAGATTTAGCGAACAGACTCAAAGGAATGAGGCATTTGCATGGTTGGGGAATTAACATACACTAATAGGTAAAGGAACTCATAGAAACTAAAACATAAAAGATGAAGCATTTGCATACATGGTGAACCAACATGAGTTAAAGGGTCTTTGGGGCTTATAAAAGACAATATAGAAAAGATCAGGCATTTACATACATGGTGAACCAACATAAGTTAGTACTGTTAAGGAACTTCAAACAAGAGACCAAAGCCTTTAAAATACCAATATAAAGCCCCAAAATCCTTTTCAAAAAGACCCTGTGAAAGAGAAAGAACAGATGGCTTACCATTAGGTATATCCTTTAGAGGAGTGCCCCGGCCCTGCAATTTATAGATAAACCACAATTAAGCTGACAATAATAATGACCCAATGCATCCATATTACAAAGGAAACAAACAAAACACCTTCTGAATGTGGAATTCTTTTGCAGCATCTTTCTCTATGGAAGCCACCAGCCTTTCAACAGATTTCCGCTCGCGTTGTGGCCTGTGAGAAAAAGGGGTCTTCAGTTCCGGTTCCTTCTTCTCTCCTGCTGCTTTTTTCTTCCTGTCAACTTTTCCCCCTACACTCTTCCGTTTCCCATGTTTCCTTGATACTTTCTCCTTATCATTTTCATCTTCATCCTCTTCTTCTTCTTCTTTGGACAACTTATCATCCTTATCTTCCAATTCTTTTTGGTTTTCCTCCTGATTTTCAGCCCCCTTATCTCCTTCTTTCCAAATATGTTCTTCCACTGCAGCAACTTTAGCTTCCTTCTCTTCATCACCTTCTTGCTTTTCTTTCACTTGTTTGATCTCATCTTCCTTTGGTTTGATGTCATCATCCATTCTCTCAGTCTCAACTTTCTCACCATGATCTTTATCTTCTTCCATTTCTTTGACACCATTATTTTGTTCATCATTTCTGTCTATAACTGCTTCCAAAGAATTCTCGGATGCAACCGTCCCATTTGTCAATGCCTCTTGAATTTGTTCATCTGATTCTTTCTCCCCCATTGCAGGATCCAATGTAATGCCCAAGCTTCGATAGAAACTCAGCTCCCTTCAGTCCAATGACTGGTTTAAAAGGCTCTGTTCAAAAGAATCACAGCTCTCAGTGTCTGAAGCCGTCAAATTTACCACTACAGAAAGTCCAATACCGTCAGTGGGAGTATGTATCATAATTTGCATGTTCATCCAGTTCGCAGACAATTAATGCAACATATTTTAATTCATACTATCCAATTGGTCTCCAATATCTACAATTCCTTAAAACAAAATCAATTCCAAACTAATACATAAATAGTTACCAAAATAATTACTCAAACTAATGACTTCAACTAACACACAAGAGAAAGATACTGCTTGACAATCATATATTCACCCAAAGGTGATTCCACAAGGTAGACATTTCACACAGACGAACAAGAACCTGAACAGACACATCAAAATCCTATCTTTGTTAGTGGAAAATCGTTAAAAATGAACAGTAAGAAACAAATGAAAAATAAAGAACAAAGAATGAACCTTTAAGTGAAAATGTGGAAATGAATAGCAAAACCTCAGAGTAATTAACCTGACGCATGGTTTTACAAGCTGAACCAAGAAAGAACATGTTCATATTTGTATTCGTATTCCACCACCCATTATCCCAGAGGTTTCAATCCAACAATGCCCACAAGCATGGAAATGAGAAGAGAATATTCAATTTAAGTCCAAATGTAGAAAGTTGAAACCCAGAAACTGAAAACTTTCTTGATATGAGAACTCAAATGTTAAATTTTACTTAACGGTGAAATCCGAAAGTTTAAGGGAATATGCTACTTAATAAGCACAGTGTTTAGCAATATTCAGTTCCCACAAGCATGACTCCAGAAAATCTCAAAACTGAAGTCCACAACGAAAATCAGTTCTCGACTTTTTCTCAGCAAGAAAACGCACATAGAAACTTCAATTCATCCAGAATTCACTACCAGGAAAATAGAGAATTTTCAAATCAATCCTTCAAATCCTAAAACAAGAACCAAACTCAACACTACACTCAAAATGAACAAAAAACAGCAATTTGGAGATAAAGCAACCAAAATTTGTAATCTTCAAGTTTTCATTTTCACGAAATGGATAGCTAATACTCAGTTGAATTGAGCTTTATGAACTCAGAAAAAAAAGTTCATTTCAAATCACACAAGATAGGGGACCCAACTGCGAAATTCTAGTCCATTTCATGCATTTTCGAAGCAGCCATGCAAGAAACTAGAAAGCAATAGACTCAAAAAAAAATTGCCAACAAACAACCGAAAAGATCAAAGCTTACCCTAGGAACCCTAATTTGCTATACTCAAATTTAATACTAAAACCCAGAAAAAAAAATGAACACATTTTTAAAACAGAAACACAAACAGTCAAACAATTGGAAACTTACAGATAGAATATTTAAGCAGTCGAACTTTCTTGATCGAGAAAAAGCTCCAAGGAGAGAGATTTGAAGCTCTCTCACTCTTCTTTTGCAGCGTCGTTTTGCTCTTAATGATTCGTCGTTTCACGTTTCTCGCTATTAAAGAGGAGATGTTTTAGAGTTCGGACTTGAAATCCGGATTTAAAAAGCAGTTTTAAATGCCACGTAGGACGGGACTGGGGAGACAAGTTCGATATTGTGATGGACGGCTGGGATTCATTGCTGTGAGAATCTGGGAACTGAACGGCTGCGATCTGATATTCCTTCAATTGGCATCTTAAGGAGTGGTGGGACCGACGAGATGAAGAAGCCAAAGAAAGTTTTTGTGGGGGCGTGGGGTCCATTTGCATTAAATTCCACAGTTTTGTTTACATTTTGCTTTCAACTAATTTCTTATGATTTGGGTTTGGGTCCAACGCTTTGACAAGCCCTCTCAATAATTATTAATAATACATGTTAATTGATTAATCATCCATAGAAATGATTAACCAAGGAGTAGCACAGAGTTGTATGCAGCCCAAATAGCTGTAAGCAGCCCAAGAAAATATCAGCATGCAAGAATTCAAAGCACTGTCCTGTTAGAACGCCTCTGGAGACCTGTCCCTAACCGAGGAAACAAAAAACTCGCCCTTCTCCCCACACATTCTATTGTTTATCCCATCAGATTTAGATACTCAAGCCTCTCAACTTACCTGTATATAACGTGCAAAGTAAACACTAGATACCCGATTTTCATTCTTCTAGAACAACAACACTAACTGAGGCAGTTTAAATTGCCAGAAAATGCGGTCCATAGGCAGGAAGCAAACTGCAATGCAATGGTTTATCAAGTTAAAAGAAGCTGCTCTTCCAAGTAGTATTGGTCTATCGCATATGGCAGGTGCCCGTGCAGCAATATCAGTTCACTTAACAGCTAGAACTTATGTAAAGAATTCCCACACATAAACCTTCAAGTCAGCATGTAGCTCGTATATACACAGTATAAACTGGAGATGACAAACATCGATCAGCAATTTAATGCTCTCACTTTAGTTATCTGATGAATTATGGAAAATTGAAGGCACATACATCAGTTTTCTGAAATGACATTTAATACTTGTTCATCTCACTTGCTACTGTTTTTTGGGCAGCAGCAGCAAGGACAAAAGATCCAACTTGAGTTTTATTGTAAATTAACAAGATCTCCACATATATGTTTCCAAGTAAAAAGTCAAAATAAATTAGATAATACAATGATCCACCGGAGACCAAATATATGAAGTCAACAAATCCACTCACTGGGGATTCCACTTCTCAAACTGTGATTCATGGCAATGTGGATCTAACCAATCTCTAGGCGAACCCTTTTGCATGGTGGCAGTTGCTTTGCCACCACCTACAAGCTCTCGCAAATTCTCCAACTTGTTCTCCCTTCCTGTTCCACCAACCCTCCTGTCTGCTTCTTTCAGCTTCTGTTTAAACCGCTGTTTACGACTGTAAGAGCTCGAGTCTGATTGTTTTGACTGTGAAGGTGGAGCGCCATGCGGTCCCAAGTATATGCTCTCTTCTCTTTTAGCCTATAAGAGGACAATAAACAACTTCAAGTTTCAAGCAACTATTGTCTGTCCAATGAAACGTAGGATTTAAATCAGTATAATCTCTTTCGACCTGTGGAGAAGGGGGTTTTGACGTCTCTACTTCTGAAGCATCCTCTTTAGTTTGATTTGGGTCTCCCAAACCCAAGCTAGGTATCACAAATCCATCAGTATCTACCATAAAAAATATCTGTCAATATTAAGCATATCCCAGTATACTTTTAAAAGCTTGTAGACAGAAGTAATTAGCATTTGAGAAACTAAACCCACACTGAGTATAATCCAAGATGTTGTGCAGTTATTTTAACAACCAAAATGATTAATTAATGAAAAATAAAAGTGGAATAAAAAATGAACAAGAAAAAAATACAACAGAAGAAAAAAAAAGACTGTTATGGGAGTAACATGGCATCTACTGTCAATCATCACCCAATAAGGTAATGAAAGCTCAAACAAAGATATCAACCGCGCATATCTCAATTATAAAATTAAATAAGGAATTTACAATAAATAGAATACCATCAAATAGAGAATTTATAATAAACAGAATGCCACTTGCAACATCGTGCAGTTATTGCTAGAGCAACAGTTATTAACATGTATAGTGCAATCGCATGAAGCACAAGGTGCATGCTATAGTTGCTGGACACTATTAACTGTAATCTTAAGCTGCAAAACACCTCCTACATCTAAGGTTAATTCATGGACGCACAGAAAGGTATTCAAGCTGTGCAGCTGACTTGAAAGCAATTGGCCAACGAGAACTATTACTTATTGAGCTTTTATGTAAAAACCTTCAGCGTAAATATGATACATACAGAAGAGTAAGGGCGCGATCTTGGATCTACAGAAATAGAGTTAACATTTTATTTTCTTGACAATAAAACTCTACTCCTAAAGATAAGCAAGTGCTCACTTTTCTATGGATATCTATGTACTCCCAATTTGTCCATCATCAAAAGTCAATGCAAATGCAGTTTTCGCCTACTACCTACCGCCGCCAATGTGGATATTTTCTCAGCATCAACTAGAATCAATACAAATTACCCAAAATAACTAAAACTAGCTTGTAAACCAACTCAAAGATCAAGAAGCAGAATTATCCCCAAAAAAAAAAACAAACAAACAAACAAATAACCCATCTCCCCATTAACCCTTTACAAACCGATGAGTTTCCAATAAAATCATATCGAACCCATTTTAGCAGAGACAATCATAAACTCAAGAAAACAGAAAACATTTGTAACTTTTCCCTGAAAATAAGCATCAAATAGAGAGCCAAAAAAATTAGCAAATCTACCCCACTCATCTTCTTCATCGTTGACAGGAAGAGTGGTGTGTGACTGAGAGGGGTCCATGGGACGCTGACGATCATGGATTTCAACGGGCAGAGGGCAGTGAAGCCCAGTTGTGACTGGATCAGACGGCTGTCCCAGGCTCCAAACCCCGAAAGAAAATTGCTATCTATTGATTGGCGACAAAAAGAGAGAGGTCAATATAATAAATACGGTGATGAAAGAAAACCTAAAGAATGTGAATAAAAGTAAAAGGAAATGAACCTTGGATATTAAACGATCGAAATTGAGAGGGGGGAAGGAAGGGAAAAACAAAAAAACCGTAACCCTAGATGCTCCAAAAAGTCCCCTGCTTTTTAATTTTCCAAATTCAATTCCTTTCTTCCGATCTTTGATACCTTAATTACCCCTACCCTGGGTGTTAAATTACTTCTCCTTTAGTACCGCAAATTGCAATGAAAGGGCTTGAGGCTTTTTCATTTAAAAAGTCTCTGCATATCTTTTAATCAAATATCAGTAATTCATAAATTTATGGTCATGAATCAAAAGAGAGTGAAACCCTAATTTAATAAAACAACAACATCAACAAATTAGTTAAAATTTTGCAAAAATATAAAATTTGAAAAGGTTTAATAATATTCAGCGTCACTTCTAATTAATAGAGATATTATTTCTAAACGATCCAATTCAATAAAACATGAAACTAATATGATGAATTTTATATATAACTTTAAAAAAAGTAACCACCATCTTTCATAGCTCAATTTAATTCTATTAAATCTTTTGTGTAGTGGTTTATTTAAAAAAAATATAGACAATTAATATTATCTTATCCTAATTCTATCACATAAAAATCAATAGGTTTTCATTTTTATTCTTAATATGATCTCTAACTCCTTTTAATTTTAATATTTAGTAAAAGAACCAAATAATATATGTGTAAGCATCGAAAATGAGAATTCATTTTAGTTCTAATCCTAAATGTGAATGTAAAATTTGAAAACATTTTTGGCACTGACGGAGGCACTTAGGGCTTAGTGGTGCACTGAGCTCCTCAAAGTTTTAAAAAAATAAATATTCTTTATTTTTAATTAATATATATATATAAAGGCATAATTATTTAGGAATCAGTGGTATATTGAACCTCCTAAAATTAAAAAAATAAATATTTAAACTCTCCTATTTTAAATTTCTAGCTCCGTCCTTCCTGTTTGAGAAAGCTGATGGCAAGTTGTAACAAAACGCAGAAACCTCACCTTCCTTTTGACCCTTTAAGACAACAAAATCTTGAAAAACAACCAACTTTATTATTGCATCAGGTGCACGACGTGATGATTAGGCCTAGAAAGGAAGCTATGTGTTCCATACTTTGTTATTATCTTTGTGTTTGATATGTCTCAGACTAATCAAATTAGTTAGTAAGTAGCTCTCCTTGATGCTTTATCGAGGAAAAGGTTGATCAATTAAAACTCACTCGGACATTACATTATTGTCCTCAAACCACCAGCTAAGATGATACGATTTTTATAGTATCATAAGTAGGATGAAAAAAGTCTCAGAAGATAAGTGGGGCGGTTATAATTTAGAATTTTATCACAAACATTTAATCTCAAATCAGCTTTTGTCATTATTGTTAATCATTATACTTAGGGATGGCTAATTTTTTTAAAATTAAAAATATAAAATAACTTCTTTTTATATTGAGTCCAGGTTTAAGTTACTTAGGTCCAGGCCTGTCTGAGCCTATATCTTCTTTACAAAACGATGTCATTTTATTTAGAAAAATTGAACCTCGAACCAATGTCGGTCTACTTTGACCCATAAAGGGCATATTTAAAATAACTAAATTTAAGCTTATGGGTCAACCCATTGTCATCCATAATTATACTCACCAAAAAATAAATAATAAGGCTAATTAAAAATAACAACAAGATAAATAATTGTAGATAATTTTCATAATCAAATTTTTTCAGGTGTGGTGGATAAAATTTTTTGAGTATATATAATAATTTGTTAATAATATATGTCAGATGAATCACTTAAAGATTTAAAATTAATTAATAAGTTTAATCCAAAATAATTATTAAGACGTACGAATTTGATCCCAACCCTTGAAAATATTTAAAAATTTATCACAACTCAAAATATGTATACATTACAGTCCCTATGATCCGCTTGATTCTCTTTTTCCTCGTTGTGGCAATGATGCGTTGGAGTAGAATGGGAAAACTTAAATCCCTACATTGACAATTATGCCTTTGGAACTTGAAAATTGCTTGATCATTGCTGCAATTTACGAGTAAACCCTTTGATTTATGACTTTGCAGCTACAGTTTCTCACTAACCATAGTTGGGAAGCAACTATATAACATTGATATTAGTCAGTGAGAGTGGTGACACCGAATTAGAGGCCAAAATTTCAAGGCCAGGACGGTGACTAAGATATCTTTGAGGCTGTGTCATGTTCAAAGTCTCCATAAGGTCCTACTATGAACCTGACCAATTCTAATTCACTTGATCTGTTTGCTTCTAAGAAACATGGTAGTAATGGTGCCTGGCATTACCTGCCAAAAATTAGCTCCAGTGCAATGGGGCTCCACTCCATGTAAGCTCGAAAGCGTGCTGTGTGATAAATGGACTATTATCATCATACATATGGTCTAGCTGCAGACAATCCACAATGGGTCATTATTACTTACTGTTGTTGTCTATGCCGAAATCTCTAACTTAGTTTTGACCACATATTGGATTACCCATTTAGCATTAGAGGGCTTGTTTTCTCTGCTCCTTTCACCTCTTAGAAAGTCACCCTTTGAGCAAAATTCACTTGTTTATGGACTTTGATTGACTTTGTCTAAGAGGGAGGGAATGAAAAGGCAAACTGTAAGCAGATGCTGTAGATTTTGGTCACTGTGTTCTTGTGTGGGTGGGTTTCTTGTGTCATGTGGTGAGCACATATGGGTTGCAATCTTGCACTTGCACATGGACTTGACAACTCCAATGCTTCGACCTTGCAATACCATTAGTTTTATTAGTCATTTCTAGAGATTTAGTTTGCAGATAGGAACAGGCTGTGCATGTTCTATTATGTTGTTTTGTTTTTCAAGTCCGAAGCTCTGGCAGAGGGAAGGTAGCACGGTGATTTTAGAACAAGAATTCACTACAAGGAGCCCCCTCGTCTTGTCTATATCCAACCAGTTCCTTATATTAATCTTTGACGGTTCATCACGGTGTATGGTTGTATGGTTTTTAATTTCTTTTCTACAAGCTACCCTCAAGCAGCTTCCGCATCCACTTCTGTTCTTTTAGTTTGTTGAAACTCTTTCAGGAGCAAATCCTTTAGGCCTATCTTCTTAGTTTGAATTTAAAAGCTACTTTTGGTCCTGAAAATGGGAAATAGAGATGAGAACCAAACCTGCACTTCCATGCTTTCCTCCAAGCTCTCACTGCTTTTGCTTCTTGTCTTTGTTTCTTGTCTACTTTTCCCTTGTTTCCTCACCTTTGGTTTGTCTGCTGTCCTTCTAATGATGCTTATTCTGCTTTTATCTTCCATTTTCATCTTCACTTTCTCAAAGAGAAAGACCATTCTTGTTAAGGATGCAAGCCAAGATGAAATATCCAAATGCTGTCCAACTATGCAACTGGAGATGGAGGTTAGCAAGGACATGAACGCAGATAAGGACACTGCTACTTCTTTCAAGAGTACTGATCATTCTAAATGTTGCCTTGTGGATGAGCATCAGGTTGAATCAACTGAATTAATATCAGGAAGTGAAAGCAGTGATAGTTTCTTAGCTGGTGAAAACCTTGAGTTCAGTTGGATGTGCTCGAGTAATATTGGTCAGATTGAAACAATTTCTGAGAGCTCATGCTCGGATGAGGATGAGAATAACTTGATCGAGATCAGTCTCCCCGAGAAAAACTTAGTCAATACTCATGAAGAGTCGAAGCAAAGGCTGCAGTCAAGTCAGGTTGATTGCTTTCCTGAATCCATTTTCAGGCAAAAGGGTTTTGTGGAGCTCCTAGAAGAGATTGAAGAGGCAACTGAGGAAGAGAACCTGATAGAGATTGACCTTTCTATGGGCTTCATCAAGTAACCAGCGTTTTCCTTTTTCTTTTGAAAGATAGTAAGCAGCGTTTTACATTACAACATTAGTAAAACTTCACATAAGCCCCATGTTCACACCAGGTTATAGGTTCAGGGCTCTTAAAAAGGATTATAGAATATATCTTGTTACCCCATGCTTTCAAGTTTAAAGATGGGCCAACACCATAAGTAAAAGTATTCGTACACTAGTTTTCTTATGCAGCCGGACCATTTCCGTAATGGAACTTATTCACGGCTACTAGATTTTGAAGTGGAAGTTGGCATTGAGACTCTCGTTATCAAGCAGTAGAAATTGATCCTAAGTAAAGAATACTCTCAAACTTTTATGATGCTTTGATCATTGTCGAAATTGAATGCTGATGGGTCAAATTTGGCAAATAACGGACTGTATTATGCTCATAGGCTATGTTTGGCAAACAAATTAGCGGTTAGTTGATGGTTGATTATATCAGCTGATTTGACCAGCGAATAATATCAACTGTTTATTAAAGATGTTTGAAAAAATTAGTTGTTTAATATTAACTGTTGATGCGCAAAATGATTTATGAGGATATAATTTAAAAAAATTATAAGGGCATGAATATTATATTTTTTAATATTTCATTTAATATTCTTATAAGAATTTAGATATTTAATTTTACAAAAATTAAGTTATAACTTTAATAAAATAATAATAATAATAATAATAATAATAATAATCTAATGTTAAATTCTTTATTAATATGAATGATGTTGCGAGCTACATCATATTAGTATTTTTTATATAATATGTATAAATTTTACTATTTAATAAATTAAAAATATCTATAATTATAATATGACACAGATACGGTATATATCATAATTCAAAAATTATGAAAAGATGGTATAATTAGTTTTTTACCTATAATTAGTTCAAAAATTACTCTTATGGAACGTTTAAAAATCAACTTATTGGAGTTAAATAAACTAACCAATAAGCTATTCACTAAATACATCAATAATTTTTTAAAATAGTCAAAAAAAAATTAACTTTTAGTTAATAAATTAAAAAAATAACTGACAAGCTGTTTGAAACACTTCCGTCGACACAAGTGGAAGAGGCTGCGACCGTCACACAATCTCTTGAAAAAGTTTTCTTCATCATGTTATTGTGTCCCTTGA
>JAOSBP010000206.1:35751245-35765432 GCA_027563825.1 Erythroxylum mucronatum
ACATAAAAATAATTTAAGTAGACAAATAAAGAAATTGATAAATTAAGAATAATAATAAATAAATGAATAAAAATAAAAGAAAATAAAAGAAAAATTTTCGGGGCCCAACAAGTAACTCCCGAAATGCGATTGGAATTAGCCTTTACATAAACACGTGACAATCATGACTTTTTAAACCAAACAATTTGTACTTCCTCATATCAACATACCTTCCCAAGTTTGAAACATAGCCATCGGGAAACTTTAGACCTTTCAACCATTCACACAATATTATCCTTTGTTTTTTGTCCAAAGTGTAACATGCTTTCGGGTATTTTCCAGTGCGAAGATCCCTATGTAACTCATTCCTTCTACAAAAAAAGTTGCAAATCAACTCGTGATTTTGCATTGTCTTTTGTCCTCCCTTTAATGTTCATGATGGTATTCAACAAATTGTCAAAAAAGCTTTTTTTCAATATGCATCACATCTAGAATATGACGTATCAAATTCATTTTCCAATATGGCAAATCCAAAAATATGCTTCGTTTTCTCCAACCAAAGTTTTTACTTATGATTGTGATAACTTCATCAGCTTCAAATTCTGTTACTTTCAGCAAGCCTAATTCATCAACTTCCTGCAACATGGCTTCACCAGCTTTGTAAGGGGGAGGAGGTGTTTTTACCATCTTATTCTTAATGAACTTTTGTTTATTGCATCTAAATGGATGATTTGCAGGTAGAAATTTTCTGTGATTGTCAAACCAACATACTTTGCCCCCGTTCGGAAGATAACAGGCATCAAAATCGTTGCCACAACAAGGACAAGCCAGTTTTCCTATTGTGCTCTATCCAGACAACATGGAATATGCCGAAAAACCACTAATAATCCACATCAATGCCGCCCTCAACACAAAATTATGTTTCTTAGGCACATCATATGTATGACACCATATGCCCAAAGATGCTGCAATTCTGATATCAATGGTTGTAAGAAAACATCAATTTTATGCTTCGGATTTAGAGGGCCTGGCACAATCACTGTCAAGAACATACATATGTCCTTCATACACATCCATAGAGGCAAATTATAAGGAGTTATTATGATTGGCCAAGATGAATATTGCTGACCGGATTGACCAAAAGGTTGGAAACCATTCGTTGACAATCCCAACCTTACATTTCGACTTTCTGCTGCAAAGTCAAGATGGGTGTCATTGAAATGTTTCCATACTAGTGCATCTGAAGGATGACTCATTATTCCATCTTCCTGTTAGTGTTCATGATGCCATCTCATGTGCGATGCAGTTACATCAGAAACATAGAGTCTTTGAAGTCTCGGAGTTAGCGGAAAATGGTACATCCGCTTCCAAGGTACTAATTTCTATTTCATTGAACACTTTCTAGGCTTGAACCTTGGTTGACCACAAAATTTGCAATCTTCTAATTCCACATCATCTCCCTAATACAACATGCACCCTAATTTGCAACAATCAATCTTCTCCACAAGCAAACCAAGACCCCGAATAAGTTTTTTCATGTCGTAAAAACTATCAACCATTGTATGATCAGAAGGCAATGATTTATTATACCACTTAAGAATTTTATCAAAACTTCAGTTCGATATATGACCTTCAGACTTGATGTTCAATATTCGCGTAATTGAAGACAATTAGGTCATTGTATCACAATTTGGCCATAACTCTTAGCCTGCTGACTGAAGTAAGTCAAAAAATTATTTTGCCTGTGGGTTAGGATGTTCTTCAAGATTTTCTATATTGTGCTCAAAGGTATTATGACTTGCATCATATACCATTTGCATGTGTAGATTTTCAGTCTCATCCAAATAATTTGTTTGGTATCCAATCCCCCTTCAAACTCATTGAAGTTGACAGACGATTCTGCTTGATTACCCCTTGAGGTGCTACAATTGTCGGGTTCCCCATGTCGCGTCCACTCAAAATAATTGGGGAAAAACCCCTTTCTCAGCAGATGCCCATTAACTTCATCACTCAGAAGGAAACATTTATGTTTGCACTTTCTACATGGACATTTGATCTTTGGCTCATTCATATATGTAGGTTGAGAACATGCATAATCAATGAAAGCTTTAACTCCGACAACAAATTCAGGATTAATGTAACCATCAGGTGTTAATCGTCTATACATCCAAGATCTATCAACATAACTCATATCTGCAAAACTGTTAATTTTATACAGTGAATCATGAGTTAGTATCATTCATGTCCGACAAAAAGTACTTGACATCTAAGATAAGACTTTTGACTCAGCACAACAAGTTTTGGTTGTGACTCCTAAGCTCATTGTATTTTTCACCGATAAGTCTCACAGGAGTAATCATTATGGATTTTGGGTTATAGTTTATGGGTTCAAATCTAAATAATGAACCTATACTAAAAATCTCACATATATGTTTATAGTCAAGCATATACGTGAGAAGATATTTTCAATAATTAAAAGTCCTATATTAAATATTTAGTACTGCAAAATATAATAAGTATTCATCAATATATGAATACATATTTTAATAAATTGTTGACACATATAACTAGTTTTCAAAACAATGCGTGTTAAAATTTGCACATGAGAAGTAAAGAGAAGCTAATAACGACGGAATAAGAATCAATGAAATAACATATTGACAATTTAAGGTCATTGGAAATATATATAATATAAGACACACTCATCCTATATGAATTCAATGATAACCCAAAGTTCATTCGACAAACACATTCCTAAATTAAACGTAGTTCAAAAGAACGTAGTACAAAACTAATTCACTTACTTCAACCGAAGTGCAGACGGGTCTTCTTGAAGTACGTGAACAGGATGATAATGACGGAGCAACAATGGAAAATATAGAAACTGAAACAAATGTAATTAAAATGTGTGAAAATTGCATTTTTGACATTGTGACACCATAAACGAACATGAATGTCATTTTAATACCTCCTAAAGCTTCTCTTTAATCTCGCACCAAATGAATATACTAGAATTTTGCAAGTTCCTACAACCAATAACAAATTCGTTGACAGGTTAGCAGGCAGGAAATATAACAAATAATTTGTCGTGAAATATTATAATCAATCAAGGTCATTAACTGTATTGTATTAATTCAATCATCATTTAATACTAAGGAGCTCCTGTTTTAATTTAAAAACGGTGATGTCACATTTTACGTCGACCCTATTTAAATTTCAGCAGAGTTTTCCCTATAAAATGGGCATCCCCCTTTTGGAAGAAGGGTCAATCCTGCAACAAACAATACACTTCTATATCGACCAGTAATCACAACTCATATTAGGTCTACATACTATGTCTATTCTCAATTCAATCCACATTTACATTGCAAAATCTATAATTATGCAATTTACAATTCAAGTATACCTATTTGTAACCCATCACACTCTCATTTATAGTCAATACATCAAGATATTCTCAATATCCAGTGTAATAGAATATGTGATCGTCATCATTGTTGTTTGATAAAACTTAAGATACTTTTCTTAAAAGAGCCAATAAAATCAATTCTTTGAAGATCGCTTTTATAAAGGAGATGAACATTGATATATTAACGTATATATTATATATAAATTAATATTATGTAAATAGAGATTACATATAAGTAACAATATTATCATTTATTAATTCTAAATCATTATTTTGATTGAATTCATCCATATTATAATTTTTAAATTTTGTTAAAGATAACAAATTTACATCAACCTACTTAAACCTTGGTCACTTTAGGTCCTAATAAATATGACCAAAAATTTTCTAACGTAAACACAATAGCTATACACTCTTTTTATGGTTGAACAATTGCACTGAGCATAAATTTAGAGTACTTGACATATTGTAAATGAAATGACTATTCTTTCTAATTTCTTTGTATAAATAAGGCAACTGCTTTATGTTATTATTAGGAAGGGAACATGTTCCCAACTAATTATGAGTTTTCACGTTATCCTAAATACTGGAAAAAGATAACACCTCACGTTGGCTCCACCTTTCCTTTTTTTTCTTTCAAAATTGCCATACAACTAAAGTGACAAACAACTTATGATGACAAATAAGCTCCTCTCAAGCATGCATTATCCAGAATTAGAGTTAGAAACTAGGTTCACCTGTCTCATTCCTTTTTAGCCAATTAGCTCTTTCAAAAACCATGAGATATATCTTTTCTAATCAAAACACATAAAACTATACACAATATTTGAATGTGGAGTCATCGTAAATGATAATAGGGATTATAATGGGTGGATCAGACTTGACTTACTGAAAAAGTCCTAAGTCTCTAGGTAACTAAAGACTTGAATTGTTATTCTTGAACTTACAGATTAATTTCAATCGGTAAATCCACGTGATCAAAAAACTAAAATTTTTTAATTCGTCAAAAAATGACAAATAAGTGGGTCAATCCATATAATCAAACAATTAAAATTTTTTAATTCGTCAAAAAATAACTAATAACCCATTTACTAAATAAAGCGTTTAATTATAAGTTAGTAAACATTGAATTAATATTCATAACTAATCCCAATTAGAATTTCGAAATATAAATGAGCTAGAAACATAAATTTATGATTCATATTTAAACAAAATTGATCTTAGTATCCAATTTTTTTAATTGAAGTTTTCTCACACCGAGAACACAAAAACAATGGATATCAAACACTATGCATTTTACCAAACACTTGGTAATGCATAAACTTCATCATCCCTAGTTCAAGACAAAATCCTTAAAATTTTCCATTATTCTCCGACAAATACATAAAATATATTAAAAATCAGTAATTAACATTTAAAACCAAACACAAACTCCATATGAAACAAAAATATTCATCCACCGATTATCATTCACCGGAGAAAGGAGAGTAAGGTTTTCCAAAACAATACTTTGGGTTAAGACCGCCGGAGCAGAGGATGCCGGCGATGTAGGCCTCCACGACAACAGCACAGCTCAAGACGACGGTGATGGCAGCAGACGGAGGCGACAGATCAACAGAGAGGAGAGGAAGAAAAACCAAGCGTGCACGAGCTGGGTGGGGGGGAGGGGCTTCGGCTGGTTTAAAACATAAAACCAAAAGGACGTCGTTTTGGATTATCCAAAACGACGCTGTTTTGGTTATATTTTTAACGTTTATAACTTTACAAAACGACGTCATTTGGATTTTAACCAAATGCCGTCGTTTTGGTTAAGCTATAAACGTAATAGCTTCATCCGGAAATGACGTCGTTTGGTTAAGTTATCCCAAAACGACGTCGTTTTGGGATAACTGTCGTTTTGGGATAACTGAACAACGTCGTTTTCTTTGATTTCAAAGACGACGAATTATATATATAATTACCGACGGAATTTATTCCGCTACTAAATTTTATTTCCATACCGATATTGCCGACGTATATGTTTTTCCGTTGGTAATTACCGACAAAAATATTTCGGTCCCTAAACTTCCGTGGCTATTATGTTTTTTTTCTTGTAGTGCTAGGTGTCACGTAAAACTCTCGTCTTCCATCGATGCGGAGAAGAGGATTGATAAACCTGCATGTAATGTCATGTTCCCGACTTCTTGGTACGGTGGCTTCAGGACGACCTAAAAGTGCTAATATTGACTTTGTCCCACCTCCATTTCAATCCAATAAACTATAAGATTGCTACGAAGTACTTTTTGTACTTAAAAAAGGAAATAAGGAATGTCAAAAAAAAAAGGAAATAAGGATAATGAAACCATCAAATAATTGATTGCTCTCCTTCTACTAAACATTTTTTTTCTTATTAAGATGGCTTGAGATAGAATGGGAAATCATTTTGTTACACTAGATACTAATTTGCTGTACCAAATCCTTCCCAGAAATTATTATTTATTACAGTTTAAATAATAAGCTTATAGAAAATAACCACATAACTCGGCTACACTGAAAACTTGGAACCATTACTTATCAAAAAAAAAAAAAAAACTTGGAACCATTTTCTATTTGCTTTTCTAGAATTGGAACCCTTTATGTCACGGCTCTCTTATTAGTTTCCCGTCTATGGTTTGGCTTGCTGGAAAGTTTTTTCTGTGATTAGTTTTCTTCACTTTACGTTTCTATCAGACTTCCTTTGTCACGTATAGTACAAAGCCAAAGTTTTTTTAGTTTTTTTAGTTTTTTTGTTTTTTTGGGTAAAGCCAAAGTTAAAATTCTTTTCATTCAATAAAAGACACATACGCCTAGCTTCCAAGTCCACTCCGAATATTCAGGTTGTTGGTGTCCTGACAAATCTAATAAAGAATTGGAAAAGTAACACATCAAGCTGTCACAGTTCTACAATTCCTACGCTTGTGGTCACCCCATTTAATTGACGCTATGTCTGCCTTTATCTTGGTTTGTATATCTCTAGCTAATATTCTATTCTTAGAGGCCAAGTCAGGAGCAAGTTCCAATTGGTTCAACTCAATTCTGGGTTCACGTTTTTTTTTTTTTGGTTCGAGAAAACTCGTTAGGTGGATTAAGCGGACACACCTTTTCGAGGGTCCAATTAGCACATCATTTCACAGGGTGGTTAAGCGGGCGCACCTCATCATCGAGGGCCTAACTAGTTTTTCATCTACAGGTAAAACTCCGGCTGCCCCAGGCTCTTACAAAAGGGACTAGCATGGAATCGAACCTGGGATCTAACCAAAGCTAAGCTCCGTTTTTAACCATCGAGTCACACCCCTTGAGGGCCACGCTTATTTGTTAAAAAGGAATTATCATGAATTACAGCTAAATCTTTTACACTAATATTTTTATATAGATACATACATACATATACATATATGTATACATATATATATATAAAGAATAGAAATAACTTAACTGATTTAACAGGAACTTTGAACTATTGCTAATGATTTCAATCCTTAAAACAGTCATTTCTAGTCAGTAGGTCACAAAAGTCACCAGTTGCTCATTATTGTCTATAAGACTTGCAAGTTACAACACACAAAATGGAAAATTAACCTTACTTCAAGTTCACTCCACTGGATCAAGGACATCAAAATTTCAGAAATCAACACCAACTTATTAGTTCTGTATATACGAAGTTGTGAAGGTATAGGCCACTGAACTGCACTTATGTATAAAACAAATTCTATCTCAAGCATCATGAGGTGGCTTATAGAGTCCAGTAGCTTAAAGTTGGTCTGGCCATACAAATGTTGCCAAAGCAAATTCCCTTTTTTCATCAAGAGTGCCTTCAAATTTTAGTCCATATTCATTGAGAAGCATGTCAGGCTTCCAGTCCTCCATTTTCTCATAGTCTTCTTTATTGTACTTTGGATAGTGAAGAGGCATTTGGAACCCACTTGGACAAGTCTCCTTAGTAACTCAAACCATTGTATCACCCTCCTTCATGCTCTTCACACAGTCCTGAACGTGTCCATGATGACCAGTCGGGCACGATATAGCAACATGGTGCTTCGGGGTATGACTGTTGTCTGTGAGACCAAGCACTTGGGTGAAAGAAGAATTGAGACACCATTTTAGAGCCGTCTTGGGTGGGCTCAAATGGTGGAGAAAAGGGAAGAGGGAAGACCTAAAAGAAAAGGCTAGAAAGCAGACTACACCATGGACATATTTTATAGGTGGTCATAGTTTTGATATGGCTCACAGCTGCATGTACGACTGTTTTAATTATATTTTCCTCAGTAACCCTAATTATATTATATAAGCTAATCTAATAATATGAAGAAAGACAAAAGATTCTTTTTTTATTTTTGGTGAAATGATAATGTCTTCTATTATTGGGGCTACTATGAATGCCCTTTGCTCAAAGAAATGGTACATAGGGTTAACTCAGGGCTCGGAGTTATGACGGTAGTTGGTCGTCGCTTTCGATCTTTGAAATCACCAGCTTACGTTAAAATTGCTGGCGTTGGTAAGGTTTTCAATCTTTTCAATTTAATAATCACACCAATAGGTTTTAATATTATACGTATATATTTCTCCCGTTAATCGATAATGGGAACAGAGTCTTGTGTTTCATAAGATCATTTCTTATCAAACTATAAGAAAAGAATTGAGGTAAAGCTTCAGATTTCTTAAGAGGAATTTTGAACAACGCACAATCTATTACAAGGGTTTAATTTATGTTACTTGTTAGACATGTAAACATGAATCCTTATCTTATGACTTTTGGACTTACATTCCTATACTAAACTGGATTTAGTATTTCAACTTAATAACATCGGTCTAAACCAAGGTCGGAGAACGGTACAAAGTAGAGGTGCTTATATACTAGTGTAAATATCAGTCAGTACCGGTGTGTTTCGTCTAATACCAGCCCACTACAAAAACAACGTAGTTTACTGACAGAAAAAATTGACGGTAAGTGCAAGTATTCCGTCGGTAATAATAATTTCTGACGGAATAAAACGACAAACAACGGCGTCGTTAATACGACCGTAGATAAATTTAACGACGGATATTTTATGTGTCATTTTGTCGGTAAAGTATACTAATGGACAAGCGTAACCATCGGTAAAATTTACCGACGGAAGGCTTTTCCCATCGGTAAATTTTACGATGGAAAAAGAAGAACGATCGGTAAACTGTAATTCAGATAATCACAAAGGTTTCAATATTATCAACGGAAGAAGAAGAATGGTTGGTAAATATCATATAGGTTACCGACTGTTTAAGGTGTTCCGTCGGTAAATATATGGCTTTTTGCTACGGTCTTTTATATTCCGTTGGTAAATAAGTGTAAGAAATTTTGTTTAAAAAAACCCGACATTAAATTTTATTTCATGATGTTATGATTAATGCATAATTTGAACAGTTATGAAATATCTGTGTATAATAATTTTATTTGTTTAAACAAAAAGTTGATTGATGATATAAAGTTAAAATTATCTTAATTGAAAATAAAAACATTACAGTGTACATAATAATTCTTCGTAATTTAAAGCAAATGACTTCAACAATCCTAATATCCTGGTGACCACCGGTGCTCTAAGGTGCTCCTAGCCCTCGCCTTCAACTCATCTATCTCTTGTCTCAGCTGAGCTATGTAGTCTATCAATGTGTCCACTGTTGTCTGAAGCTGATTGACTTGATCGGTTTGCGACTGTCTAGTAGATACTGTTGTACTAGACATGGAGAATTGCAAATAATATGTGTTCGCAAATGAAAAGATTCTTCTACTACGGTCCCTACCACCCATAGCATCAAGATACGTCTGAGTCTCATCAACAGGTTGCTCCTACTGAGACTGTCACTGAATGGTTTCTTATATTTGGTCCTATTAGGACGCAATGTTTATATTAGTAAGTGATAATTATTAAGAAATAATAATAAATCATTAATTTCACATACATTCAGTTCTCTACATCGGCTGTTCACGAATGTCACATCGTCATGTTTCTTCGTGTGAGTGTGCAAAAACACCTGAGCAGGTGTAGGCCTCATGTCCATAGACTTTTTCTACATATTTAACCTAAAATATTAGATGTGAACTATATTTTATAAACATTTCGGCAAAGTTTCCTCTATTTTTATGATATTTTTCCCTTGTTGAACAAATAAAATAACTCAACACAACCCATATATGACACCAGACATTTATACCATTATCATTATCCATAATACACATATTTTCATTTCAACATTCACTCATCAGTTCAAATTGAAATACAACAAAGTTAAACATTTACAATATAAGTGTCAAGTTTAGATACTTACAAGTCTCTGTGCATGCTCATAGTTAGTATAATGTTAGCTAAAGATTACATAACATCTAAGATAAAACTTGTGAATTACATAACAAGTTCTCGTTCCGACTCCTAGGCTCCTGGTATTTTTCACCGATAAGCCTTATGGGAGCTCCATTATAGGTTATGGGTTAAGGATTAAGGGTTAAAATCTAAAATATTTTTAAACTGAAGATCCAACATATATGTTTGTAATCATATATGTCAGAAGAGAATTAATGTTAAAAGTTTGATATTTAATGGATATTAAATTTGTACTAGTGCCTAATATAATAAGTATTTATAAAATATGAATACTTATTTTAATAAATTAGTTTAACATATACAATTTAATAAAAAAAATAGTCATGTAAAAATTTGCACATGAAAAGTAAATAGAACAAAATCATTTAAGGGAGAATCAATAAAATAATGGATTGACATAATTAAGGTAATTGGAACAATATTATAAGTCAAACTCATCCTATATTAATTCATAGATAAACCAAAGTTCATACCCCAAACAATTTTCAGTTCGTGCAAGTCAAATTAAATCAGCCATGTAATACGTTCAAATGGGAAGTTCAAACCGCAAACAAATACTCAAATTAAACAAAGTTCAAAAAAATGTAGTAAAAACAAATTCACTTACCTTAACCCACAAGCAGAAGATCTTCCTGAAGTACGTGAAAGAAGATGACGACGGAGCTAGAATGAAAATTATAGAAACTGATACAAATTCGATTAAAACGTTAGCAAATTCATTGTTGACATTGTAAAAAATATAAGGCCACTGAATGTCATTTGAATACTTGCTAAAGCTTCTCTTCAATCTCCTTCAAAATAGAAATACTGCCAACAAACATGTTCCTACAATTAAGAACAAAATCGTTTATAGCTTAGAAAGCGGGATATATTAAAACAATCATATAAAACGAACATGTTAGGATCAATTGTGAGTAATATTGATTGGTAAATGTCTAATTAGAAGACCTAGACAATTAGAATCCATAAGGTCAAACATTGCATCATCAAAATCATAAGGAGAAAAGAGTAAGCTAATGAATATTCACCTTTATTATGTAATTAGAAACTTTAATATTATAATTATTTACATTTCTACAAACAAATAAAGGATATTAATAAAAATTAGAAAAGTTTGCGAGCATATAAAGGACGATAATCATGACTTAGACACTTTAAAGCATGAGAATGCAAAGTTGCATGAAGGTAGTTGATTCTCTCAAGGACCCATTGTCTAAGTTCACTAAAGGAAGTGAGAAACTACAAAATATGTTACAAGCTCAAAAGAGTTGTAGTAATAGCTATAGAATCAATATAGTCATGTGAGTGCTTACAACACTTAAGACTACTTTTATCAAAGGAAAGCATTTATGTACTATAGAACCAATGCCTAGGATGAAAAATCAACATGGAGCATCCATATCTATATACACACACGACACATCCACTAAGGCTCATGTTAAGAGCAAACCTTATGCTTTCATAGGTCATTCACAATCTAGACCAATAATTTAACACTCTCAATAAAATAATATGCATAACTTATATACTAATACACATGATAACATGCAATCCCACTCATATCACATTGGCTTACACCAGGCATAATTATATGACACATTTTTACACTCCACACAAGCATCATTACAATCAAAGAAACATACCTTGAACATAAAAGTATGTTACCACTTTTCATTATTTAAAGAGAGCTTCCAATCACTTACGCAAAGCAAAATTTTCCATGGCTCATATCTATATCGAAGAATAAGGAATACATGCTTACATTAAAGTTATATTGTTCATCGTCATACAATTAAATCATATGACACAGTATGTTACTTTTATGGTAAATATGGGCATACTGACAAATTTTGCTTCTCGAAACGAAGAGTAATAAATAAACTCTCAACCAAGTGGGTTAAAAAGAAGAAGGAGACTAACAACTAAAGACCTAAGCTATTTAGGTACCCAAAACACATTAATTGGGTTATTTTATAGGTATTAAAAAATGAACAAATGGTATATGGATAGTAGACACTCAAGGTTTATGAATGCTCGTGGTCCTAAGTTTCAACTTTAAGAGGCAAAGATGGATAATTCATCACTTTTGGAGATAATGCCAAGTGTAAGATAATTCACATTGATAAAGTTGGTAAGAAAGGTCACAAAATTACTGATAAGCATAACTTGTTAAATGTGAGCCTACTATATGATAAAGGCTAAAATTATACTTTAAAGGGATATCATGCATTACATTTTTTAGGAAAAAGAGAAGGAAACATAAAAGCAATTGATGTTGATGATTTTTCTAGCCAAGATATGAAGTGTCTAATGTTTATTAGAGAAAACAAATGGATTTGGAGTAGGAGACTTAAGAATGCAAGTATAGGCCTCATTTTCAACCTGACCTCCAAACAACATATAAATAGGCTTTTAGAGGCCAAATTTTAAAAATACTTGTATTCCTTGTCAAATGAGAAAACAAACCAAAATCTCATTCAAAAGTAAAAAGTTGGTAACTCCCACTAGACTTTTACAATTACTTCATATGGATTTATTTACAACAACTAATGTTGCTCGTTTAGTTGGTAAAATTTTTTCTTTCATCATAATTGATAATTTTAATATAGTTACTTTGGTCTTATTCTTAGCAAACAAAGATGAAGGCTATAGGGCGTTTGTCAAATTTATCAAAAGTGTAAAAAATGAAAATGAACATTTTGTTGCCTTTATTAGGAGTGACTATAGTAGGGAGTTTTAAAATTAAAAATTTGAAAACTTTGTGAGGATTTAATAGGGCATTTAATAGAAGAAATTACAATTGAAGAATATATGTATGTCTTTTCTATGAATATAGCCCTCTTAAGAAACAATTTGAAGAGATGAGATAGGTTTATATAAAGATCTATAGTCATTAGCCTTTCTTGGAATTAAAAGTGATCACCAACAAATCAATCATGAATATATTGTTGAACTAAGTGAGGGAAACAAGAAGGATGAGGAACTCCCACGAGATTGGAAATTCAAAAAAAAGTCATCCTCCAAATTAAAGTTTAGATGATGTTTAATAAGGGGAATCACTACATCTCAACTTAAAGATTTTTGTCATATTACCTTAATTCATTAAATTCAATCTAAGACAATAAAAGAGGCGTTTAATGATGAAAGTTAGGTTCTTGGTATAAATGAGGAATTTAATCAATTTAAGAGGAATAAAGTGTAGACTTTAGTACCTAAACCTATGATCACCAAACTATAGATACCAAGTGGATCTTTAAAAATAAATTAGATGATTCAGGTACTATTTTCAGAAATAAAGCTAAATTGGTACCAAAGGGGTACCATTAAAAGGAGAACTTAACCTCTTTCTTGGATTCCAAATTAAGAAATTGAGGGAAGGTATCTTTATAAATGAAGAAAATTACACTAAAGAACTATTCAAGTACTTCAAAATGGACCAAACCAAACCAAACAATTAAGGACACCGATTAGGAAGAATTAACCAAGTTCATCTTCTAACTAATACAATTTTACAAACAAGATGCATTTCAACAAACACCTAATATGCATCTAACAATCATCACAACCAAATTTCAAAACTCAACCTTCTACACTAACATTTCATCCTTAATTCCTCTTATCCATTCACAAATTACTCAAACATACGAAACAAATCAAATAAACAAACAAAATTAATTAACACAAAATTCAAACGGCTTGCAATATACCTCACAAAAATGCAACAATGGTGGGAGAAGAGAACGAGCTTTCGACGCCGACCACAACACCGACGACAGACCAGAAAGTGTAGGGAGAACTTGCCAGAGGAGAGGAGATGATGCGAGAGGGAGGAGAAGAAAAATAAAGAAAACCTGATAGGGGGGAGGGGTCTATGGTTTTGATTTAAGCAACACAAAATGACATTGTTTGGTGTTAAGCCAAACGACGTCGTTTTGTTTAAGTTTATAACGTTCAATCGCAAGGAGATGATGATGTATTGGTTTAAAGTTTACCGATGGAGTATTTCGTCACTAATATTCCGTCGAGGATGTCAATTCTTCAATTTTTCCGCTACCAATTCCTACCTTAGTTGTCGACAGTATTGTTCTGTCGCTAAATTAAATTTTATCGACACTTTTTATGGACAAATAAATATTCTCGATAATTTGCAAAGGAAAGTTTTCCATCGTTATTTTTTCATCGTTGTTTCCTTATTTTCTTATAGTGTATTTTGTACATATCAGATTTAAGAAGTGATGTGAAAAATTTACAAAATTAGAGTTGGACAATATATTCCATTTTAAAACATTAAGACACTAATATGATGTGTTTTAAAATGTTAAAAATTAAAAAATAATGATAAAAATCAAAGTATATTTTTAACCAAATTTCAGAAGATGATTAACATCACTAATGATCTACTAATAATTTAAGAAAGGGAAAACATTT
>JAOSBP010000206.1:35765532-35788042 GCA_027563825.1 Erythroxylum mucronatum
CATGTATATAAAGTCAAGAATGACACTTATTTTGAATAATTAAAATTTATCTAAAACGACACTTATTATGAATCAGAGGGAGTACTAAATAAGGTATAAGCATATTAATTGTCTTGCGATGCATTTTTTTCTCATCATCATCTTGAGTTTGAATGCTTTGATGATTTTCTTACAACTATTTGGGTTCTAATACCAATTCAGTACCACTAGCTTCTAGTCTACTAATTTTGAAATTTTGGGTAATTGCGATTCAAAAATGCGGAGAAAGGTAAAAGAAATAATTAAGAAGTAGAAAGAGTCAAGAGAAGATCTTCCAATGGTTATTATTTTGTCTAAAACATTCATTTATTAAGCAACTTATTATTTCTCCTAGCAACTTATTATTTCTCCTATCAAGACAAACCTGGGAGATGTTCAATCTCCCGCCAGCCTCGTATTCGTTAAACGAAAGTCTAAAAGGTCTCGTAGGAGGAAGTAACCAAAAACCGATTCTCAGTTCTTCTCAAAGACAAACTTTTCAATCTTTCTCAGGTTCAGATGGGCACGTGATTCTCGAAAGTTTTATTTGATTTTGAGGGTTTTCATTTTTGGATTGGTAAAATTGAGACAGAGGTGGAGAAAAATATGAACTTGGGGGATTTAAACAAAGTGTGGGAAATCAGGGCCCTAAAGAGAAAACCAGGCGAAGAGGACGCGAAGAAATTTCTTGAGAAAATAGCCAAACAGGTCCAACCCATCATGCGTAAACGAAAATGGCGTGTCAAGATCCTCTCCGAAATGTGGTACTTTATTATCATTTTTTGGGTATTCAGTATTCTTTCTGTAGGATTTGTTAGGTTTATTGTACACTATGAGAAAGTTTGTAAAAAGAATATTCGTTTATTTTTATCACCCATTTGGTTGATCAATATCGAAATGAATGTTCTGTTAGAAAGAGATTTCAAGCATAAATTAGAAATGGGAAATTGTAAAAGTTATCCAAATTTTTATGTTAAGTCGTAATTACTGAGACTTTTCATTTGTTGCTGTTGTTGGGAATTTGGAATTTTGATCTGTCTAACCAAGATAGTGATTTGGGTCAATGAACTATATTTCCCTGAAAGTTATGAATTCAGTGACTTGTTTAAATTTAATTAAACTTAGTGTTGGGTATTAAAATGCTATTTTATCTGTGTTGTTTCAACTTTCAAGCAGTTTAACTGATGACGATTTCATCTGTTTGATTGAACTGTAGTCCAAAGAACCCAGCTCTTCTGGGTTTGAACGTAGGACATGGGTTGCACGTGAAGCTGAGACTTCGTAGACCAAACAGGGATTGGGATTTCTATCCATTTGATCAGGTCCTTGATACAATGCTTCATGAGCTTTGTCATAATGTTCATGGTCCTCATAATGCTAATTTCTACAAACTCTGGGATGAACTCAGACAGGTCCTTACCTTTTCCCCCTTTTTTTATAAAACAAATTGGTGATATGGTATGCGTTGGCCTCTTCTTAGAAAGGTTCTTCTGATCTCCTTTGTCTTTTCAAAAGGCAAGTTTAAATGGGGCAGTTCATTAGCAGCTTCCTTTTGTTCACAGGCTTTGCTACTTTTGACAGGAATGTGAAGAACTTATTTCCAAAGGAATAAGTGGAACAGAAGAGGGCTTTGATCTTCCAGGTAGGCGTTTAGGTGGGTTTTCATGCCAACCTCCTCTTTCATCTCTTCATAAAACTGCTGCAGCTGCAGCCCAGAAGAGAGCTAAATTGGGATCTATACTACCATCTGGACCTAAAAGGCTAGGTGGTGATAGCACCATTATGGAAGCACTCAGTCCAATTCAAGCTGCTGCTATGGCTGCAGAAAGGAGGTTAAAGGATGACATATGGTGTGATTCTCATTCTGCTGAGGTGTATGTGGATGGAGAAAATGGTATTGATATTTCTGAAGACTCCATAGATAAAAATCAACTAACAGGAGTCTCAGAGCCATCAAATACTCGAAAAAGAAATCATGACAATGATAATGCAACTACTTCGTTTTCCAGTAGTCATTCGACTGTCAATATCATAAAACTGTCCTCAGATGCTTCAACTTCTGAACCTGTTCTTGATCATGACACCAACTCAAAAAAGAGAGCATGTACAGCACATAAGAACTCTTTCTTCAGATTCAATAATTGCTATACCAGCTATTTTTCAGGATGTTACTAATAATCTGTTTCCTGGATCCTCAGTTAATAATGATGCAGCTTGTGATCCAGCGGACCCTGCAGTGTGGGAATGTGGAACATGCACCTTACTAAATCCAGTAAATTCTTGATTGTCCAGTTGCTTGCATTTAATTGGTTATATGTCTACTGGTTGTCTGGATATCTTCTTTCAATTATATGACGAGTACATTTGAATAGAGCGTTCAGCCTTACAATGCTACATGTGATATTCCATGTACAAGAGGACAAGCATTTTACTTGAAAGTGATCTTAAAGTTATAGAATGTATACGTTTAACTGGAAGTTGATTATTCCATGGATCCATAGAAGTTGTCAGCTACCCGTAAAACATGTTTACAAGGGAAGTTGTTGTTTCCCATTTGTTAAACTTCCTATTCTCTCTGTCACTCCTCTCTTTCTGGCCTTTTCTTTTTCGCTAGTGATATCATGCATTATAAACCACATTTATTTGCTGAAAGAAACATGTTATGTCCATTTTCTGCTTTCATTCCTAGTAGGACTTATTGGATGTTTGCATGTTTACAATTTTGGATTGCTGCAGCCATTAGCTCCGATATGTGGTGTTTGTGGGACGCAGAAACCCAAAGATTTCTATGCCATGAACAAAACATGGTGTTGCAAATTTTGTACCTTGGAGAACTGTGTAAATTTGGATAAATGCTCAGCGTGCAATCAATGGAGATATTCATATGGCCCCCCAGTGTCGACTCCAGCGCCTTCTCTTGGTACATGAGGAGGAAAACCTTATTTCCCTTAAAGTTCAACTTGGAAGTGCATTGATTTTGGTTCTAATGTCAATCTTCTAGTGAAATGGAATTGACGCTTACATGAGATAAGTTTTGTACTTGATAGTTGCTTTGGTTGATGTATCTGGATGTTGGCATATGATCAAATTTAGTCACTCTGTCCTATTCCATTCACCGAAACTTCACATCATTCTGCTACATCAATAACTTGTCTTTAAAATCCAAAATAGGTTCAGCTTGCTGTTAAAGAAATATTTTGATGATCCAGTGATCACAATGGCATTGATAATGTGAGCCAGATGACTCAATAGGGACCTGACTTTTGATTTTTGTTGGTTTGGAAGGCACGAAAAAGAGGCTGTGTGTTACCAAATAGTGGAGACTAGTGAGGAAGGAAAGATGCCAGAAAGAAATTTCAGTTCAACTTCTGATTAATCAAACTTGATCCTCTTCGAAGTAGAAACTGAAAATAAGCCCAACCTGGGTTTCAGGTTGCACAAATTGGGTTACAGAGTTCCACAATCAAAAACCGGGGTTAAACTGTAAACCTGTGACATAGTAGAACAAGGGGAAATGATGTCAGTTTGCTCGATAAAAGCTGCAAAATAGACCAATTAACCATGAACTGTGTTCAAATAAAGATAGCAGATTACTGAATGATCGAATCTCATCTCTAATTCTACATTTCTCATTTCTCATTTCCCATATCCCATCTCTCATTTCTTCTGCAACCAAAAAGCATCTGTCCTTTTGAAGTAAACTATGCTCAATATAACAAAAAGCTTCATCCTAAATTCAACCAACCAAAGCGAAAAGGTTTTTGACTGTATAGACTTGTCCTTTGATAAGTTATCTTCTTCCCTCATGGAAGGTTGGCCATCATCATATCTTATTGAGTATAACAGAAGCATCCTACAAGCATTAATTAGTTGCAACTCAAGAACAGCGAGTGGTTTGATGATCTATAAAATGGTCAGAGACCTCAGTACACTAATAGATTTTAAACCGGACAATTAATGTTGTTAGGATTGTGGATCATGAGAGCAGCGAAGGGGAAGGAACTAAGCAACAAGACTATTAGTAGCAAGCAACTCGGACCAATAAAAAAAGAATCACACATTTCTCGCCACAGCTATAAGGTCTAAAAGCTGTCTCAGCAACTTTAGAATATACCAACCTCAAAGTGTAAGAAGAACATTGAAGATCTCAGATAGATAAATGGGTTAAATCAGAACAGAAATTAGAAGAAAGTACCATAACATGAAAACCGTTTTCTTTCTGAGCCCATCAATGGACATGTGGTCTGAGAATAACAATGATGTTTCTGTGACCAATTTGGCAAAAGAAAGGATGGTAGTTGCGTGATGGAAAACGTAAAACAGAAGAGTTGGAAGTGGAATCGATGAGGTTCTTCTATGCTATCCCATCCCATGAGTAGATTTTGCTCTAAACGATATGCTTAGTTGAATATATCTATATCTATATGGGTAGGAACTTAGTCAACACCTTTGTGTAATTCCAAGGACCAAGGATAAACTATGTTCTCAGAACTTAATCCTGCTTCATTCTAAGACCTTTGAGCATGGAATCCCACCCATTGGCCTGAAACATTTTCTGACACATTCAAATATTAATTATATATAAATGAAAACTACTTTTTTTTTTGAAAAATAAATGAAAACTACTTAAACTTAAAATTTTTAGGATTGCTTATTATAAATTTTGAATTCAAAAAACACCATTATTTTCAAATGAAAAGACAAATTGCAGTAGATTATAAAGTTCGTATTTTTAGAATAATTTTGAAGGACCTGATATAATATAATTTTAGTTAAATTTGAGTATAATAGTTTGAACTTGCCTCCTAAATCTCAATTTGACTTTTAAAGGCCTAAGCTTTCGGTACCATTAACTACAAATTTGCCTTTCTAGGTGGTCTACAAATATTCGAAGGTGGACTCAGTAGGAGCTCACCATAAATTTGGAGGTAGTGTAGTGTGTATTCTATTCATACATTGAAGTATATTATTAACCAAGTAGATCGGCAAGATAATTTCTTTGGAACACTTTATTTTTATTAAATTTACTTGAAACACTTGTTCGGCGGACTGTCTAATCTGATGCATAACCATGGCGCAGTAAAGCACATCCGCGTAGCCCTGGATTTATCCATTTTTACAAATTTTTTTCCAATTTTGGTGATTGGATGAAGACGAGTTTCAAGTCAATTGTTCCTATGAGCCTTGAGGCCCATAGGGAAGAAAAACTTGTATCAACCAACCATCCGCCTACTGTATCAACCAATTGCAAAAATCCCATCTCTTTCCATCGTTGAGAGTCAGCTGATTTTTGCTTAAACCATTTCCCAGCGACCAGACCACCAACCTCTCTTTAACTAATCAATAATCATCACCACCTGCCTGCCAAACCCTTCTACCCATTCTGCTCATTAAGCCTTTTTGTTCCTCTGTTCTCCTTTTCACTGCAAACTCAAAGAACTTAAAAGTTTCCTGCTTTCACCTACATCCTGAACCTTTCAGACCCATCGATCAGAGGGCCTTATTCCATCTTAGAAAACTCAAAGGATCAAACTTTCTGTGCTTAAGATTTCATTGGCTTGTGTAAACTGGGATGTCCATATCATAGCTTTAATGTTTTTGATAGTTAAATCGGTCAAAGCCTTATCTTGGTTCCTCCTAGTGGTGCCAAGCTTGGATTTTGGTTTTCGTGACTTGGTCACTGATCTGATCGCAGATCTTCAAAGAATAGACTTTTCAGCTTTCTGGTCGGTTCTGTCTAGTACCTCCTTATTTGGTAGAGTTCTTTGGGTTTGACCTCAAGCTCCTGGTGGATTCTATCATTACTGAATCAGGTGAGTGAGATATTTTTCTTCGACTAGACATGTAGCCGCGGAAGCACTATTGAATTCGTTCCATCGGGAGGCGATTTTGCGCCAAACAATGTTAGTTGCTTCTGGCAATCTTACAATTTTCTAACAGGTGGGACATCTTATCTATGTTAGTCTGGTTTCTTATCTGACTTAAGTTGTTTGAATCATCGGTTTTGAGAGGTTTGGTCGATCTTGTTTAGCACGTAATCCTGGTCTGATCTTTTCATTCCACTTTTCTGTTCATAGAAAATGGATGTTGATAGGTTCAAGTGTTTAACCACTTTAGCGTAGCTTTGTTCGAATGTTTTACAATTGAAGCCGTCTATAGGAAGTGAGTAGTGTGGCTTCAAACCCTTAGCTCAATTTTTAAGTAAATTGAGATATGTGATCAGAATTGATAATAGAATCTGTGGTGCTTGGTGAGCGTCCTCCTAGTCTTGTATAGCGAAATGGCTGGAAACCAAAAGTGTTTTGTAGAGTGGAAAGAGCAGTTTGTGTCACAGGAACACGGCCGCGTGTAGTTCACTATTTCCTTAAAGATTCTGCTGGAGATTCTGTCCTTGCACATGTTAGGCACATGTTCTATATTGTCGCTGAGGAATTTGGACGGGTATACGGCACAGAAAATTCCATTCATGCTGGTTACAAATGGAGGTCGAGAAGGGAGGTAGTAGATTGGCTTACTTCTATGCTTTCGAAGCAGCATCTACGAGGTGATCTGTCCTGTACTTATTTCTTATTATGGAGCCTTTACAGTTTTATAGTCTATTTTACTTCATTCATGGGTCTCTCTCCTAAAGCATTATCAGTGGGTATGTTGTATTTGTCGGTTTGTCCATCAATTTCACCTTGAAAAATGCATCATAACTTAGAACTTAATGCCTACTGTGGTACTGGTTTTTTTTATGCCTGGAATAGATTTTAAATTTCTTGGTTGATGACATTTCATGGATTTCCGTGACATTGCTTGTGAGCTTTTCTGCTTTCTCCAAATTTTCAGTACCTCAAAAGTTTCTTCTAAATGGTTTTTAAACTATATGCATTGTTTAACATGTCATTTGAAACCTTGAGAATTCATGTCAATGTTTACATATTCATACCAAGTTGTCGCCTCATGTTATATCATCTTTGTGTTCATTTTACAATGGTCCAAGGCACCTATTATGTCTTTTTTAACTATTTGTTTGCAAATAGTAATTGCATCCGCCATTTTTGCAAGCTAGTGTGATGTGTAATCTTATGAACCTCAATTGTTTATTATCTATCAGCATTAATACGTGAATATTTTCCATTATAGAATCACCAAAACATGGTTTATCGCATGCTACAAAATATCTGGAATGTCCAGAGAGTGGGTGGGATGCCCAACAGAAGCAGGTACCAAAAGCAGAATGTTCGTTCCTTGTTGCTTGCTCATTTCATTCTAAGGTTAGTACCTGTGACATTGGCATTTATGCAAAATTTGCATTGCAGAGTAGCTGTCTGAAAAACTTGAGTGGACACAGTTCGGACATTGTGTGGTCAGGCAATTCATGGCATGTGGGAAACAGTTCAAGCACAACCCGGCATTCTGCAGGAATGGGACTAAGATAATGGTAATTATCAAATTTTAAAATACAAATAGAAGACAGGAGTCAGTTATTACATGCCAGATTTGCATACTTGCGTAACTGCTTCTGGAGATATGACAGGTTATTTTTATAGAAAAGAGGAGAGGAAGAATAAATCTTTGATTATATGTCAGTACTGCAGAAATAATAGCTCTTACATTCAGATGGAGTAATTCCATTGTGCTTTTTACAGCCTTGAAAATTATGGCACTGATGCGATTCCTACATTGAGATGTCTGTCATAATGTATGTCTTAAAATGATAGGCTTGCGAGAACATACAGTTTCTATTTCAATTGCAGAGGCTCAATAATCATGCTCATTTATCCTTCTAATTTTTACCATACAGATCCAATTGTTTGTCTTTGTCATGGCCAAGGGAGAGAACCATTATGTTGCTTACTTTGAAGATATGTATGAATACAAGAGGGGACAGAAAAAGTCAAAGTGCGGTGGTTTCACCACAACCGGGAAGTCAAGGGTGTAGTTCATTTAAGAAATTCTCACCCAAAAGAAGTTTTCATCACACCTTATTCGCAGGTCATCAGTGCTGAGTGTGTTGATGGTCCTGCCACAGTTTTAACTCCTGAGAATTATGATGAATGTTTGGCTGCTTTACCTGATGCTTTATCAGCCAAATTACATTTGTGTTCTAGGCAATTCAAAGGCAATAAAGTGAAACCTTTTGATGTTAGTAAATTACGTGGCTATGTTGATCATCCTATTCTCTTCTGTTTGTATTCCGTACCTGCTACTGGAGTTGATTCCATAAGCTATGACTTTTCTGTGGAAGATGACGAAGAATTGGGTCCATGTGAATATGTCAAGTTAGAAGCAAAGAGAACTAGAAGTGTTGAGGACATGAAACATTTTTAACAAAGCGTATTGGTGGTCGGATGATGCCTAATGGGCCTTCATTTAGAAATTTAAAGTACGGTCTGCCAGACAAGAGATTTCTTCCCCTCAAGCATGTAAAGCCCCAAAAACAATGCTATAACTCATTCAAGATTTATGAAAATATCGAGGTGCTGTGCCAAGATAGTGGTATACGAGGCTGTTGGTTCAGGTATATGGTCCTGCAAGTGTACAAGAAACACATAAAGGTCCTTTATGATGACTTGCAGGATGAAGATGAGTCCAATAACCTTGAGGTATGCTTAGGCTTTATGAAGCACTCTTTTGAATTACCTTTTCCTTGCCAACTTGAACTCTTGTACAAGCAAATCAAAGGATGGAATTGGATTGAATTCCTCGTTGTTGACAAAAAATCCATAATCTAACACCTTTGATTTCTAGGAATCGATCACAGTTGTCAAATTAGCTGCGCCTGATAAACTTGGAATGAGATGCGTAGGCCGTCCAACAATGCAACCAGCCCCTGTCTTGAATGAAGAATCAGATCTTTCTCTTGAGATTCGATCAGCAGTTGATGCTTGGTGGAGTGACGGCTGGTGGGAGGGGATTGTCATTGGAGTTGGTAATAGCAGCAACGATATTCTGCAAATTTATATTCTCTAATTCGAATTTGGTTCTAGTTCCTTGTCTATCTCTTTTATGCGTCTGTCTTCTCTCCTAATTTGTTCAATGAACTGCCACACGTTAGATGAAAAATTCACGTTAAATGTACCAAAAAAAGGATTTAAGGATTTCCAGAGATTGGGTAGAAGACCACTGGATTGACGTTCAGGCTAAACATGACATGCTTTCCGCCATATCTACAAGATTTTGACCCGAGACCAAGATATCTCCTTCGTCAGATATTAATGGGGACGCGATGTGTAATGGCTATGATACGTCAATTATTGACCACCTTCCTAAAGGTAAACTTGATCCTGTTGAAGCGTTCAAAACTGATTTCGCCCCATTGATCAGTTCAGATTGCCCTGTAGAAGAGATGAACTTTGATGAGGATGGTGAGGCTTCCTCTTCGAATGACAAAAACCGTGAGGATGATGATGACAATGACAAGGTGGATGGTGTTGAAAATAGTAACAGCGTTGTAGCTGATGACAATGCCAAAGAAGACATGATTTGAGACCTCTTGACGATAATTGTCATGCTGCGTTAGAACTCGTGGAGGTGACAGCTTACACGGTCGTTTAATTACACCTTGCGACCGTCTGTAGTTTAATCATGTGATGAAGAGGCTTTGTAAATAGTAACACGAGAACCTGGAACTTGAATACGGATTGTTTTCCATCTCCTTCGGCTCCAGGTAGTAGTAGCAGTAGTATTGATAGATGTACATGTACGTCCAGAACTTTATTAAGGTATTCCTTGTAATTTAGCCCATGGGAATAAACTGTTATTTAGATTCCTTTGGTTAAGAGTCCCGGGATTGTCAGGTTTCATCCCCTGTGGGACTTAGCTTGTATGAATGTACTGCGAACCAAGAAATTGGTATTCGTTGAACCTTTCAATAGAATAGCATGCAAAGCTTAAGCTGTTACTTTGTGTCAAGACAATTCCTACTGCACGTAATTAAATTCCTTCCATTCCTTCTTAGACCATCCTGTTATTCACCAATTTCAAATTGTTGATGTTTATTATGACTAATATAAATCTTTAAATATTTTGAAAGACGCATTATTTTATATTTATTTATCAACAAATAATTTGTAAATATAAATTACACAAAATCTTGTACAATTAACCTTAATATAAAAATTATACTTTATATACATTTTTATTTTTAAAAAGAGACTATTCTAATGTCTGTAAAATTTATCATCCTTTATGCTTATATCATTTATCTTTTAATAATTTAAATTAAAAGGCTTTATTACCATCGTGTATAATGCTATCATACTCTTTCCAGTGCAACACAATACCACACAAACTCTTTGCATCTACTTTAATATGTATAACTAGAATCGTATCATCATCGATCCTATAAACAAATTAAAAAAAAATTTAATTGGTTTTTCCTAATTTCAAAATTTATGAGAACATAGAAGGTAATTTTTGTTTTCTGTTTTTATTTTTTGTAATATAATTTATTATCAATTAAATATTTATTATTTAATATAATTAATTTCTATTAAAATTATGAATAATTTAATTTAATATATTTATTTAATTAAAATTAATTATTAATAAAATTATGAATAATTTAATTTTAGTCAACAATTTTATTTAATTTTTGTAATTAAACTGTTAAAAAAACGATGAACAGAGGATAAAAATGAACATTTTTTTCTCAAAAAAAAATGAAGAACATAGCATGAATGTGAAAAGTGAATTTCTAAAATTGAGAGAGTGATGATAAGGTTAAAGAATATTATGTTATTTTATTCTTTATCGCAATCGAGTATATATATCCAAAAGTTTTATATTTTACGACAAAACTTGTTAAAAGGACAAAAACTAATTAATTATTGTTTGTTAATTGATAGCTCACGTAATTGGCTTCTCCTTCCTTTTTGCTTCTGACGTATGTTTCTGTTTTCCTGCTCACACTTCCCCTCAAGATGAGCGTGAATATTGATCATGTTCATCTTGGCAATTAAAAATCTGAGTTGAGACGAATTGAGAGCCTTTGTGCGGATATCTGCAATATGCTCTTTAGTTGTCACATGTTTAATTTTTACAGTTCCTTCTTCAACATTTTCTATAATAAAATGACAATCTATCTCAAAGTGTTCGTTCTCTCATGATGTACAGGTTTTTACATATCTGAATAGCTGATTGATTATCACAACACATTATGACTGTCCCTTCATACTTCAGCTTGAAATCTTCAAATAAATTCTTAATCTAAAGCACTTCACAACATGCAAGACTCGTGGCTCTATACTTAGCTTCAGTTGAGCTTCGAGCCATATTACTGATTGTTTCCTAGCTTTCCAGCTGATCATAGCTCCTCCATACATTACACTAAAGCTGGATATGGATCTTATTTTGTTTGTACAAGTTCCCCGATCACTATCTGTGTAGTAGCATTCTAGCTGTGTATTTCCTTCAGCATTTAGGACAATTCCCTGTCTTGGTGTTCCTTTTTAAGTATCTGACCACTTTCAAGGCAACTTGCTAATGTATCTTAGCCAGTTTGCTCATGAATACAGGATATGAACTGAATAATTAGGGCCAGGTCTTGTAAAGGTGAGGTATATCAGTTTTCCCACAAACTTTCTGTAGGCTGTTGGATCATCCAAGAAATTCTTTTCTATTTGTCTCAATCTATGACTTGGTTCAATAGGTATTGAACTCGGTTTTGCACCTACCATTCCACATTGTTCCACAAGATCTAAGATATATTTCCTTTGACACAAAACTATCCCTTTTTCTGATCTTGCTATTTCAACTCTAAGGAAGAACTTACGTTGTCCTAAGTTTTTGAATTTGTTAGGTTAAGTTTTTGAATTTGAACTTTGTACTCTATTAATTCCTTCTTGCATTTTGCATCCAATTAGAATATCATCTACATAAACTAATAGTGATACCAAACCATAGGACAAAGACATTTTATTGAATAGGAAGCAATCTGACCTGGATTGAGAGAAACCAAACTTAAGGAGAGCTTCAGTTAATTTAGAGTTCCATTATCTTAGTGCTTGCTTGAGTCCGTAAAGTGATTTTTTGAGTTTGCATACTATACGATCAATTGCTCCCTGTTTCTCCCCTTTCACTTCATAGCCCCGAGGTAATCCCATATACACATCTTCAAGCAATTCATCATTTAAGAATGCATTGATGATGTCAAATAACTGTAACTTCCAACCATGTTTTGCAGCTAGAGTGAAGAATAGTCGTACGGTAGTTTGATTAACAACTAGACTAAAGGTTACATATTCAGATATTTTCTTCCAATGGTTTAAGGCTAATTGCGTGAATTCTGCACTTTTGGACAATGGTGATCGTACAAATGTCACTTTCTTGGCAATTGTTTGGTCCATCTGGTGTATCAGAAACCGAGAAGTTATTGAAGATTGCATTGTTTTACCACTTGAGCAATTCCGCTCTGTGACAAATACCATACGAGATTGGAACCAAAGTTTTCAGAAACCTGGTGCTATAAGTAATAGAGGCAACAGGTTAGTCAGCTGGTAGCGGCCTGGGAATAATTTTGTCAGTCTTAATATGGACGGGAGTGCCCTGGAAAATCCAGGCGATGTCGGTATCGGTGGAGTCCTCCGGGATGAATATGGACAATGGCTTGGTGGATTTTCTGAATACATTGGCAGAGATACTAATATGAGTGCCGAATTGCTTGCAATAAGACAGAGGCTTCGTATCACTTGGGATAAGGGCTTTAAACGGGTTGCTTTATTCTCAGACTCTATGGAAGCTCTGCGATTAATTGACAGTACCGATTATCACTTCCATCCTTATGCAAACCTCATTGCCGATACTAAAGTTATGCTCAATTGGAATTGGGATGTGTCTTGTGACCATATTCTCAAGGAAGGTAATAGTGTGGCTGATATTTTAGCCAAAATGGGCAGCTGGAATAAGCTGCCCTTTCAGTTTTGGATGTCTCCTCCAAGCTCAATCCTCATGGCTCTTGTTGGTGACACTGTTGGCACTTTGTTTGAGAGAGAACGTTAATAGGGCTTGACTCTCTGTTTCTTGTTTTTTTTTCTTTGTCTTATTGTTTTATTGTTTTAATTCTTCATTGCACCAAAAAAAAAACCAACCTTTGCCAACATCAATGTACTCATGTCTTCACCTACACATTTTATAAAAGAACATGTCTTGATACATGGGCATATGTTAGACCATGTTCCCCTAAAAAGGCCTTAAAAAAACATACACTTCCACATGGCACTCATGTAAATGAGCCATACATAACACAACATCAAAGAAAATATGTTGGAAAAGTAAGATAAATATCTTCTAAGCCAAAAAAAAAAAGCTTAAAAGTTGAAGTATCTGAAAAGTTTTACAATTACCATAAATTTCTTATTTCTATTCTATATTAGATCACACAAACATACTCTTAAATAAAGAGAGATATTGAATATTTAAAAGTTTACTTTAACATGCACATTGCCAATCTATAAATGTCAAGAAAGATAGCAATTTTGACTTATTGTTTGATATAGTATGGCACCATATCTATGGAACCTTGAATTGTTAATGAATCTCATCCTGCACCATATTGGTATACTATAATTACTTGTTTCCATTAAATCATTTACAACACTAAATCTAGTTCTATAGCCTTCTAATGTAATATCATCCCAACTAATTGAAACCTCCCCATATGTCTCATTTCAACATGAATCCAATTATCAAACTCATGAAGAACATTAAAACTAGAACAAAGCTAGTAACAACGTGACTTCTTCTAAACCCCTATGGCCTAATCCATCTTATAATTTTTTTTAAAAAAATGTCAAAACAACGTCTCTTTTGAAGTAATGGTCGGGCCATGGGTCGGTCCGTGCCCCGCTCGTGGCCTAGTCAACCCGGGCCAAAATTAACATCTCTAACCAGCTTCTTTTTTCTTTTTTCATGTATAGTTTGATATATCGTTTTTTTCTTACATTTGCATCTCTCTCTTATATTGTTTTGTTGTCCTTTTTTGACTTTTTGTCATTTCTTGTTTTTGGGTATGCTTGGCCTCTCCCTCTTTCTCTGCTAGTTATCATCCTTATTTTGTTTGTTGTCTAGTTGGCTCTTCTCTAGTTATTGTACCTTTTTTTGTTTTATTCTTCGTCCCTCTCCCTCTCTCTCTCATGTTTTTTATGTTCTCTCACTCAAATTTTCTCTACTCTCCTACAGTTAACATATATGCTTCTTTTCCCTCTCCGTGTCATTAGCCTCCACTTTCATTTTTTTTTTGGGTGAAGAGGATACACAAAATAAGGAGGCCTAAGGTCTTAAGAACGCCACCAACAAAGCATCATTCTGGAGAAGGGGTCGAAGACCCGAGGGGTCATCTCCCACAGATGCCAATTCTGCGAAGAAGAAGATCCTAATTTCGCTAGATAATCAGCATGCCAATTCTGCGAAGAAGAAGATCCTAATTTCGCTAGATAATCAGCATATTGGTTGCCTTCTCTCAAAATATGGGCATTAGAACAGGCCAGTCTTTCCGTAAATAAAACAAAATATCCTCAACAACTGGCTAGCTATTTCTCTTGTTCATGTTTTGGTCTAATCTTTTTTTCTCTTTTACTGTTGTTGTTTTATTCTTTGATCATTGCATTTTATATTTTCTTTTTATTAGCCAATTGGCTCTTAAATCAATCTCTTCATTGTTATGTTTTGAGCCTTTTTTTCTTCTTCGTTTTTATTTGAATCCCTAAAGTCTCTTTTATACACAAGTTAACTTTGTATTTCTTAATCTAAAATTTGGAAAGAAAAATTCTAAGCTTACCATGTTATAATCAAATTAAATAAAAACAGAATCAATTTAACACACCTATGATTAAAAATTAATAACTTAAAATACAATAAATAAAAGTTAAATGAACAAGATTAATGAATTATCAACGATGTTACATTTTCCTAATACTATTAGAAAACAACAATTAAAATGTAATAAAAATGTTATGAAAACAATATTGGATTAAAATAAACTTAAAATTGTTAAAAATATATTTTTCTTATTTTTAATTTTATAAAGAAAAAATTAAAACACCATTACTTTATCACCTAATTGCAACCAATGAGTTCAAATCTATTTAGAATATCTGCAAACTTTCAAACACCATTACTTTATCACAGTAAGAGGATCTACAATTTCTCCGAAATCATAGTTAGTTTCACTTAAATAAACAATATATTCATCAAAGAGCCTTTACAACCATCATATACTTTATATGGAATGAAAGAAACAGGAGAGTTTATAAGAGAAATGAGGAGGAAAAATAATAGATTGCAAAAAACATTATCAATTGGATCTGGGCAACTTTGATAGTAAACAAGAAGCAAAATTCACTCACTCCTGACATGAAGAATACATGGATGTTGTAATGTAAAGTGTCAATGTTGTAATCTTTTGTATTTTCAATTTTTTGCTGAATTGTAGACAGATTAAGCAACTGATCATTGTAATGTTGATTAAGCTTTTGCTATTATTAATACAATTCCTTTTATGTTCCAAAAAAAATTCATTAAAGAGTATAGTCTTCATAGTTTTTTAATTTTCTTAGGGGAATTATAGAATTAGGTTGAGCATTTATCATAACCTATTTAACAACATCTACATCACCTCCAATATCATAAGATAAAATTGCATTAAAGTTGTCCTTACGAATATTCTGAAGTAGCTCAACAACTCTTTCACAAAAAATAGGAACATATAATATTATTGGCTTAGACTCCTACCTACTTCAACTCCCAATGAAACATTAGTCATTCTCCAAAAATTGTATAGTTAATGGCTCTATAATTATGGTACTATGACTAGGAAAGTAGAACTTATACCCTATAGAACCTTCAGGATATCTTATAAAAAAAACTCCAAATTAATCATAAGATCCATCCTTTTCTGTACTCATATAAATGTTAATATTTGTTAGACAATCTCAAACACTTTAATGGCTCAAACTAGGCTTTCTATGTGTAAAAAATTCCAAAGAAGTCTTAGGAATTGACTTATTGGGAGCACAATTTAGGATGCAAAGTGTTGTCCTTAATGCCTCACCCCATAGATACTCAATAAGTTTTTGTCTTATCATCATACTCCTCACCGTTTTCTTTAATGTGTAGTTACGTCTTTTTGCTTTTCTATGTTGCTCAAGTGTACCAAGTATTATGTACTGTGTTATTTTAATGCAATATTATAAAAATTTAGCAAAAGTTCTCTTCTCATTATTCAAATCTCCATGTATATGACAGTATTCTCCACTACGGTCTGATTTGACTACCTTAATGAGTATTTGAGTTGCTTCTTAAACTTAATTAAATACTTTGAAGTTTTTTAAGGCCTCAGATTTATCACTGACAAAATACAGGTCACACTATCAATAGTAATCATTAATAAAAGTCATTATAAATATCATCATAATCAAATTCGGAAGGATTACATCCTTAAATAATCTATAAATTGTTTCGTTTGAAATGTGGTTAAATCTCTTATGTTGTAAATTGAATGGTTTCTCTTTAGTTAAATTCATTTGAATTCCTTATGTTTCAATACTCATATAACCAATTTACTAGGATAGGATCATTCAAATACAAATATTAAAGTCCGTCAATCAATAAACGTTTACTAATGAAAACATAATTGAGGGATAGTGAAACCATTTTATTACTAAAAGTTAATGAATATATAACATCGTCAATTCTGAAGTGAAACTAAATTATACTAATAATAGTAGTAAACCCCAAGGCGCAGGTGAGTTGTTAAGAGGCTCTCCTGGCTTAGGTGAGGTCGTGGGTTCAAACCCCCCTCATGTATGCAGACATTTAAAACTTGGGGTCAGAGCTTTGCCTCCCGCAAGGGACCTAATTGGCTCGAACGGGGATTAGTCTGAGTGTGAATGGCTTAAAGGTGCCTTCTCGTAGTTGGGACCTGCCTAAGACACCTTGTGGGCAACCAAAAAAAAAACTAATAATAATAGTAGTAATAACAGTCTTCCACACAAAACTTACAAAATATGTTAAAACCATAAATTAAATTACATTAACAACTAATTTGTAAACCTTTGATGATTGCAAAGGTTTATGTAAACCTAAATCTTTGAGATTTATTTAATTCTTATTTTGATTACAAAATAATATAGAAAATATAATATGTTATATTGACATTGTAATTTTATTTCAATTCCATAGTAGAAACAAGTAGGGCCATTCTTAACATTTTATAAGCTCCCGACAAATTAAAAACAGACCCCTATTTTACCTCCTTTTGTTCTTTACGAAGATTAAGAGTGAACATTTATAAAGAATAAAAAGAAACAAAATAGAGACTCTTTTTATTGCTCTTTGTGAGGGTCAAAAGTGGGTCCGGAACCTTTGCAAAATAAAATGAAAGCTCTTTTATTGTCTATTTTATTCTTTATGAAAGTGGGCTCTAGACAGTTGCCCTTCTTGTCGTTGCCCAAGGTACCTGCCTAATGCCAGACCTAGAAACAAGTGAACTCAATGGCAAAACTAAACTCAATCCAAGTAAATTGTCCCAAACATAATCTATATATCATAAGGTTGCATTTCACTGTCGGCTACTCACGAGCTTTCTTATATCCATCTTTTGACATCTAATATTAAGTAATCTTGATTAATCCCAATATTAATTTTGACATTGAAAGGATAATGCCCTTGTGGGCCTAACGGGTCAGTTGGTGTTGAGAAAGGGCAGGTTTATGTAAACAATCAAGACCCATAAAGAGATCATAGGTCCATTTCTTAAAAAAATAAATAATTGATTGGATAATTCCCACCAAACAAGCGGGTGCATCTTTCGAACACCTCTCTCAGCAGTCAGCAGAGAAGAAGAAGGTAGAGTTGAGAATGACTGTGCTACCTTCAATGGCGACAACACTTATACCTTCTCTTGCGACCTTAAATTCTGCTCCTTTGACTTCTAGACATATGCAGTTGTCTTCTTTTCCTTTATTTTTGCCCTGCGGTTCTGTTGATAATGTCCAGAGAACCCTTAAGCCCTTACCTTCACAAAACAGGGTTTTTGCTGCTCCTGAGGTGTTGGATTCTCAAGACGCGCTAGACCCACCTGTGGAGTCCCTCGATGTACCTGATTCTGAGAGCTTTGAGGTTTGTTTCTTTAGTTTTATTTTCTTTAATGATATTGTTTGAAATTATTTAACTGCATAAAATTGACGTTAAATGATGCTCTAGAGTGAATTAATACACATTCTCAAGTATTCTATGGGATAAACATTTAGCTACAAGTTGTTTGTTTATTGATGGGTGGTATATCCTGGAAACTTATTATTTTATTTTTATTTTTAATTTAGTTTCAAATGTATGCAACTCCGATATATAAGGAAGACTTGTAATTTGACTACTGTTAATTTGTTGTTTTCTCGTTTTGCTTGTCTAGATTGGAGGGTCTGAGGCACCCAATTCTCCATCGGTCAGCATTGCAGCAGATGCAGATAAGGTATCTGATAACTTTCTCATGTCCAATTTTAGCTTGAATTTAAAGGGAAACTAGAGGATTAACGTCATTTCCTTGGCTAAATTGGGAACTGATGGGATGAATTTTATTTGTGCTAATTAGCTAAATTCAAAATGCCATTTTTTAGTCCATGTCAATAGCATTCTTGTACTCAGTAGTAGCCTTTTGCATATTCTCAAATATGCATTTCTTGTAAATATCAGCATCTGGGTGCTTGTTGGACTCTCTGTCTGTGGAAAGGGCTTATTAGCGTAGAGATAGTCCCAAACTTTATCGAGTAAGCTGATTGTGGAGGGATACTCTTAGCTTTAATACTGTCGGTGGGACTCAGAATTTTTTACTTGCAAAGATTGGCACCTCTGAACTGCTTCAGCCAATATCATACCATTGATCCATTACTAGAGTTTGCTGGAGTTTAATTAATCATATAGTTTATAAAAACAAAGAGCAATTATCTACATGCCAAATAGGAACCTGATGAATTTAAATCAGTACAGAACCTGCCGGGGCTATGGTAATGACCAAAAACAACACTTAGAATACTATTTTAGCATGGGCAAGTTTACTTGATCTTATCTGTTATGTTAGCATAACCAATGTTTTTTTTTTCCTCTTTTGTTATTTCTATTCTTAGATGGCACCAAAACAGAAGATTAGAATCAAGCTAAGATCTTTCTTTGTACGACTCATTGAGGACTCCTGCAAGCAGATAATTGATGCAGCAAGGACTACAAATGCAAAGACAATGGGTCCCGTGCCATTACCAACCAAGAAGCGTGTCTATTGTGTTCTCAAGTCTCCCCATGTGCACAAGGATGCAAGATTCCATTTTGAGATTCGAACCCACCAACGATTAATAGATATCCTCTATCCCACTGCACAAACGATAGATTCACTAATGCAACTTGACCTTCCTGCTGGCGTTGACGTTGAGGTCAAGCTTTGAAGAACTAATGGTGTTCCAAAGTCAAGTTTGTTGAAGATCTTGAGTTAGTTTGTATACCTGTTTGAAAGGTACCTCTTTTTCAGGAATGTCTCATATACCCGCTGCAGAATGTTCAAGTTAGATGCATAAAGGTTATAATTTAATGGCCAGATGTTAAACTGCTGGGGAAGCTTGAGTATTGTAGCTTTGGATTGACCATTTTTAGTTTCTCTGGCTTGAATATCTATGTAAAGTATTTCAAACTCTTCTGCTTATGTTTACGCCTTTCTACAACTGTGCGTGGCGTCTACAAATTTATCTTCCATCCTTCGCTTCTATTGTGCCATTCAATTATTTTAATTTAATGAAGCAGGTTTAAGTTGATTGGGAAGCCCTTTCCTGTCACTGTGTCTACTGCACTGTTCTCCTTTCATGTAGCATATGGCCTCTAGTTTACTTTTATTTGTTTCAAGATTATTTGGTAACTGACCCTATGGTTCTTATAACAACGATGGCCCATCTGGGGCCTCCATAGCAAGAATACGTGGTAATTGCAGATTTTTGTTTAATGTTATGTGAAGCTAATGAATGGACATTGTTATGACAGGTGCATGATCTTTCAAAGGAAAGGGTAAGTAAAATGCTTTTCCATTGAAGCTTTTCGACGTTGGTTTCTTGAAGAAGACACTGCGATACATTTTACAGGGTCATTTTACCCCCTTGATCTTTAGTTGGTTAATATGTAAACATTCCCTGTATGAGTATTCAGTAATCGTTCCCTGATAAATAGATAGTACAGCCACATTGTTTGTTCTAAAGATATAAATCTGAGATAGAATATTCTTAAGACTTCGAGGAATTAATTCAAGTCTATAAATAGCATGATACTGTTCATTTTGTTATGCATTCAAATCAAAACAAAGCCTGGACTTAATAATCATTAGTAGTTTAGCCTTTACAATTGTGTATGTACGTAGAATATGCTTTATGTTGACTTAGTGGAGCAAAAGTTCGTAGTTTACGTTTGTTTACTGGTACATGATGTATCTCGGCGTCATATAGCTTGTAGCTAACATATAAGGAGACCAATAATGATTTTGCAATTTGACCATTATTTTAGTTTTGGCTTTTATCATTGTTAGTGAAATTTCCAATTGTGAGATAATCTGAATTTTCCTCAATTTATATATAACTTTGATGTAATTGATGAAAACTTCGATGGACTACTTGGTTTATTGGAAAGAGAAAAGACTATATGAGGGATATTTGTGTATATTTTCTGCACAATTTCATGTATGGTAGCCATTTATTCTCTTTCCATGTAATATTCTATTCTTTTCTTTCAATTTTCAATTTAATAAACTGCATGCTATGTGAGGTTATGATATGCTAAACTTGGTTGCTTTCAAACTCGTTAATTATATGTTGGGATTCTTGGACTTGGGTGCACCCATTGAGAAATTCATAGCAAAAAAATGTTGCAAAAGAAACCAAGTTGATATTCCTTTCTTCATCCTTTAAAATACCTTCCACAACATACATCTTTATTTTCCATCCAAGTTCTGGTCGTAACTCTTCACTGTGCAAGACATTTTCTCTTCCTATCAAGCACTTTGTGTCTCCACAAGTACAGCCACAATCTTCTCTAATATTACTTGCTTTATCAATGGCTACTTGTGTCGACACTTCTATTATAACGGACACCTCCCAACTTTCTCGGGAGGCAAAGATGTCTCAGCATGATGATCATGCGTACAAGTACGTCATGTTTTTGCATACCAGTTTCTCTGAACGTGTTTTCTGCATACCTTTTAGCAAGACTCAATCCAAAACCAAGCAAACGTCCACGTTCGTTGATGGTTTTGATCGAGAAAAGGGAGAGAAAGATGATCCATGGCTCAAAATGCTAGAAGAAGAGAAGTATGATGTTGAACAGGAACCAATATTGTCAGGTTATTACTGTGTTTCGATTGTCTCCGAAGTCACTCGAGAGAGCATTGGCATGTCAACTGTCGATTCTCGGCAATTGCGATAATTATATAATTAGAAAACAATTGAAAGTATTATGAACAGTCACGAAAATTCCAACATTGCTATTCCCACTGTTCAAAGTAGTAAGTTGCAGAGAAATATTCACTCGTAATTTATTATTATGTTTTTGATGTGGACAAAATTGCATAACTCAAATTGCTAGTATGCTTAATAATGGTCTTAGCAATGATTAATACCACATTATTATGGTCTGACCTTTAGACTCCAGCTTTGAATTATAGAAAAACACTAGTCTTGTGAAATAGAAATTGGAACAACAAAATCATGGATATTGAAATTCTCAGGATTTTATTTGAAAAGGATGTATTATTATTGATAAAAGAATCTAAATATTACTCACAATATTCAAATATTATTCACATTATAAGAATTTAGATATTATTTACAGTTAAAGGTAAATAATTCGTAATACAACAATAAATATTAAAATATGTGCTAATTATAATATATTAAAAATATTATTATAATTAGTTTAATTCACTTATGAATATCCATCTATCCTTTTGTTTCAAGTATCAAAAAACAAGTTATAAGTATGTCATAGTAACTTATGAGGATACTAATCTAATAGGTTGCAAATGAATCTTTGTAATTTATAGTTAATAAGTGATTGCTTGTATTTTAGCTTTCTCATTTTTCACTTATAATAATATTTTGTAAGTTATATTTCTTCTAATCTTAATTGAGTTATGATACTTTTTGTAAGTGGTATTGAAGCTTATATTTTCTTCAAATATTTTTATTTCTTCAAAAGAAGCTTATATATATGTATATGTATGTATATATTGTGGTACTGTATACTATTTACATATATAATTATTGTTTGCAAAAAATAGTGGGAGTTATTTCCTTGATCTCAAAGTAGTTTAAAGCAGAAGCAATGACAGTTAAATTTAATATTGAGAAGTTTAATGGGACACTACAACAAAAATGACATACACTTTTGACAATATGTTATAAAATACTTATCTATGGTAACATTATATCTTAAAATGTTATGATTCTTAATTTGATAAGTAACACTTTATGATTTTATAACATAT
>JAOSBP010000206.1:35796185-35808173 GCA_027563825.1 Erythroxylum mucronatum
CAAAATGCTATGATTCACTTCAATAGCATAATAACCATATCAAAATGTCAAGCATTCATCAATGCATAACATGTCATAAACATTTCAATCATTTATCACAATTTATATCTATCATAGTGAATATCAACATATCAATAATTTAAACAAGTCCTTTAGCACACATTTCATACACAATACATCCATGCTCATATTGCACAACAACCATAAATAAATTACCCACCTTGAACTTGGAAGTTCCCAAAATCAATTGCCTCTTTCCTCTTGCTCTTGAATGGTCTCTTGGTTGCCTAAACACAACAAAACTTCCATAACTTTCATCTCAATTGGAAAATCCCCCAATTTTCCATAATCATCATAAACCCTAATCAACTTCAATCTAATCTACTCATGAATCAAATAGGTTAGAAAACTTCTAACCAAGCCTAGGAACTCAAAAGCCCTATGAAATCCATCATCTTCTTCCTCCTTCAAAAGCTTCTTTCTCTCTCTAGGTTTTCCTTCATTTCAACAAAACCACACTCAAATCTCAACCAAAGCATGAAGAAGATGGTGGAAACTTACCTTAAAGCTTGATTCTTCTTTTGATCCACGAAATTTCCCACTTTTTCCTAGCTTTCTTGATTTTCTTCTCTTCTTCTCTTCTTCTTCTACGATTTTTCTTCTCCTCCTTCTAGCTTCCACGACAATCCTCCTCCCCCTTCTTCTAATTTTTATCTTTCATTAACACCTTACTTCCCATTTTTACCCCTCATTAAAAGCCCCTTGCCAACTGTGCCCTTGGTTGGCATTTAATGGTTTTAAAAGCCAACCAATTCTATACTAACAACCCTTCATTTAATTCAAACCATCTAACTACTAATTCTATACTTACATAACATTAATCCCATTTCACCTAACACTTTATTCTAATCCCGTTAAATTTCAAAATTTCTAATCCTTCCCTCTAATTCTAATTAAGTACAAATACTAACATAAATTTTTTTTGAACCAAATAAATACATAAACAACTAATTAAGAAATTAAGCAAATTTAGAAAGGAAACAAGGTCTAACAGATGTAGTTAGGACAACTCACCAATTGGTAGCTTATGCTAAGGATACCTTGATCTCATTTGATTCTAGACAACACTTCCCCTTTTTTGCTTATCCTCGATCGTGGGGATTATGCCATGATCGTGTCCTTCTTCTTTTTCCTCAAATTCACCATATCTGCTAATATCATTAACAATCTCAATTCATTCCCAATTGATCACTATAAGCACTTTCATGTCTTACTCTAAATCATTTTAGACTTTGAACTATAGGAACTATGACTACCAATTATTCAATAAGTCAACGATTGCTTCCGATATCATCTCCATACAAATAATACACATATGCTTAATATTTTCACTTGTCAAAATTTGACCGCGCGTCGTAACGCTAATCAAAATTAAAATAACTAGACTACTACCATAGCAGTGGGGAGTTTAGGTCGATCCCACAGAGAGTGCGTGTAAGTTTGAGAAATGAAATTAATCGGTGTTTACACTAATAGGGGGTGGATTTTTGGAAAAAAGAAAAATAAAATAAAACTAACTAATAAAATAAAATTAAATAAAACATGTAAAAATAATAAAAACGGGGAATTTGGTAGGGACCCGGTTCTTCGGTTCAATCTCGACCTAAACCCTGACTAAGCATATTTTATTAATTTGTTGTTCTTTAACCTCTCCTAAGAACTACTAATCGTGGATTAAAAATTAACCCAAGTTTTCCCATAGGTTTTGTTTAATCAAGATACGATCGTTAATTAAACCTAACCACCTAACAACCTAGGAAACGATCTCTAGATTTAATTAGGCAGTAGCATTACGAATTAGGAAAATCGATTAATCAAGGAAACAACCACATATGATGCGTCATTTAACCTAGGTCATGTTATCCCTAATCATTACGAATCATTAGTCGCTACACGTGAATTTCAACATAACAATTACGGATTATATCAAAATTCTAGCAATGGGTTTGAAATTAACAATTCAATGAACGCATTAAAATTATCAATCACAATACCCAATAGGTTCATACACAAATAACCGAATAATAACGAAAATCTGATTATCCAAACAAAAACGCAATATTAAAATAGGATAACACAAACAATTCCTAATGAGAGAAAGAAACAACAAAATAATTAAAATAATACTTAACCCAGGTCGTCGGCGTCGATATTACCTCCGAATCGGTGTAAGGATATTTAACCCTTCATAAGTGTTTTCCGAGAAAATGGCTTCAGCCCCATTCCAAATACCTAGTTGAAAACTCCCTTAATCTCACTCTTCTACACTGTTCGGCTCTCTTCACTGTGTTGCCTCTCCAATCCTTGTGCTACTCTCGGCTTCTCCTATTCATCGACGTGACCAATAAAGGTCACCGTCTACTTAAAACATTGCAAGCTCTCCCCTTCTCTAGCTGATTTATTCCTAGCTGCCAGCGCTATTCTCTATGCTCTGCTGACCTTTTAACTTAAAACCTCACTAACCCTTTTTCTCTGTGTTTTTATTCTTCTCCACCTTAGCTCTATTATTCCGCGTTAATTGTGTGTTTCTGCTGGGTCCCCTTAGCTCATTTGTGTCACATACGCTGGGCCTCCTTATTGTGTCTCAAGCTGCTGAATTTATGGGACCATTTAAATAAACCCACTATGCGCTGGCCCTCCTTCATGCGTTGTCTTTTGTGCGTTATTCTCTTATGCCGTTATGCGCCGACCATTCAGGCTAGCTTCCTCTGCGTTGTCTCCTTGTGGGCCATTTAATTTTCTACCTCCAGTTGTGCGTGTCGATGCGTCACTTGCGTAAGCTTCACCAGCCTTGATTTCAATTTTTCTCCGTGCTTGATGTCTCTTGATTTAATTTTTTGTGCCTCCTATCGTTTTGCACTTTTGGGACGTGGTTTAACGCATACTGATATGCGTTTCACTCCAGCATAATGGTCACGCCCCTTAGCCTGCGTTAGTTGCTTCCTTAATTGTTAAGTCAATTATAATGCATTTATGTTGGACTTTATTTCGGTTGATTTGTGAAATTTGTGTTCGTAAATTAATGGAATTAATTGTTAAATATTCACAGGTGGTTGTCAATACCAAAAAGATGAAAAAGGATCAAAAAGAGGAAAAACATGGAAAGAAATTCAAAAACTCCAATCTGGCCAAAATTCAAAGATTAGGCGTGGGCACGCCTAAGATCATAATCTCAAATCTGCAGATTTCAAGGATTCGTCTCCAATTAGAACACAACCATCCAAGTCTGCTGGACTTCTTTTCAAGATGTTTTTCACCGAAATTAGAAGACTACTTAATCTGGACAATATCTAATCAATATAAGGGAAGAGATTTAATTCAAGAAGGACATGAATGTTGATTGCCTTATTTAAAAGGAAGTTAGGGTTGCAAGGAAGACCATGGGATCATTTTCTCCAATTAGGGATTGTCGCACTTGACGCTGGCTTTTCTAGTTTAGGATTTCTGAAAGTATTAAATAGGTCTTCGCATTCTTTGTTTTTTCCAGTGGCTGACGCACTTGCTGTCTTCTTGCTTTTAATCATCATCGTATTTTCCTGGTTGTGAAGAAGTTACCGCATCTTCTGTCTTCTTGCGTGATCCACATTTCTACATTTGTCATCTATCATCGCTTTTCCTTGGACTGCCGTAGCTGGATTTCCTCTTGCTTTTATTGTTCAACAGATCAGCGTATTCCAGGATTTCGTTTCTTTTAGACTTACGCATCTTCACTTTCTCTTGTTGTTCACGTTCTTCATAGTTTCAATTAGGGATTTTAAAGATTATCTAAATTCTGGTTTTCTTATCTTTTAATTTCTGCAGATTTCAATTAGGGATTTTTATTAGTTTCAATAAAGACTGGTTATGGAGACTGTTTTTATTATTATTTCTTTTGATTTCAATTTAATTATGACTAGCTAGATTTTCTTATCTAGTTGAGGGATCCATGTTCCATGTTATTATGGTGAGATATTCTTAATCTTTTTCATATTGTTAATGAGCATTGGATAATTTCAGATCTGTCTTTTTAATTGGATTTGTTAGTTTCTAGGTGCGCAACTAGGAATTAATTGATTCAACTGCTAGGTTAACAAAATCTGACGTTCAATTTTGGTAACCACAAGTAGCAATTAGGATTAACCCCTCTACGTTAGAGTCGGAAAATTCTAAGAAATTATCCACTTGATTGATTTCATGTCGTACATGTTTATCACTTGTCATTGGTTCTTAATGCTATTATTCAATTTAATCTACGATCATATCTAGGTTAATTGTTTAATAAGGTTGCTAGGATACATGTTTCTAGTTAATACAATTAATAGAAAATTCCCTCAATGAATGTTCGTTAATAATTACAATTTTTATCAAGTATTCATAATAGCATGGTAACATCGGTGACCGAAACCAAGGTATTTTTCCTATTATTTTTTCAGACTTAGTTTTATTTCAATTTGTGATTTTCCTTTCTGATTTTCATTATTATTTCAGTAAGTAACAAAAACCCCCCCTTTTATTTGAATCCGTAATTTTCATAATCGCAAAATTCCTCGTGGGAACGATATCCGCTTACCGCTAATATATTAATTTGTTTTAACAGAAATAATTTCTTTTATATTTGATTGCAGGCGACAGCATCACCATTGAGTGGGTTGGAAGTTAATAAGTTACTTGAAGTAGAAGTCTAAATCGTGAATGTTGAAACAGGCAGTTAGCTAAAATATAGAGAATAAGCTAGTTACAAAAAAAAATTATTTAAGAATGAGGGGATTATAAATTCACTAGCACCGGACAACAAATGATACATAACACAACTCTCTGACTAACACAACCACGTTTCAACAAAAATTAGTCTCTAGAAAAGACATTCAACAATTTTCAAAACATTTTATTATTTTTCAACTTTCTTTATATTACGAATCCACCTTTATTGTATCGATTTTTTCTCTTCGCTCCGGATTTTATTTCAACATATCTAAGGATTTTCGTAGCTTAGAACTCCACTCTCTAAATTTTTCAAAGCTCACTTATATCATTTAAAACTTGGAAGAATTCCCTCCCTAGCACATTCGAATTTTAGGTTAACATCAAATAAGTACGTAAAAAGAATATTATTCTCTCGTGGTTTTTATTTATTTATTTACTTTTCTTTTACTCGAAAGTAAAATTATGGAGTTAAGTTTATCACTTATTAATTTCTCATAATCCTTCTTCTATCAGCAAACATTCTAAAATTCATGATGTTAATTTTTTGATGCTAAATATATTGACTCGGAAATTTCTGGAAATATCTTTGAGATTGTGTTTTAAATTTTACTGAGCGTGGCATCAGTTCTTTGTTTTCACATTCGTTTCCTGCCCACCGAAGCAAAATGAAAATCACAACCATGTTGGACTTGATTTCAGCAGGATCTTAATTACAACCGTCAATACAAGTATGACTTTGGACTTCGTAAACAGTAACATGGCCTAAAGCTCCTTCAGCTAGAAAGCCCTTTGGAATCGGTCCAGACTTCATCATCTCAGTGATAGCAGTTGGACTTTACCAGCAGATTTGACTCCCTTGGACCATTTTGAGCAGATGCGATGTGAGGAGAGGCATTGCTCTTACCTTATTTTTCCACCGCATGTACTGTATGGTGTATTCTTCAAAAGAAGTTGGAAGACATAAACCTGTGACGTAGTTCAACTTGTTTTTAAAAAATTTTTTATTTTTAAGTTTAGAAAAATTTTAAATATTTTTAAAGACCTTTTATTAAGTTTCTATTTACTTATTTTAATGTAATTTACTATTAAAATTAAATCAAAATAATCATATAAAATTTGTTAAATATTGAACAATTAAACATACCGGAGAGTTTGTATTTAAATAATCTGCGAAAAATTAAATTTGAATATAACTATAGGATAAAATTTCCCTTAAAATGACAAAAAGGAAAGACTATCAAAACATAAGACATCAAATTACAGAGTCCATAAAATGCCAAATACTAAAGAGCTATCCAAGTCTGCAACAAAGCTAGTGGTGTCTGCAACAACACCAAGTCAAACAAACTGAAAAATATCAGTATGCCAGATTATGTTAACATGGAAAGAAAAAAGATTCAGAAGTGCAGGCCTCCGTTTTCTCAGTCAATTCAAACTTAAGAATTCAGGAAGCAAGAATGTTCAACTAAAAAATTTATTAACAGCAACATCAGATTTCTTCCTTCCTATTGTCGATTCGAGAAAGGTGGATAGGGAAAGAAAGTCAGATTTCTTTGACAATGAAATGTCATTAAACAATACGCCGCTTGAAAATATCACCTTCAATGAAAGATGTTCTCGATCGTACTGTACAGGAATCATAAACAACGCGGACTTAATTATGCTTTACCTTGAAGTCAGCAAATAACTGTACTTTGACGGGGGAAACTATTGGTCATTTATCTTTTATCACTAAACTGACTGTCACCATATTTCCTCCTAATATAGACGCTTTCATCTTTCTCGGTACAAGAGCACTTTACCAACTTCATGGAAAAAAGTTTTCTGTTGGGCTAACCAGAAGTTGACCAATAAGATACCCATAATTTTAGTGTTTCTCATATTTTTGTAGGTTTTTTCTTAATAAAGTAGATGATTGTTTGCAAGGACAAACAAACAGATTTACCGCAAACAATTCTCTCCCCTGCTGTCATGGAGTTTCAACCTCTTTCCTTCCATCTTCTCTTCATCTCAATTCTCTTCTTGCTCATGTTAGGTCAAATAGTTAAGAGATCAAAAGGTAATAAGCCAGCCAGAAAGCTTCCTCCTGGACCGTGGAGATTACCTATTCTGGGAAATTTGCTCCAGCTTGTTGGCTCTCTGCCTCACAGGCGCCTGAGAGATTTGGCAGGAATTTATGGACCCTTGATGCATCTACAGCTTGGTGAAGTCCCTACCCTAGTGGTGTCTTCACCAGAAACTGCTAAAGAGGTAATGAAAACACATGATGTTACTTTCTCTCACAGGCCTAAGTTTCTGGCTCCAAGGATCATATCTTATGATTGTAAAAATATAATCTTTTCTCATTATGGAGGCTACTGGAGGCAACTAAGAAAAATTTGCACAATCGAGCTTTTAAGTGCGAAACGTGTTCAATCCTTTCGACGAATTCGTGAAGAGGAGATGTCGAATCTCATCAAAATATTGTACTCAAGCAGAGGGTCAACAATCAATTTAAGTGAGAAAATTCACTCATTGACGTATGGCATTACTGCAAGAGCAGCCTTCGGCAAAAAATGCAAGGATCAGGAAGCATTCATATCGATCATCACAAGACTTATAGAAATAGCAGCAGGTTTCAGTGTTGCAGATGTTTATCCTTCAATCGAAGCACTAAGCGGACTGAAGCGTAAACTTGAGAAGATCCATCAACAAAGTGATAGGATACTTGAAAACATAATCAATGAGCACAAAGTAAGGAGAAGGATAATCGGAGGTAGTAGCGAAGAGCTCGAGGAAGATCTAGTTGATGTTCTCTTGAAGCTTCAAGATAGTGATCCTGAATTTCCTCTTTCTGTGAACAGCATCAAAGCAGTCATTTTGGTCAGTATGCTACCTCTCTTTCATTAGCAGGCTGAAAAGGAACACAAGTAGTTACAACAAGTTTCTACATCTGAAATGACAATGCAATGACTGTATCTCAAATTAATCATACTGTTATTTCTGGTTTCTGATACTAAAGTCCGTTTCTTTTAATCTCAGAGATTAATGTTAGACAACTTCGTGTACCTAATTCGAATCATATAATCCACTTTCAGGACATATTCTCCGCTGGGAGTGAGACATCAGCAACGACAGTGGAGTGGGCAATGTCAGAAATGCTGAAGAACCCAGAGGTGATGGAAAGGGCTCAAACAGAGGTAAGAGAGGTATTTAACAGAAAGGGAAATGTGGATGAAACGGACATCAATGAGCTGAAGTTTTTGAAATCAGTGATCAAAGAAACTCTAAGGTTACACCCTCCTCTTCCTCTTATACCAAGAGAATGTACTGAAAATTGCACAATCAATGGCTATGACATACCAGCAAATACTAGGGTCTTCATTAATGTGTGGGCGATTGGAAGAGATCCCCTGAATTGGAATGAAGCTGAGAAGTTTAAACCAGAGAGATTCCTGAATTGTTCTATTGACTTCAAAGGTACTGATTTTGAGTACATCCCATTTGGTGGAGGAAGGAGGATGTGCCCTGGCATTACTTTTGGCATGGCTAACATTGAGCTGCCACTTGCACAGTTGCTTTACCACTTTGATTGGGAACTTCCCTTTGGCATGAAACATAAGGAGCTGGACATGACAGAGACTAGTGGTGCAACAATTCGAAGAAAAGAATTGATCTTGATCCCCACACCTTATCAGCTATTGGATACGTAACAAAACACGTCATACATCACAAGAATGTTTTGATGCTCTGACTGTCTAAGCTGCCACCATATTTTTGCAGTTATGAAAAAGGAAATCAACGAAATAGATGCTTCTATTTGTGTAATCTTCACTATAATCTCCCAGAAGAAATATATAACTATATTTACTGTTTTTGTAGCTCTGGAAAATATAGGTCTTAGCGAGCGAAAGATTTCAAGGTCCTGTGATGACCACTGGTTTTATGATGTTACAGTTCGGTATCTTCTAATACTACTTTTGATTCTGGTGATATTGTCAAGCGACTTCGGATGAATATTCTGTTCTTCCCTTAACATCTTTTCTCGTCAACTAAACTAGGCCAGTATACGAAGTGTAAGCCCCTTTTGAGCATGACGCAGATCTCCATTTGGAAGCATTCAAAATTCTATTAACAGATTATATCCTTTTGCGTTAGAAGCCACGACAATGAATTTAGATAGGGTAACTTGGTGCAGTCCAAAAACATTCGGTTGAATGCACTCGATGAATATTTCTATCTCGTGCAGTCTAAAAACATTCTGGCTTTTCCATGAAGGAATTTTGTGATCTTATCTGCATGTTTTAGCCAAAGCACCCGTAATCTTTGTTTCCACATATTTTCCTCAGCTTAACTAATTCATCTTCGCCTTGTCGAACCCTTTAGTGGCTAAGTTGCCTATAGTACAACCTTTCTTCCATGACGGTATTGCTCACTCTCAAAATTAAAGAACTCATGATGTGTTAGCCACATTTACCTAAAATGAGATCTTCTTTGCTTCTTAATTTCATTTTCTTGGCTTCTTAATGCTACTCACCGGATTCTTTCTCGAGCACCGTGAATGTTGAAATATAAAGAGTGAGAGTTGTCTTATATTAGAGAAAGAGAGGAAAATAAACTAACATATAAGTCTAGTGGGCTACTCCACCTATCACCAATTGGTTTTTGAATGGAACCTCACTTGGGCTTGTATGTGGTCTAGCTTTCCTTTTCGTGTGAGCTCGTAGGCCCATTATGAATTTTAACATGGTATCAGAGCGGGTTGCTCTTATGTTATTCGTTAACACCTCAAAATGACAGATTATGTCACGTGTTAAACCCACACGTAAGGGGGATGTGTTGAAATATAAAGAGTGAGAGTTGTCCTATATTGGAGAAAGAGAGGAAAATAAACTAACATATAAGTCTAGTGGGCTACTCCACCTATCACTAATTGGTTTTAGGATGAAACCTCACTTGAGCTTGTATGTGGTCTAGCTTTTCTTCTCGTGTAGGCCCGTAGGCCTATTGTAAATTCTAACAGTGAACCTTAAATTGAAATCACATAAATCTGACTTTCAAGGAATTAGAATTTTAGGATTGTTTTAAATTAAGAAAATTAAATCATAATCAAACTAGCTGACTAGAACCAAAATTATAAAGATTTTGATCGACGTAAATTGTCTTGGTACGAGCAGATTAAGTTCTTGTCAAAGAAAAAAAAGAAATTTTCATAAAAGTATAAAAAAAGTTCTAAAAGTATTTTCTTAATAATTTACAACAAATTATATCAACAAAATAACTTTTATTAGGAATAAAATGCTTTAAAATGATAAGGACATCCTCCTTTATTATAATCAGATTAGAAACAACTAAAAACTTTAAAAAGTTGAATTATTTTAAAACTAAACAATCAATCTACGAGTCTGAGGCTTATCCAACTTCTACACGAACACCGATTAGCTTCTAGAACCTTAAAGATGAAAATACAAACGAATATGATGCTGGTTACAAGTAGCACATTGACTATAGTTTGATTCTATTTCTTAAACCTCCTAGATCTGATTCAAGACTGGCATTCTACACCAATATGACACTAGCGCTAGTTACATTCTGTTTTCTCATTTTCAGTTTTCTTAAAGCATATTCTATCTTTAACAACATAAAATAAAAAGTGATCAATTTTCATAATATATTTGATTCATATTGAACAACTTCCTTTTATTACATCTTTATGATTAATCCTTACAAATCTACCTTCATTTGTTTCATTTTTATCCTAGTCACTGGACCTCCATTACTTGCAAAGGATCATAAGAATGGTTAAAAATAGTTGTTGGTACGAGCTATTCTCCATCATTCCCTCTCTTCTCAAAAGAATTTATCTTCAAAGCATCTACATCATATAAGCACAAATAGGTAACATTAAAAGTAGCACTCACATTTATTATGGTTGATTGGCAAATGTAATTTGTAAGTGTTATCATTGATCTTCTCTAACACTTAAAAATGTTCGATCTCCTTTAGGCTACAATATTGACTTCCTTTATGTAGGAAGTGTCTCCTTACATAAATAAACTCAAACTCAATCTCTAAGTTCAAAAACAACCTTTATGTGCCCTTATTGACTTGCCTTGCATATTGCTCATTCTTTCTCTTTATAATAACAAAGCATGATATCCAAATTCCTAAGAAAATTTTCCTTATACCTACCATCCATATTAGCAAGTTCATTATTAAATAAAGGTAAGATATCTGTAGGAGTTGAAGGATTAAAACTATGCACAGCATCAAAAAAAGAATAAGAGGTAATAAAATGAACCAAAGTACAGTACGCAAACTCAACACATGGAAAATATTCTTCTCATTATTTTAGGTTCTTTTGAATGATAGCATGTAACAAAGTAGTAAGTGCCTTAATAACTTCTTCAATTTATCCCTCCATTTGAGAATGTGCAATAGTAGAAAAAATGTTGGGAAATCGGGCCTAGATCTGATCCGAACCGCAGTGGAATAATCACGGAACTGTTTCGTGACTTTTGATTTCCCGAAAACCAAGATCTATTTATAAAATGATTAACATAATCATAATAAAGTGAAAATTTAATTCGTACCTTATTTCGAAGCTTGATCTTTGTCTTATCGTATCCTTCGAACCGTTTTTGAAACCGATGCACAAGTGTCCGGCCTTTAACGGTATCCACAGAATGAGTTGAGAGAACTCTGTAACTTTTATAAAGAGAGTTAATGTTGGACCCCGATTCCTTTTTCATAGTAAATAAGCTTGTTTAAATTATTTTGAGGTTTAGTTTGATAATTTTCTTTTAGTTGGAATAATTTGAGGTTTTTAGTGCTTAGTTAATGGAAATTAAATGAAGGGATTTAGTTAAATTAGAGTTTTGATATATTGTTAGAATTAAAAAGAATAAGATGGCTTGGGGGTAATTTAGGAAATTAGCATATGTTTTTAAGGAGGGGCTTTTTAGTCTTCTTAGTTTCAATTAAAAGAAAAAAGAAGAAGGAAGGAAGCCAAGCTTGTAGCCATATGTGAGAAGACAAGAGGAAGAAACTTTCTTATAAAAAAGAGTAAATGAAACTACGTAGTTTTGAGGGCTTAGGCTTTTAAATGAAGAGACAAATTTGCTAAGGCTTTTAAAGGGAACTTACGACACTTACAGGGAGAAAGGAAAGAAGGAGGTTTCGGCTAAGTGGAGAGGAGAAGAAGAAGAAGAAGAAGAGTTAGGGCTTTGTCAAATCTTGGTTTAGAAAAGTGATTGTGAGAGTTCT
>JAOSBP010000206.1:35816072-35832573 GCA_027563825.1 Erythroxylum mucronatum
ACATCAAATTATTATATGGAGATTATAATTATAGGGTGGATTACCTGATAATGCGTCTTACTGTCAAAAAACCAAGGCCTGACTGAAGTCTTCCTCCATTGACGGAGCTACATAGGTGCACTGAGCCCCAGGCTTTTTAAAAAAATATTTTTAATATATATATATATAAGGGCAGAGTTATTTAAGAGTAAGTGGTGTATTGGGCTCCTCAAAATTTAAAAAAATAAATATTTGAGCCTTCATATATTAAATTTCTGGCTCCGTCTATCTAACTTATTATAAACTCAACTTCATAACTTTTTTTTTTAGCTTTACGGTTCTTGCTTTCGTAACTCTAATGTTAAATTTGATCGATTTTTTTAAAAAGAAAATCTTTATATATTTTTTAAAGGGATTATTCGCGAATTAAAATTGTGACCTTTTAATTTCTTTGCCGATTAGTATAAATAACAATAAACGTGGTAAAGGTCGGGTTAGCCCTGACTCAACTCAAAAGCAAGCCAACTCATGACCTTACGGGCTTAAAATTGTTTGACTGATTTATCATTTTTTAAAAAATTAGTAAAAATGACGTCAATTTTAACTTTGTTCTGTCTTAACCTGGAGGTCGATTTGTCATACCTCCGATTACTCTAACGCTCACATTAAAAAATGATTATTATGGTGATTTTTTTGACTTTTAAAGTCAATTTTACCCATATTCTTTTTATACATTTGAATTTATTTATTGACATTCAAGCTTATTTTAGAAAATCTTTATGATCGATCACCAAAATAATGATCACTATTTTTTTTTTAATTTTGTAAACACAATAACATTTACGAAGGAAATTTGTGAAACGGACAAGGGCAATTCAGTCATTTAATACTTTCAGTTCCAGTTGCTTCACTCAAATCTTGGCTTCTTAAGGCTTCACCTGTTGGACAACTCAAAGCCACCTTCCCCGCCACATCCACCGCGTCATCTACCATCAACGGTGTTCGGTTGGCATATACTCAGTTCCTAACTTTCCCTACCTCCTTTATCCGACTCTTTACAATTCTCTGCTCAAAGACCCCCCTTTTTGACTTCCTTTTCAAATTTGAACCTCAACAAACGAGTTAAAAATGAAGCTTGCAAACCATCCTGCATATGGCTTCTGTAATAGCTTCAAGTTATAGCACTTGAATTGGCTAGAAATTTACCAGTTTTCCTTCCTTGTCTTTTGGTGTGAGGAAATCATTCTTGGGTTTTTTTTGAGGTTTAGTGATGGAGATTGCAATCGAGTCGTCAATTATGGGACGCCCCGTGTTTGGGCGAAAAGTCTCGAGGTTTTCGCATTATTGCAGAATTTCGAGGACACCTTTGGTGGTTTGTCGCAAGAATTTTGAATGCCCACGTATTATTTCATCGAATTTTACGAATGGGTACGTCTTTGGACCTTCGTTGAATCTCAATTGCAGAAAGGCAAGAATCTTTGATGCTAGAAATGCCTCAAAATCGCTAAGAAAAGTTGGTTGTGATCTGGGCATCGAGCAAAATGTAGTTTTAGGCTTGAACTTGGAGTTTGTAAGAGCTTTGGCAAAACGGGCAATCATTTTGAGTTCTGTTTTTTTAATCTTTGGTTGCAAGAGAGCGTTTGCAACTGAAGGGGTGGTAAATGCAGGGTATGGAGTTATCGGACAAAGCATATTGTTGTGGAGGAACGCGTGGCCTAAGGTTTCCCAACTCCTTAAAGTTTTCAAAGAGCAAGGTTTGGTTTTGGCTATCCTTTTGGGTTTGTCGGCATTTTTCTCAATGGCTGAGACTTCCATAACTACCCTGTGGCCATGGAAGGTATCCTCTTCCAGCGCGAGACTTTGGTTTGGTTATAAGAATTATTGTGTGTGCAGTAGATAACTTGTTAAACCGAGTGTAATTTGGGGATACAAATATTACGAGTTCACACACTTACCACAGCGCAAAAAAATATGGGAGAAAAATGCTTTGCTGGATCCCAACTAAGTTAGACCCTTCATAAAAAAAACCACCTTATGTTATTCTCTTATTTCAGTAAACCTTATTGAATATTAATTGCGTGTACTTCCAATCCTTCTTTTCAATTTTGTGAGCGTGAATGCTGAATTTCATTGGTCTTCTGACGTAAATCTATCAGGTACGTGAATTGGCTGAGAAAGAGTCTGGCAATGGTGTCTTCAAAATGCTTCGCAGTGATGTTACTCGGTTTCTGACCACTATTCTTATTGGAACAACGTACTTCCTTCTCATAACTACCATTGTAACTGTTCCCTTTTTTTTTTTCTCTTGAATGGTGATTCAGCTTTCATGTGGATTCTATTTATGTACTCAGTGTGGTCAATATTGGAGCAACCGCATTAGTCACAGATGCAGCCACAGCAATTTTTGGTGAAGCTGGTGTTAGTGCAGCTACTGGAGTAATGACTGTATGTCTCTGTCTCTCTCTCTCTCTCTCTCTCTCTGTATATGTGTGCAGTGTGCACTCCTGCGCTCACATGTCTCTATGATTGTGGTTGTGTTTGTGGTTTTGTGTGTATTCGTATGAAGTGTTGAACCAGAGAAGAATTCCCCAAAATGCATGACACTTCGTCTGTTTAAAAGTGATAAAACTGAACTAAAAGGGACTTTTTTTGCACTAATAGCAAATCCATTCCTTTTCCAGCATATGCAATTTTTTACTTTTATATGTAGGGATTGTCATTTCTGCAGGTTCTTCTCTGTCAATGCTTTTGTTTCGATATGTGTTGCTTTCTTTTTTTTCCCCCCTCCCCTTTTTTGGATAATTCTACATCAGAAGTCTGTTAGGGGTGTGCTCATATATATTATTTGGTTGGTTATGTTTCAGCATTGTTTCTTTTTTACTGTAATATTAGAGAGTGGAGTACGCACGATTATTGATTTGTAGTTTACAATCTTGTTCACTGGTTAAGGAATGCAATATGAGATGCAAAAAATTTTTTTTGGAGGCAGTTGTGCATGTTTTGGAAGCTTTATGTTGCAAAACTATGTTTCATTGCCATATTTTTTATGTACATGTCTCTTTGAATTTATCTAGGTTGCCATATTGCTCCTCACTGAGATCACTCCAAAAAGTATAGCTGTTCACCATGCTACTGATGTTGTTAGGTTTGTGGTAAGTGGCCTATGCTAAGCTCTTATATGTTTTAGCTTATCTTACCGCTAGTAGCATGCTAATGTTGTTTGCAATGCCTCTAGGTTAGGCCAGTGGCATGGCTTTCTTTGGTATTATATCCTGTGGGAAGAGTCGTCACATACTTGTCAATGGGAATGCTAAAATTATTGGGTCTGAAAGGAAGAAGGTGAATCTAATGCCAAAGTTTAATATTTCATGTAACTACCACTATGATTTTTCAATTGATTGTTATGTTTGGTTCTTACTATTTTGTATCTGTATTTTTGACCTTGCATTTTTGGTCTTAAAGACATTATATTAGGTGCTTGGTTGAAACCTATGTGAACAAAATCATGATTTGCACTTTTTTTGTTTTTAAACTTAAAATTTCTGCCCTTAGTTTTCTGAATTATTTTCCATATTAGTACATACATCTTTCTAACCATGTTAATTTTATCAAGTCTATCCATTTAAGCTTGTTGGTGGAGACAAGTGTAAACAATCACGTGGAAACCTCTCTCGAGATCTCAAACTTTTAGGTTCAGATCAAATATTGAACCAAATGCTGCTGCATTTCCCCTTTCTACTCAACTCTTACTTTTGTGTAGTTTATTTTGATTCTTCAAACTCAGTTTCACTTGATTCTCAGATTTGTCTTGATGCCGACATGCTACATGGGCCTAGCCCATAGCGATTATAGTTGTCATTGTCTCTTAGCTTTATGGTTGGTTCTTCTTACTTGTTTTCTGATGATAGTATCCCGAGGTTAGAAGTGCTCCAATTGAGTATCATTTTCTTTGAAACTGCCTTTTTTTCCTTTTTCTTTTGTCTTTCCATAAAAGTTTATGTCCTTCATTGCTTTGTATATGAGCCAGGCTTTCGCCCATGTGCTTATATTTAACTTAAGAAATACATAAGAGTGCTTCTTGAGGCTGAGCAAGCCCAGCTGCAATTGTCAATAAATCCATTATGTTCTTTGTTTTTTATTATTTAATGATTCTGGACCAGCATTTCCCATTTCTCACAGCTTTAAACATTTCTGAACAGTGAGCCATATGTTACTGAAGAAGAGTTGAAGTTGATGCTGCGAGGTGCGGAATTGAGTGGAGCAATAGAGGAGGAGGAACAGGTGAAGCAATAGCTAGTGTCGTTTGTGCTAATTAGGAAGGAACTACATGAAGATAATTGTTTCACCTCTTGCATTGGCTTTCTATGGACGAAATGAAATAGCAGAATTACAATTGAAGTTTTTGGAATGGTTGTTAAAGATCATCTTTTTAATAGTTCTGTTTATTTAGGCAGCAGTCATTTTGTTAGCGTTGGTGTCTAAACCCTGTGTGATAATCTGCTGTAAGCATTCCCTAGTCAAAATATAAACTCTTCTTTTCTTGTTTTAGGATATGATTGAAAATGTGCTAGAGATCAAGGACACACATGTTAGAGAGGTTATGACACCTCTCATTGATGTGGTTGCAATTGATGCGAGTGCAAGTCTTGTTGATTTTCATGAGTTGTGGGTAACTCATCAATATTCAAGGTTAGAATGTATAAAATTCCCATGCCTTAGCATAGCATTTCTTTCTGCATCATGTTAAAAGTGTGATTGGCATAAATACAGGGTACCTGTTTTTGAGCAACGCATAGATAACATTGTGGGTATTGCATATGCCATGGATCTGCTGGATTATGTACAGAAGGTCAGGCAACTTATAGTTTTACTGCTTCCTTTTCTTTGCTTACTGTTGCTTTCTTTATTGAATATATGGAACGATCTCATAGTGTGCAGATTTATATTACTTTTCATTTTGAAGGGTGATGTACTAGAAAGTACACCTGTGGGAGATATGGCTCACAAACCTGCATTTTTTGTGCCAGGTAATTCTTGAACTGGCTCCAGTTAAAGTCTGATGGCTTGTAGTACATGTATACTCTTTAATATCTACCAGATGCTGATCATTGTCAGGCTTGGTCCTTAAAACTTTACCCCATAAATCAGAACATGGTTTAATTAGTTACCTTTGCTGCTTTCCTATCAGCCTTATCATCAGAGTCTTCATTAATCATCATGAACAATTCTGTGGTGAGATATTTCAAGTTGCTAATTTCAATTATCCAAAAATTGATGTTTAGCTTTGACAAAATTTTTGATGGTACCATAAATTAAGAAGTTTAATTAGTACAATTAAGTGGATCAAATGTACCAACACGACCAGATTATTATGGCTTCTAACAAATTAAAGGTGACTTGCCTGTGATTCTTGTGAGGTTGTAATGTTCATGATGGCTATTCTCTCAATTTTGGACAAGAAATGGGGTCTTATATGCCATACTGAAGTAGGTTTGTCATTTCTCATAGCTAGAATTGTGGACTAGTGCATCATGAGAAGCACACAATGCTCCTCAAAGATCTTTTCAGATTTAGGTTTTGTTCTTTGCAGATTGATGTTGGTTGCAATTGATGTTTCTTCCTATATTTTGTAGCAAACAAAATTGCTTTTTTGGTTTTGTAGATTCAATGTCAGTCTGGAACCTTCTTAGAGAGTTCCGCATCAGGAAAGTTCATATGGCCGTTGTGCTGAACGAATACGGTGGAACAGTGGGAGTAAGTATATTATCTTGTTACCCATTTACTTAAGTAGACATCTTTTCCATTTGATGTTTGGTGACTGTGCATATATTATAAGGTCTCGAATTCGAAACAAGCTATAGTTACTAGCAAGTTCTTTGTGATAATTCTGAAAGTTATTATTTAGGGAGATCACTAGAATATTTTAATTTGGAAATAGTTTTACATACTTGATGGATGTACATGGTGGTGAATGTTTTTCGGTGTTATGTAGCTTTGCAACATAAGAACTTGAAATTTGCAGGAGTAGTCGCAGTATATTTTGTTCTGTTGGAGTTATCTGATACTGGAACATAAAATTTCATTCAATTATCTTTTAACACTTGCAAATTAATTTCACGGAAGCAGATACTATAGATTTGAATGGTTCTCGACCTTTTGGCATGTACTGGTTGCTGGGAATCCCCTCTAGGTGGCAATGCACATGATCAATTAAGTAGGTCTGTCTGCTATCATTAGTATAGTTTTGAACAAGACTATTTGGAAAAAAGTGGCACCTGATAATTAGGGGTGCTTATTTTGCAAAGCAGATGAACAATGTCCTGGTAGTTAAATACTTAGCTGAAATCTTGTTATTATAAGTTAATTTTTCCTCATAGATCATCAATATTGAACAGTTTAAAGTACCCAATTTGTTGTAGAAGGTGTTTTTTTTTTAAATCCAACAATGATTTCCTTCTATTTTTTGACCAAGCAGATAGTAACCCTGGAGGATGTTGTTGAGGAGATTGTTGGCGAAATCTTCGACGAAAATGATTCAAAAGTAAACCACCAGAACTTTTGTTTTCTACTGAGAAGTGAAAAAAGAAAAAAGAAAAACAAAGATTCTCATTTTGAAAATAAAGATTATCTACTCTAATAAAATGCATCGAAAAAACTTGAATAGAAATTATTCACATAATTGATATGTACAATTTAAATTTCTATTCAATAGAATCAATGTAAAATTAAATAAAAAATGAAGGGCATTTTAGGAAAGGTAAAGCCATTTTTTTTACTGAACACAAATATATATATATACACACATATATATTTATATAAGGGGTCATTATGAGACTACTAATTCTAACATTTAATTTTTCCTCACATCATAGGAGGAAATACAGAAAAAAACTGGGTACATTGTAATGCGAGCAGAGGGAGTATATGATGTTGATGCCAATACATCTATTGATCAACTCTCTGAAGATTTGAATATCAAAATGCCGGAGGTATGTTGCTGTAAGATAAAATTTGTGCCTTCTTTCACCAAACTTTTACTGGAAACAAAGATGAACTGGTAGTCTCCTAGATTGCTGTACTTTCCTACTTTTTGTTCGAGCGAGTAGCATATTCATTAGCTTGATATTTTCTGATAGGAATTTTTTTGTGATACTGTCATCTTTATATTGGGCAACTGTTGATTCCTGTATTGCCAACAATTTTCCTGTTTGCAGTCTTAGAATGTTAAAAGGGGATTTGGATACTCTTTGGTTGAACCATAGCAATATTTTTCTTCGACTTATAAGTTTTAAACTGAACTCTTAAACATGATTACCAATGCCTTCTCCTTTTCCTTCCCTTTGAGCAGGGTCACCAGTACGAGACTGTATCAGGTTTTATATGTGAGGCTTTTGGATATATCCCAAGGACAGGTGAAAGCATCAAAATATCCCTGAAAAGAGCTAATGAAGAAGAAGTTGATGATCATCCTGAAGGCAAGGCCGATGGAAAAGATCCAAAGGAAAAACATCAAGCATATAAACTTGAGGTATGGATTTCTGATTTCTCTGCCTCTTTGTACGTGTGATAGGAGCCCACTGTGTAAACTAATACAGAATGAATATATTTGCACCTATGCACAACATTATAGTTTAAACACTAGTATGCAAAGGTTTATCTTTCCTAGATGATCTGGACCTAACTGGTATTTATGAGGAAGCTTCATCATCAGTAATTTTTCTTCTGAGATCCTAATTTTCTTAGGCTTCTCATGCATCATGCACTATTGAATTATCGCCTAACAAATCATAACACTTGTACTCAAATCCATTGTCCTCTATTTATTCAATTTTTGGTATAATGCCTTGTTGTGACTTTTAAGATCAATGTGAGCCAAAACTGTTGGGACTTGCAAAAATTTAGAAAAAAAAAAAGCTTTTTAACCAAAATGACATTGCATCTCAATGTTCCAAGTCAAGTTTACTTGCTCCAGAAAAGGTATTCTATATCAATGCCAGCTGTCTATTGGTATTGCTGAGGCATCCAAACTCACGCGTCAAAAAATCAGCTAACAAGTTTCTTGTGAAAGCTTCCTGCTTTCTATTAGGCAATCAAAGTGCTACATTATTTCATGCGAGGCTTTTTGATATAATTGATGTTTTACTGAAGCATGGTGTGTATTGCATGTCAACACTGAAAAAATTATAGACTAATATTCTTGGTTTCTTTCTAGTACCATTTGCATATCTAAGTGAAAATGCAAGTCAAGGAAACCTGTTTATCATGGAGCCGTTTTAGCATTTACCATTCAATATTCTACAAATGTGTCTTTGCTGCAGATATTAGCTGGAAATGCCAGGAAGGTCAGTGCTATCCGGTTTGAGCGAATAAATAACAATGGTGCAGAGTTAGAAACCAAAGAAGTGACTCGATTAGTTCCTAGAATCATGAAGAGAAAATGGAGTGGTGATGAAGATTTAGATGGTATTGATTCTGATGAGGATTCTTTCCAAAAGAAACCTGAGGGTAGTCTGTCCGATTCCAATGTAATTGCTGAACATGAAGAAGAAAATAAGTAGCAGTAGTAGATGGTAGTTACATTTCTCTCTTCTCTCTGTCTCATCTTTTTGCTTTCAGATTTTCATCTCCATGAAAGAGGTAGAGGACTTGGAAAGAGCACAAAGGAACAATAATATAGTAAACACTAACATTTAAAAAAAATTTCAGAGATGAAGTGAGGTATCAACATCTGATTCTTCAAAGGTTTTTTGTTTGTGCCCAAGACTATCTGTGGACCTAAAATATGCTGAATCTGGAATTGCATTGATAGGCATATCAATATGCTTGCTCTGGGGGCTTGATTGGAGGTAGTTAGAGGCTTGAAGGGCCTCTCTGGTTGGGAGGATTACTTCAGATTGAAAAAACAACCTAGATGGCTCGTAAGTTGCAGCTGCTTTGACCTTGTCTACCGATGAGAAGATTCTTACGAGCTCCCTTTGTTGCCTCATCTCCTTTGCTCTCTCTAATTGCCTAAACCTCTCCTGCAACAACGCGATGGAAGAGTGAGTAATGGTATTAGGATCACAACTTTGCCTGTTCATTGGGGGGATTTGATAATAATGTTGGCAGTGCTTGTGAGGCTCCTTTATTTGTAGTGGGGGGGCTATATATAGGGCCTGTTGTTTGTGTGTATGCTACATTTCATTTAGTACGAGCCTCTATGGTAGATTTTGAATGAGGTGAATGGGAAAAATTAGAACTATGAACTGATTAAAATCTAAGAAATAAAGTCGTGGTTTAGCTAAGATTTCTTGAGTTGGTGGATGTGGAAAGAGGCTGGGAAGATTGGCTTTAAGAAAAGTTGTAATAAGGTTGGAAGATAGTTTCTGGAAGGGCATTGTGAGAGGAATAAAAGTTTGGGTGATACATTGTCGGTTTGTCTCCTTGAGCTACTATGGTTTTGAAGTTTGGAGAAGATGGTGCCTTATTTGGTGGCTTCTTTTTATTTCTTTCATTAGCTTTGAACACTCTCTTTTCACCTTTCTCCGAAGTGCAAAAAGAGAAACTTGGTATGGAGACAGGACAATGGTTGCAACAGGGAATGACTTTTGGTATTGATGTTTTCTTGATTTAACCCTTTCATGGGAAGGAGAGAAAGTGAACCCCCACCAATGCCCAAGGCTCACCCCCACCAAGATAGCTTAAACATCTCTCTGACCCCCTCATTCTCTCTCTCTCTCTCTGCACTTTCCGATTTGTCTTTCACTACTTGGATTGGAGTGGCATGGAGGGAATAGAGTTGGAGACATGGATACATCAGTTTTTCACCATTCCTATTTGGATCCTTATGTATGCCAAATCACACCCACCTCTTGTTGGTATTAGTTTGGAGGTAGACGCATGCTTAAAGATAACCTACTCTATCCCTTAGAAATGTCATAGCCTAATTGTCTCCAAGCTCTGGAATTTTAAATATCCATACCAACCTATGGCCATATTTTATTGCAGAATAGAGCCAAACACACATTCCTCCATCACTTAGTCATGTCTAAATGAAACAAAAACCTTCACCACATATCTTGAAACAGATAGTCTGACTTTGTACTATGCTTGGCCCAACTAAAGATTTTTAGAATCCCTTGACCATTCACCATATAGGTCTACTTTTAGTTACAGGTGTGCATAAACAAGGTTTCCATTTGCTTTTGAAGAAATGGAAACGGAATCCTATCTCCGCCGTAAACTTGCAATTTGCAATGTCACTTCTAGAGTAGCTGATATTTTAAGTAGCTACTACGTGTGCACGGTATGAATAGAATCCATTTTGGCTTATCTAAAGTGGGTGAAGGTTTCTGGCGAACAAAGTCATGCGCTTTTCCAACTTTGTAGCTCTTCCATTTGTCCTACTTTGCCTAACTTGAAGAGAAACCCTAAGAACATTGTTTAACGCTACCATCAAAACGAGTACTTTAATCTATATTCAACACAAAATCTCTCCACTTGAAAGGTTGATTAGGGTGCTATGAGATAGCAGAACCAATCTCTCGGTAGCAGTAGAAGGGGAAGACAAGTCGTGTAGAGTGGAGAGGGGGTTGATGCAGCCTGATTGACTGACCACTCCTTTGAGGAAGATAAAGAAGAGTTCAAAGAAAAGTAGTCAGGCACACTTCTGTAGTCCATCGACCTGTCATTTGTATAAAGCGGTGATTTATGATCCAAAGCTCGTGTGACTTCTTTACTTGGACTGGATTTTTACCAAGTCCTGTACCTTCTTCAATCTTGTTTGGTGACCTAGCCTTCACTTTTGTTGCATTTTGTTGTATATGACTCATACATGCACGTGTAATCTTAGAATGTTTCTTAAAGAATGTAGGCTTCTTTTGAAAGTCTTTAGGCAAACATGTTCTGACATGCAACCTTTAAATGACGTTGAAGTCTCTCATAAACAAGTTGCATGTTAAACAGAAATCATACAGGCCAAAGGTGCAAAAGTGAACAAATTTGGTACGTCTTATCAACGCATTCGATCAAACAGTTAGTGACTTGTCAAGGCTCGAACTGACTATTCCGGAGGATAAAGCAATGATTCTGCTCGAACTGACTATTCTGGAGGACAAAGCAATGATTCTTTTTTGTTTCTTACCTCTTTCTTACGAATAATGAACACGTTCACATTAAATAAAGAAAATTAGTGTGAAAGACATTACCATTGCACTACTAGCACACAACCCACTGCGAACACGAGCTTAGATCTTCTGTCTAATATTATTCTGTCTTATTTTACCTTATAAAATCTCAATTATTTATTTTGCAGAGCTCATATGGGACTCACATTAATAAATAGCTGAGATTTATTAGACACAATAAAACACCATAATATTGAATAGAGGATCTAAACTCTATGAACACACAACCCACTATGAACAGACCCATGCCATCCCGTCCAGTGGAGGAGAGCGGGATAGTGGAGGGGCTGAGAGATAAGGCCCAACTTGATTGGTTGTGCTTTGTTGATAGTGCAATCTTTATGGAGCGATGTCTATATAGATATGGGGTTGTATGTCAAAATGGGGAAGGAAATTTCGTAAGAACAGTATCTGGTCATTTTGTAGGGCGTTGTAGTGCAGATGTGGTTGAAGCTGTGACACTGCGAGAAGCGTTAACTTGGGTCTTACCTCTTTATCAAGGTCGAGAAACTTTTTACTCAACTGCCCAAAATATAGTTTCTGCTATGAATAGTTTTTATGATACTTAGACTGAATTTGATAGAATCATTTTGGAATGTAAGCAATTATTACGCGCTAGACCTCATATCAAGGACTGTTGGGTTCGTCGACAAGCCAATGTTGAGGCTCATAACTTAGCAAGGGTCTCACATTTTATGCTAGCCGTTGTAGTTGAGATTTCCCCATAACTCTATGATTAATGCTATTGATATTGACTTTGTTTCAAAAAAAACAAAGACAAAACATGGATAAAATCTCTCAACGTAAAAGTTTACATGTGAATAAAATAATCGCGGGAGAAATTAGAGGAAAAATGACTCAAAAATCATTGAAACAAGTACGGAAAAGTTGATTATATCGTCATCAACACTCAGTTAAACCTTACATCAACACGAGGTTTGGAAATGTTTGATAGTACGCACACTTATCTCTAAACAATAAAAAGGTTGCTTTTAATAGACCTACATACAAAAAAATAAAAATAAAAAATTAGAATAAAGTAATAATAAATAAGTAAAATAGAATAATAACAACTTTACAAAAATCTACAAATCTTAATTTAGGTGATGCAAGTTTAGAAAACAAAGTTATTAAGAAAATAACATGACAAATATAACATGACAGATATACCCGACATAATGCAAAGTTCTGCTTATATCCGATATGTTGCAAAGTTTTGCTCACCATTTTTCGAATTGTGCGTGTCATCTTGCACAGGGACCGTGCAAATCTATCCTGTAGCATTCCAATTTTATCGGCTGTCCCCGAAGGGACAACCGGCAGCATTCCCTGAAACGACCGCAGGGAAGTCCAAAATCTATTCTCTCTTTAAAATGGTGCTGCTAAGCCAGTGTCTTAACTATTCATGTAACAAGTCCAGCACCGATATACCTACACACTTTCTTCAGTCATGGCGACTGAAATAAGTCCAGCACCGATATGTATACTTAGCTTAAAACCCATGAAGTACTGCCAAGCTTAAATTCCCTGGGCGCTATTCCTGGCAGTTAATTTAGTTAATACAATCTCTATAGCATCATCTAAACAACCTAATAACAAATTCGAGTAATAACTTAATCGTAAGATTATGCAGTTGCCACCCTGTTCAAGATATCTTGACCTCCAAGGATCTGAAAGAGATTGATGGCTAATAAATGGTAATGAAACAATGCTGCTTCAAAAACTCACTATGATTTCTTTGTATAGTTCTCTCAGCACAGGTAATTTGCACAGAATATTGCTGATATTATTTTCATGTACAGGGGTGTAACAAAAAGGAAAAGGTCTAAGATGATCAGACGCAGAAAATCTGATGAGTTGTTGTGGACCTATATAGAATGCACATCTAAGTTAAGACTTGTACTTCTTGTCTCTCGTATTAGACGACATCCGGATCCCACGTTAGCTGCTCAATACTCATCCGTCTCATAGATCTTACCATATGCTCGTCAGATAAACGAAGTTGAGTCAGCCTGCTCTGCATACTTGCAAAAGTAGAGGCATCAACAGCTTCAGTTATTATATCACGCTGCTGTTGATCTTCAGAAATATTGATGAGTGCCTCCACAACATTATCCCTTATTTCCTCTAGGTCATCTCCTAATAGCTCAATGAGAGCTGGAACAGCCCCTGCATCAGCAAGTATTTCTCGGTCACCCTCATCATAACTAAGTTGAGCAATGGTCGCAGAAACCTTTTCCCTGACGTTCTCATTGTCATCCTGCAGAAGCTCAATCAAAACTGGTATGGCACCTGAGTTTCCACCAAGAGAAACTGAATGCTTGTAACTTGAGAGATCCCAAAGGACATCAGAAGCTGCAATTTTTGCTTCATCGTCACCTTCTTTCAAGATTTTCACCAATTGGTCTGCAATAGCAAGTGCATTCTCTTCATCAACAGCTAGTAAACAGAATACGTCCTCAGCGATATCCTTACCATTCGAATCAGCCCCTTGAAGAAGCTCTGCATATAAAGGTATGACCCCAGCCTCAGCAAGAGGCCTAATGAGATGTATATGAGTGCAAATCACACCAAGGGAATTACCCACAATGAGTTTCGTTGTATTATCTCCACAATGAAACAACTCAACAAGCACTGGTATAACACCCAGCTCAAAAAGCAAAAACCTAACTCGTCTCATGAGACCAAGTAATCCTAATGCTTGACAAGCTCTTTCTCTCGATTTCAAGCAGCCAAACCTGGCTGCTTCAACAAGATACCTCAGTCCTCTTAATCTAATGAGTGCCCGCCTCACCTCTCTCAACAACGCCAAAGCACTCAAAACTTCTAACAAGTACCGCCTATCATCATGCATATAGGAGCTCAATAAATGCATTATGATGCCCAATCCACCATTTCTAGCCACAATCACACGATTTCCACCATCAAAATTAACAAGACACCAAAGGCATCTCAACAGAACTTGACGTGAACCATCGCTGCACCGGGGCAACAACCTTAATATTGTACTTGTAGCACCAGATTGGCCGATGTCTACAGCCAAGGCACCATCTCCCCGACAAGCAACACGCTTAAGGCAATAAGCAGCCGCTTCTTTGATGGGATGCATTGACATGTCTGAACTACTGCTCTCAAGAAGCTTGGCAAGAACTGGTATAGTTCTAGCCAATATCTGCAAAGGTACATGCTTTGCCAAATGGGCTAGCTTGATTGTGGCTTTTACTTGCATGCTCACAATCCCAGATTCTATAACACTTTCATAATTTTTCAAAGCCTCACTCCAGTCCGTGTTCACATAATCCATTAGATCTCCTATATTCAATTGACCAATTAAAGCTAACTCAACACAACCCAGCAAAAATCACTGAAAGGAAAAAAAAAAGTAAGGAAAAGCATTAACTGCTAGCGAATAATTCTCACGGGCATCACCCTAAAAACAAAATTCTGACAGCAAATGTGGAGACAGAACAAAAGAAGAAAGAAACGAGGGAAATAAACAATACCCTTTTGAAACGAGTTGGCGAAACGAAAAGAACTGACATTTAAACTGGGATTTTAAACATGTTCCGCCGTTTGGGAGATGGGAAACGAAGAAGAAAATAGACGAGAAAATGCAAGCAGGTTGAAAGTCCCTGAAGCTAAGTTGTTCTTGTATATGTCTGTGGCCACTTGGCGGCTTCTGTTTCAGATATGGTTAAATTAAAAGATACAGAACGTATCGAAATTTGCGTGCACGAGTAGGTCTCTGTATCGGCAAAATTCTTATTAATTTTTTGTTAATTAGGATTTGGTTCTTCTATGAATTATTTTTTAAGGTTTATTTTTGTTGAAACCATTTCGAAGGTAAATGAATTAAGGTTTATTAGGCGGTGTTCGGAAACTTTCGAATTGAATTCGTTAAAGAATTGGATTTAATTATATTAATGAGATTGAATTTAATTTAATTTACATTATTTGGAACAAACCTAATAATAATAAAATTAAATTCAATTATATTGTTTGGGCCCTCAAGGGGTGTAGGTTGATGGTTGAAAGCGGGACTTAGCTTTGGTTAGGTCCCAGGTTCGATTTCATGCTAGCCCCTCTTGTAAGAGCCTGGGGCAGCCAGGATTTTACTTATAAGTAGAGAGCTAGATGGGCCCTCGATGATGAGGTGCGCCCGCTTGGCCCGCCTGTGAGGTGGTACGCCAGTTGGGCCCTCGGAGAGGTGTGCCCGTTTGCCCGCCTACGAAGTTTCCTCGAATAAAAAAAAATTGTTTGGAACACAATCAAAATGAATTCAATTATTTCATATGACACATTTACTCTTGACTAAAAAATAATCTTATTAGATAATAAACATTCACACTTACATATAGCAACTTATAAACATCAATTTCATTATAAATAATATTATCAAAAAAGTTAATTATTAAAATGAAAAGAAAAATAGAAAATTAAAATATAAATAAATAGACCCATAATTATTGAATTCAACCTAAACTAATTAAACTCAATTTAAATTAAAGTAAAATTAAATTGTTACGTAAAGTAGACTAAAAATTTTAGAAATTAAACTCAATTTCATGTTCTTGCTAAAAAAATTTCTAACAGTATAATTATTTTTTTAATAAAGTGCCACGTTGTCAACGAAGAGAGTAAGTTTTAAATTATACTGTGAATTATACTGTGAATTGAGTTTACAAAGAGAGTAAGTTTTAAACCCAGATGTGAATTCAATTCATGGCTTTTTATGGTTTCAAACAGGTGAATTGAATTCAATCTTGTAATTTAATTCAATTTGAATTCAATTCACCATCTTCTAAACAGCCTGCAATAGAATAAAATAGAATATAATATTATTATATCATTTGAGAGAAAAGTTTATAATAGAATGTAATAAAAGAAGAATGCTTCATATTATATCTCATTTTATTTAAATAGTAAAAATAAGAAATTTCTAATTTTTAAGGAGTGTTTAAGATAAAATATAAAATAATAAGCAACTTTACATTATGTTAAATTATAAACTCTTCATCTAAATAATATTTTATTATATTATATTATTAATCTTTCCATCCCTCCCAGACAACAATTTTATAATATTACATCTATTTACAATTCATCCCATTATAAATCATTTCATTTTATTAAAAACCTTACTCTCAACTAAACATAAAGACTTTAGAGCATAAGATTGTTAAAATGTCTAACATATCTAATGCGCAAAGTTTCCAGTTCTATGAAAATCTAAAATGGGTCATAATAAACCAAGCATTTTCTTTATATTTTTATAATAAAACTGTTTTTGTGATTTAAACCTGTAACGCTATAGTTACAAAATTGCTCAACATCAATTTATGACTCTTTTCGATTAT
>JAOSBP010000206.1:35832673-35856267 GCA_027563825.1 Erythroxylum mucronatum
TAAACTAATTAAACTCAATTTAAATTAAAGTAAAATTAAATTGTTACGTAAAGTAGACTAAAAAATTTTAGAAATTAAACTCAATTTCATGTTCTTGCTAAAAAAATTTCTAATAGTATAATTATTTTTTTAATAAAGTGCCACGTTGTCAACGAAGAGGAGGCAAATATTTCAGTTCCTTGACGTTGAACAGCAGATGAAAGCAAACAATCAGTTTCAACAGGACAATCGCATGAAAAAGTTGCGAGTGTTATTGGGTTTCAATGTTAAAAAAGAAGAGATGTATCTTTTGGGATTGAATTCACGTTAATTATACTGTGAATTGAGTTTACAAAGAGAGTAAGTTTTAAACCAAGATGTGAATTCAATTCATGGCTTTTTTTTTTTGTTTCAATTTCAATATTGAAATCAATTCACCGGTCTTCTGAACAGCCTGCAATATAATAAAATAGAATATAATATTATTATATCGTTTGAGAGAAAAATTTATAATAAAATGTAATAAAAGAGAATGTTTCATATTATATCTCATTTTATTTAAATAGTAAAAATAAGAAACTTCTAATTTTTAGGGGATATTTAAGATGAAATATAAAATAATAAGCAACTTTACGCTGTGTTAAATTATAAACTCTTCATCCAAATAACATTTTATTATATTATATTATTAATCTTTTCATCCCTCCCAGACAACAATTTTCTAATATTACATCTATTTACAATTCATTCTATTATAAATCATTTCATTTTATCAAAAACCTTACTCTCAACTAAACATAAAGACTTTAGAGCATAAGATTGTTAAAAAAAAAAAAGAAATACTAGTACATTTATAAGTTAAAAGCTTTAGTAATTTCTGTCTCTTTTCAAAACGTCAACATATCTGACTGTTTTTGTGATTTAAACCTGTAACGCTATAGTTACAAAATTGCTCAACATCAATTTATGACTCTTTTCGATTATCAATAAATGTCGGACAAAAGTTTTTATAATTTAATAAAAGTATATTTAACTCAAATTTTTTATTAAGGTATATCATGCAATTGACGTTTTCAACAAATTAAATTTTATAGACATAGGTAATTTATATATTAAAACATAACGCAATTTACCAATTTATTTTGTATTTACGAAGTAAAAGAGATCCTACTTACTACACTATTATGGTGATATACAATTGTTTGGTAAAATAGTCAATTTTTTTTGAATGATTTCATGATTAAAGATCAAAATGGGTCAGGCAAAGCTTAAGTTGCGCCTGGCTCGGCTTGGCCCGACCTAAGGGCTGAGCAGCCTGTGGTCCAACTAATGGCCAGATGGGCTTGTGACTGTCGACTTGTTGCCTATCCATGGCCTAACGGCCTACTGGGCTGGTTGGGCCAAGCCTGCTAGTTTACACTATTTTTAAAAACTCAGAAAAAAGAGGGACTAGTTGAACTTTTTACAAAATTTTGATTACATATTTTATCTTTTTATTATTGTTTCAAAATTAAACTGAAAGTTAAACCGATAAAATAAAAAGTTTAAGGTTTAAAAGGTTAATATTAGAATGTTATAAAAATTGAATAAAAATACGTATAGAAAAATTTGAAATCTAATTTAAAATAAATATTGTTAAACAAATCAATTAAATAATTTTAGTTTATAAGAATTTTTTAGTTAATAAAGATTAATTAATTCATTCATCAGTTTTAAAAAACTTAATTGAAAAACTAAATAGTTAAAATTTTAAGGTATTTTTTACTTATGTACAGCGCTTTAACTTAGTTACTCAAGATAGTCTGTATTTAGTTGTAATGTCAAAACATTCAACAAGAATTGTTTGAATATCCTCAGTTTTTTAAGGATATCTTATATATATCCTCGTTATAGTTATTAATAAGCTATGCCAAATTTTTGGACAAGATGAGGTGGCAAAGCCAATAACAAGATTTGTTTTCAATATTTTCGTAAACAAAAAGAAACATGTAACGGTTTTTGCTTCCCATAAGATTATCTTTAAACAATAATAAAAACAAACAAACAGAAAGAAACAATGACCCATATAACAAGTTTTAAAGGCCATCCACCACCAAAAATACTCGGAGAACAGTGGAAAATGAAACTATCGGCCAAGAAACGTTGAATGGCAAGAACATCTGATCTGCATTTTACTTTTTCAATGTCAAAACTGAGGCACAATATTGATCTCTACAAAAGGTAGTACATCTTTCCTACTTATTGCATCTTTTGATGATCCAAATAAAATGATGTGATGATAATTTGGACTCAACCATCCATATTCTTGTGGTGCTCCCCAGATATTATAACGTCATGTGGTATAGTTCAGAAAAGCCAATCTGCAAACCTGAATAACAGAAGAAATCACAATCGGAAAGTGCTTTAGCGTATGAAACGTATCCAGAACTTGCAAACAACTAGAATCGCTTGCTTCGCACCACCACACTCTCCACCCATATCAAAATCTAGGAATTCATACTGTTTCATCGAGAAAGTGGAGTTTTAAAATGTACAGCTTTGTAACAAGATGAAGGTCATGATTCTATCTATAATGGGGCTAACAACAACTAAGAACTATATAAAGCTCTAAACCAAAAGAAGAAAAACAATAGGGGGGAAAAACCTGTTAATTCTGTAAAACCTTAAATATAATCCAGGCAATTAATATAAACATGTGACATTGTTTGTGTATCTATAACTTGGATATAGATATGTTAGCATCTACATCAAAATATTGAAAAGATATCTTTCTATTGAACCAAACAAAATCTTGAAAATTAACCTTCAAGTGACTTTGGTCCTAACTTTGTCGTTAGTTTTCCTCAAAAGAAGATTATTACAACTACCTGTGTATCATGCATTTTGCTGAACTTGACGATGCATTTGCAGCATCCAATCAACGTAACCACTGGTACCACCAATCTGGTCCTCCAAAAGATTCGTAAGAAGGAGAAAGCCTTCTCTGGGCTGTTCACCTTGTCTTACAAGATGACATGGCTGATAATAAGAAGGATCATTCTCTCTCATTTTCTTGAGTACCCCCATTAACTTTCTTGACATTTCAGTATCTTGCTCACGAAGTGCAACCTGAATTACACAGCAATACAAGTCAATAAAGTTACGCTTGATATTAATCACAGTACAAGTAATGGCAGTTTACTCCAAGATTTGGAAGGTACAAGGTGACGTACAAGGTACTCCATCAACAACAACAAAGTTGTGGAAGAATTTTCCAATTTCACTGCATAGTTCAATAAAGCCTACTCTAGTAGATACACACATCAGTTGCTGCTCTTTTACTTATTACCATCAATCTTTGCCCTAATGGACAAACACTAAGTTAAATTTAATTCTTTGAGAATAATTCTTGACATATCCAAGACAAAATTCACATAAAAAAGATCGTGTTAGCTCAGTATGACTTAAGGCAAATAACAATATTACATCCTTTTTTAAACAACATGACCACTCATATCAATTCTAAATGATTGGAGGTAAAAATCTCGTGATCCACAAAGCTATGGAAGTGATAGTGCTTACTCCCGATCTACAAAAACTGTGGAAGTGACAATGTTTACTCTTGATCTACAAAAACTATGGAAGTGACAGTGCTTACTCTTGATCTGCAAAAAGTTTAATTTCAACAAAAAGCATGGAAGCGACGGTGCTTACTCTTGATAGTTCTGCCGCAGCATCTGGTCCGAGTAAATTCATGGCTACATCAGGTGAAAGCATTCTACCAAACCAGACAACAAAGCGGAAACCATCATCATATAGATAAAGGCCTCTAGAATCCAGGCTCTCTGCTGTTAGTGGTAATCTATTTGATATGTTCTTTATGTCATCAGACAAGACAGATGCCTGAAGAAATGAGATGAAAATCTGTGGTTATCATTAAGGTTACAGGACCTTAGTATTTCCAGTCAAAGTATAGGAAAATAGTTTACCTTCAAAAGGCAGTCATCCAATCTTATCAAGCTGGGATATAAAAGCTTCAAAAGTTTTTTAACAGGTAATGCCATCATAGTGAATCCTGCAGCACAACGTTCATCCAGTTGAACATCAGCATACCCTCCACGTAGAGGGACAGACTTGCAAAGAGCTAACCCGTACAAAGGTAAGCACTTCAGTGACTCTGGATATATCATCCTTCCCCCCAACCGATGTTGCATAGCGTAAAGATTCCTATATTCTCTGAGAGCCTTTACAATCCTTAGCTGTACAGAGCTCCTTGCATCTTCCAACTTGTGAGATAAAGTTTTCTCAATTGCTGTAAATATTTAAATTCCTCAGCAAACTAATCTCAAGGTCAAGATATATTATTCAATGCTAAAATAAGTCTAGGCCTACCTAACCGAGAAAACAAAGAAACAATGGCACCAGTGTCAGCTTGGCGGTACATCTCCCCCAATTCTGCAACTACTGGAGCTGCTGCTGTGTGTACTCTAATTCGTCTCTCTCCACAAGATGCAGTATAACTTCTAATGGTTAAGAAAATTCTGATTATAAAAATTCTCCTTTCATCTTTCAATAAATAGTGAATCTACTCCGGCTCTGGGTGAAAGAACCACTACTCTTGCCTTTGACCACACCTTTACCTAACTGCCCTTTCCCACTTATCGGGGACTTCAACGGGCCTTACAAGCTCATAAAATGGCAATGATTATCCTCAGACAGTGGACATACTGGACCAAGAAAATTCTGATCATAACATTCTCCAGTCAGTCTAAAAGCAGCACTACTAATTTTGACACGCAACACAGAGTAACCGGTGAAACTGAAATGAATCCTCAGTAAAGAAGAGGGGGTCAATGAAAAAAATGTAAAACAGAAGATGTCAATGCTTATGAAGAGGCCTGACATAGAATTAACAAAATTTTTGTTTCCTTTTCCTTTTGTTCAAAGAGACCTTGGTCCATATCGGATTATGAAACAAATCACTGCAATGTATCCAGAATAATAAAAACTGGTATGAAGCAATATGACACATGGTTTGATGATCCTATGTGGATTAGCTTAGCAAGTGATTTATCAACTTGACACTGAGGTGACTGCAACAGCCAAACAGACCTCCCAAATTCTATGGCCAACATTTTACAAAAAGAAATGGGAATTAAAACAGCATATTGCATTACACATGCATACGTGACTAAGAAGCATAATTCACCCAAACAAAATTGCACTCGAAGGATACAGCAAAGCAACTTGGAAATATACTGTCTGAGTCGTCAGTAAAGTCTCTTCAAGTGATAACTGCATTGCATATGCTTTATCGCAGTCAACAGCTGGAAGAGCTAATAAATCAGTGGATCTTAGCATGAAGTTCCCATGGTATGACGTAAATCGAATTCCTTCATATACAGGACAAAATCAGTAGGAAAAATCAGCTTCCTCTTTTAGGTGACAATGAAAGAAAACACAAAGAGGAGTACATGGCTGTAGATGTATAGCTTATAATACATTGAGAGAGAGTGAGATAGAGAGACCTTTTCCACATCTTATGCGCATGACAGCTTCCCAGGCAGTTTCCCTGGTAAGATCTCTGGTTAACTCGTGTCTCAACTTCTCGCCATGAATAGCTGATTGAAAACCGGGATAATAGTACACCTGTCCTCCAGTATACTTTGCCAGAGTACCTGTAAAAATAGATATCAATATGTAAAATCAATAATCAACAAGCTTTAAACGGAGATTTTGAAAAGTGTTACAATTAATGCATCTAAATGGGAAATAAGATCCATGCGAAGAAGAGGCTGAGGAAGCTGCTCAAGGAGGAGAAAGACCATCAATTTAAACATGTTATGAGAACTGTTAAGTGAGTATCAAGAAATAAAAGTAGTAATTTTCAACCAAAAAAAAAATCTCACATGGTCAACATGTAGAAAGGGATATTTGGGGAAAAAAACAAAAGACACTCTATTCAAAAATTTAATAGAAAGTTACAGAGAATGATTGGGAAGTTACCCAGAAACAAAAGTACGGGAAAGAAGCATAATTTGTACCTCAGGAAATGATCAGAAGAACAAACAAAATAATGTAGCATATGATCTCATTCAATCATACTAATCAGCTATTCAGAACTTCACAAGGTATGGGTGAAAACTCAATTTCCAAAAGCCATAACAGTCTTGGGGGAAAGAAAAATGCAGAGACCAAACATCAGTTTAGCTGCATGAATCCCATAATTTTAGATGAATAGTTCCCCTTTTGGTCAGAATATATACCAAGCTAAAACATATGCGTACCTAAGGAGGCTATATCAGTGTATTTGTCACTAAAAGCATACACATTAACTCCTATCTGGTACTTGGTGAAATCAGCAGCCGTTTGTTTATAGAATGGATCTTCTGGTACTCTGAGAGCGTATTCTTTATCAGTTCCATATATACGCGGATCATCACCACGCAATTTTAAGCGGCCAACACCAAGAGATGGCATTGTATTCTGAAATATCAGTAACTTTCCACCAAGTTGGCTCTGCAAGGAGGGAAACAAAGGAGAATGTTATTGAATAAACAAACAACTCTAGAAGGGAATAGACTGCAACCAGATTCTTAGAAGACTGATTAGACAATGACAAAAGGTTTCCTAAAATGAAGGGCACATGTCCATATACAGCACTCCTCTTCACCTATTGTGGATCAAATTAGTTCTCATGATCAAATTAGTTCCCCACTAAAGCAAACACCTTTATGCACTATAATTCACAAGTTTTGATATGCACCTATACATAAATAAAGTAGTAGTAGGAGATGCAAGAAATACATACCATAACCATGAAAGCTGATTTTAGAGCAGGACCAAAAGCAGATTCTACGTTCATATTTTCGTGAAACATGGATGGTAAGCTATCCAGAAATGCATCTACCACACTTCTCGATTCGGACAAGTTGACAAGGAGATCGTCAGGCAATGGAATAAATATATCCTCTAGATCTGAAACCACCATCATTTGAGGCTGTGTTAAAGATGACTGCCACCAGGAAAATATTGTTATTTATCAGCTGAATTGTCAGGTTAGACAACAAATATGAAAAGTGTATTAAGGCTTATTGTAATCGACGATTCTTGCCTTCATATTGTAAAAGTGGATTGTGCTGTCATAAGTGATAAAACCAATCTGTGTTCTGGGGAAGCCAGGTAAGTCATCCAAACAAGACTTAATAGTTTGAGCTACAACCTGCACAAGGTCAAAAGTCAAGATGGATAAAATATTGTGTACATGCATGCACTAACACATGCCACAATCTATAGTAAGACTTAACGGTAAATATAGATCTAAACAAAGGCAGATAGTCATGCACGTGACTAGTAATTAGCAAAATAAAATGCATAAAAAAATGCCAAAGCAACTCCTTTTGATTTTATAAAAACAGATATCCAAAAGTTTTCATAAAGTTGATGATTATGACTACTATGATGAATTTGATTGGGAAACCCAGTGGCACAAGAAGGCAATTCATTAGCTTGTTATTTTGTCTGAATTGGTGAAATGACAGAATAAATTAAAATTATTCAACAGGCTCTAGAACAATCAAGAAATCATTTCCAAAAACACTATGTTGCTTTACTTGGTCGTGCAAAAATCTCTTCACATTAATGCATGAACAGATACAACAGCCTATAGGACTCATACTTGAAATGTCTTTTCAACAAGTTTTTCTATGCGCAAGAAAAATTACTGGTGATAGAATGCACAACTTAGCTGAAGAACTTACCGCAACCATACCGCTTCGAACTGCAGATATTGAAACATCAATAAGGAAGAAGTATAGTGGCGGCATAGGTGGTCGCACCATGTACTCAGTTGGAGCAACAAACTCCACACTACCCTGAGTGAGCTCAGGTCTCTCGTCCAAATCAACTCTTCTGCCAGTGGCATCTAAATGGGCAAAATACTCACTAGGAACTGAAAATGAGAATTGTCACAGTTCATCAGTCATGTTTGCAGACAGAATATCAAGAATAACAACAAAGACACTGTGAAGAAAAGAAGTTCAGTCATGCTGAAAATATTAATTTTGATAATTAAGTCCCAATCCCAAATAGTGAGCAAATATTATGTAAGAAGTTCACCAAAATGAATGATAAAAGCCAATACAAGACAGCACTAAGCCATCAGATGGTAAACCAATTAGCACCTGGACAACAGTCAAAAGCATTTGCTTGCTCTAAATTGTAGCAAGCCTCAAAATCAGAGGATGCCAAACGTCAAAATAGAAAAAGATCAGTAGAGCAAAGGAATTCCTCATAATTGTATTCTCCTAAGCAAAGAGGACAACTGTATATTTTTAATTGTCAAAACTTCACATAATATGTTGTAGCTACACATAAAACATATAAACAATGACTCCAGATAGCTCTGAACTATTACATAGAATTAAGTCAAAATGTAGTATGCTTTTACCACTTGAATACAATCAGAGAAAATTAAGTAGAGACAAAAATCTTCCGATTGCTGATTCAAAAAGCATAATTCTAGAAGTATGTGACAAATTAGAATTATTATGTACCAAACTTTGCATGCAAATCCACAAACCATAGTTCACAATTCCTCAAACAAAAGGGAAATCAGATTCAGCTACTAGAAAATCAACACGAGCACAAGGCTACTAATTAGAGATAGACTTCTTTAATTAACAATAGCAGATAATAAGAGAGTACCGTCATTAAGTAGAGAACATATGTTGCAGCGCCACTTTCTTCCAGCATCAGTAAAGGCTACATATGGATTGACATAAGTCCGACATCTTCGACAACGGATGATACCCGTTTTAACAAAATTGATTACTGGGACCTCATTCTGGATAAACAAGAACAGTATATAAGAAGATAATATGAGTTCATAAATTCTAGTATATCCAAATTGTCAATTCACTTGAATTTGCACACACTAACCCTGTCAGGAGCTTCAGCAAGAGGACAAACAACTGCTCCAAGAGGCAAATGCCACCTTGAAGCCAGAGACTGAGAATTTGGTATAGCGCTTGTAGTAAGACGTACATATCTAGGGCTGCAATTCATGGAGTATGCTTCACCCAATGAACTTGACTCCACATCACCATCCAGTGGTCTTGGCAATGCCTTTGAATCAAGTCCAGTATCAATTGACCCAGGAACGGACCCAATAGAGAGGAAGCTGAAATCTTCTGCCAAACCTTGGATGCCACCAGCAGGAGGCATATAGCCTGGATGTTGAATTTGATCCCTTGCACCAAAAGGGGTTCCCATGGGTGGGGTTTGAGCATAGACTCCTTGATGTGAAACAAAAGGAGAAGATGCCGCTTGAAAAGGGGACTGCAAGGGAGGTGGTTGAGAAACTGCATTCAATTTTGCATATCCAGGTAAAGGTGGCTGTGATATAGGTCTGTTGGAGGGATAAGATGGTTCTGTTGGTGGAAAAGCTGGTTGAAAATTAGGCCTCGGTTGAAAAACTGATGAATCTGACAAAGACTGATGAACATTTGCACTTGGTGGTGGAGATCCCATTGCCACTGGAGGAACCTGGGTTTGTGGACGGAAGGAGGTTGTGGAGGCTGCTTGGCCGGCAGCAAGTTGAAATGGCACTTGCCCAACTGGCGGGGCATGAGATGGTGGGGCTTGAGGTGTAGACTGATATTGTGCAATCGGGAAACGTGGGTAGGCTCCAATAGTGGGAGGCACATTTTGTGTTGGTGGAGAAGACACAGATGGATCATTAAACCTGGGAGGAGGCTGGGGTCTAAATCCAGAAGCATCTGATCCAATGGCAGGCCGAGACAATATAGAAGATGTGGTGGCAGAGGGAGGAGATGAAAAGGTAGGTCTAAATCCACTGGTCTCTGATCCTAAACCTGGGCCAGAACTTGAAAACGGTGTCATAGGTCGAGTAGATGCAGTAGCAAAAGGTGTGGTTGAAGCTGTTCCAGGAAAACTTGGTCGGCTCGGATTTTCCATCCCCAGGGCTGTCAACACAACAACTTTGTCTAACTGGTGGAACTATGCTTCCATTACTTAGCCTGCCAAAGCAAGTATGAAAATAATCGTCATCATAAGAGTCAGAAAAAGCACCTCATACAGAGAATGACATTTCAAACACCAACAAGATATACAGAGTGCTCATCAAAAGGTGAAAAATAAGCTGTGTCATAGTAACCAGATGCAACACGTCATCTGAAACACAAAGATGACAATTTATTACACCCGTAACTTCCATCAGTTTAAAATGGCATATAAAAAGTTGCAACTCCTGGATCAAGTGAGAAATAGGATTAGGTTATGCAGTTCCATACCATATAGTACCTTAATATCAGAATAAATCATAAAGCAAAAGATAAACTGGTTTTATTTTACATGAATATATTTAGGTCATGATACAAGTCATAATCTCTGGATATACTCAAGAACAAGAAAGTCATTTCATCACTTCAAAAATCATTAAGAAGGTTAAAGCAATTCACATGGTATGAACCACAACTAGACAGTAATATGAAAGGTACCAACATGGCATTCGCAAGCTCAATTGCCACCATTAGACAGTACAATACAGCTTAAGGATTCCTCATTACAATCACTAAAATGGATACACGTCTTTACACAAACAAATTCATAAAATTGTAGTGTCCTGAAACCAGTTTTTGGTATGTGTATTCTGTTTCTCTCATACTCAATTATTAAAGATCCCATATGCATTGGCAGCAATGGTCTTCATCTAATATTCTTCCTTTCCCCAAATAATTCTTGGAGCAGGTATGACAGAAATATCGTGGTAGTCTGGTTGATAGCACTCCACCGTCCTAATAAGGTTAGAATTAAACCCAACATAATAGAATCTGATGTCATAATAAAGTAAACTCGCACCAGTTAAATGACAGTACAGAAGCACAGTGTTCAGTCTAGCAAAAGCAGCTAGGTCGAATCTAATAAAATTTCTACTTCAGAAACGACCAAAAAATACGTCACTAAATCTATATAACAAAGAAAACCCAAAAGGAAATAATATAGAACATGTATCAGAACGCCTGGTGTCTCTAGAATAAGTTCCGGCAGCTAAATCAGTTATCTAGATCCATCTAACTGCTGCCTTCCATCTCATAGTCCATGATACTGCGCTGATTATTACTTCAGATTCCATAATTTTGAGCTGATAATGAATTCAGATTGACCGCGCACTAATTGAACCACAAACACCGCACTACGCAAATCAATTATGGAAAACATCTTGATTAAATTCAAAATTCCACAAGCACTGAACCATATCCCCACAAAACAAATAATTCCAGATTCAACAACAAATCAAACACTTTAAGAAAACTAATGAAGTACTCCACAACTAAGATATCGAACAAGATTATGACGATTAAATTCCTCAGATACGCAATTGAGATGAACTAGGGAACCACCTGATCAGAGTGCAAAGCCAAGAAATCAGATCCGCAGTGATAAAAACCCTAGGGAATTACAGGAAACCTAGCTTGGATTCGACCAGAAAATGCTGTACAATCTGTAGATGCCACTCAAGCTTCGATCTAGAAATCGAGTAGAGAAAAGAATCCTAGATCCGACTGTAAGAAGAAGAAGACGAAGAAGAGATTGGGAGTGACAAACGACAGCCCATACAAGGACGGCCTTGGGCGATTCATAAACCCTTTTTGTCTTTCCCTGTGCTGATTCGGATTGTCGTTAGATCCGATCCGACCTGTTCCTATTTTTTCTAATTTTGTTTTCTTGTTAATTGACAATACCATAAGCTTTTCATAAAAATATTGGGTTAAGACAGGCCCAAGTTTAGCTGACGAGAGATGGACTAGGCCTACGCGTCCTCTAGCAACTTCAAAAGAAAAGGAAACATTCGGTATCACAGCCTAGAAAAGATATACCATTTGTATTATCCAGCGATTAATTTTTAAAAATTTTAAATCTTTTTTTAATTTTTCATTTTAATTTATTTAATAATTTTTGCTGTTAAAATTGATTAATTAATTAGTTAATTTTAATAAATAAACAAGTTTTTATAAACTAAAATAAATAAGTTAATTTTTAACAATCTCTTTTCTTAATTAAATTTTAAATTTTTCGATAAATACTTTCAATATTATTCAAACTTTAGCGATTTTATGACGTTAACTTTTAATTTTAAACTTTTTATCTTACGGTATAGTTTTAACTTATTTTTATATTCCAAAAATTCCTTCCTCTAAATTTTTTTTAAATTAAAAATGAATTTAAATTATAATTAAACTAAATCAACGTTACAACGAGTTCAAGACTTTAATCCTACCATCATATGGCAATATGACCAAAGAACCAAACCTACTTAAGGAAGATAGTACGACTATCTACATACTAGACAACAACAACAAGATACAATTATAGGTACATTTAACATTACTGGTATTTGAATTCAAATGGTGTGGTTGAGTGGCAAGGACTCATCTATCCTTAAATAAAGGTCAGAGGCTCGATCCTTGTCTTTAGGTATGGAGAAACCTTAAATTCTTGGGCCAACTATCTCACCTTTTAAAGTGCCTACAAGCCAGCGAGAGGATTAGTCACTGAATTCGCCTGAATACCTTGATTTAAGACCAAAAAAAACATTACTGGTATTTAAGATTTTGCCTCCTCTTCCAAGCAGATTTCCTTTTTACATATTTGGATTGCACGCAAAAATCTTCTAAATTTACATTTTATTTTTATTTTAAGTGCAGGGATGATATGGACAATTAGGAAATGAAAAAGTAGGACATAGCTCTCTTGACGGAGACAATTAAGCTCCCAAGTAAATAATAACCATTAGCCTCTTCCATGATTGTATATAATAATAGGGAATGAATAGTACGGTCACCAATCACCATTGAAAACGACAATAAGTTTAGTTTAATACGCTCCAAATGATCCATGAAGCTAGATCGCATTTTCATTTATGAAGAAATATCTTTCAAAGTCAAAAGTCAAAGCTTTATGTGAAAGAAAAGATAATGATAATCACAACAGATAAGCCCTATTCTCACTCTAATCATCCGAAGTGGAGAAAGCAAAATGGTTAATTACGTTACTTACCCCCCTTAATCTCTCATCAGTAGATATTTTTATCTTCAAACGTAAATAAATATTGACTGACCCACATATCCGCCGGGTAGATCGGGTCATCATCTCATTCCCTCTTGTGATATTCCTCAATTGCCCCTCTTTACCTTTCCAATTTTCAAGTTCCATTTTTTAATTATTGTTTAATTACATGAATTACTGCAAATTTTGAATGACACGAGTCCTTCTCGTGGACTCCACCCAGCGATTGGTGCCTAGTGAATACCACCGTCAAATGGTCCATATATAAGGAGGTCTCCATGTGCAGTGGGAGTCCTAAATTGACCCACATCGGAATTTCCGAAAATTTATATAAAAAGCCTATTTTTAATTTTTACCAATATGTGAATAATGCAAAATGAATGTGTGAGTGAGAAGGGGTCATTTAAGTAATTAAGCAATGTTCAAGGTTGTTATTATCAAATTCGGAAATCAAGGAGAAAATATAGCTTATCGTTTTTTTTTCTTTTTAATTTTGGTTTAAGAAATTAAAAAAACAAGTTTGGATATTTTTAGTATTCAAGTTCTGAAAGCAATAAATAGTTAAATACGGCAAGTGTTAAGCCGTGAGTGAGAGTGTACATCTGATTGTTGGAATTGCCTTTTCATCTTTCGACACTCTCCATCAGAATTGACAATACACTGCGTAATTAAACTTTATATATATATTGTTCAGTTTGGTAAGTGAAGCAAAGACAGTTTCTTCTTAGTTGGCATCTTGTGGATTATGTTTCCTTGTGAAGGATGAGAAAGAAAAGATTATGGCTTCTTCAAGGAATGAGGGCGAGTGGTGAGAGTTGGGAAGTGTAGAAAGAAGATGGCTTTAAGGAAGTTATGTGGTTCTTCTTCTGCCAACTTAGAGTAGCTATGTGAAAGAGTCGTTGCAAACCTGAATTGCTTGGTATGCCAAGTTCTTTTTGGTTTTGTATTGAGCATCGCTCTCCATGAAAAAGTTTCCACTTTGCGAGTGGTTTTATCATTTTCTTTTTCATTGTTGTGGGATTTTAGAAGTGATTTTCATGATGTTCCTACCGTGAAACTTCTTGGTTTATTTTTGTTCTATTCTTTGGATTATTTGTGGTTTCAAAGTAGAGGTTGTCGAATCTGCAACTCTTTACTGCTTTAGCCTTTTTAAGTTTTTCTGGTTTTTGTGTGCTTAATTGACGTCCGGTTCCAAATTCATGGTTGCTACGTAGTCCCAAACTTAGGAAGCATTTCGCTCCCTTTCTTGTTCTGCTTCTCTGTGTCTCTGCACGAACCGCCCTGTTTATAGTTATCCCTTTCAAGTGTGGAAAGCGGCAGCTTATGTCTTTATGTTCTCGAGGACACTGATAAAATTGGACAGAATTGTTTTTCGTCATCTTTTTACTTGGAACATACGGGAATTTTTACAGCTAATTTCAATTTCCTGCTTTGGAATAAAATTCCGATTTTCATTTGTGCATTAAGAGATAAAAAGGGAGACATTTTGATTGATATTAGCCTTTCTTGGTTTTTCTGGTGAAATTATGAACCTTTTTACTCGGTGGTGAGCCTCATTTCTTTTCTTTGTATATACAAGATCTGCAAGTTGTTATTGAGGCTTAGATTCTGCAGTTTTAGCTTTACTTCTCTTTTAGAGGAAACATGGAAACATTCTTGTGGTACCTACTGTAGATATTGCATTGTAGTGATTATACATATTATATGTTTCTGAAGGAGGTTTCTTTTTGTATTTATCTTAAAACCTTAAGGTCCTTCATTCTCCTTGACAGAGTATGTGTGTGCAAAATTATGTGACGAACTTGCCTTTCTTTTCTTTGTTGTGTAGATACTTAGTCCTACTATCGTTAATGCAAGATGGATTTTCCAGAGCCCATTAAGGTTGTTTTTAATAGAATCAAGAAATTGGAACCAGAGATGGCTAACAAGATTATTGGCTATCTTCTAATACAAGAATGCAGTGATCTGGAAATGATTAATTTGGCTATGAGTGCTGATGCTGTTATTCAAGAACTGATCTTGAAGGCTAAAGCTGAATTATGCATGGGACCAAAAGCACTATCGCCAACGATCCCACCGTCCATGAATTTACCCCCTGCTAGAGAAGTTCTTCCATTTGATGCCTTTCCGCCAGTTGCATCCCGATCCTTTGGCTCCTTTCAGATGCCTACTCTCTACTGGGAATCACAAGTTGCTGCAAAGGTTAACTTAGATATAACGCCACTGAGTTACCCTGATTCCATCACGGAACTCCATAAGCAAGCTCCTCTATCGATGTTAGAGGATCAGCTTGAGTCTGTCAGCTTGGACAACACAGTGTTCCCAGAACATTATTTTCATTCTGATGCTGCAATACATAACTTAGGGGGACAAACTGGTCGGAGGTATTCATGGTTAAAAGAATTTCCAGTTAAGACATGCCACTACTTCAACAAAGGTTACTGTAAGCATGGAAGTAATTGTAGGTATTTTCATGGTCAAATTTCAGAGAGCTTCCCCCTAAAGTTTGATGCAGTTAATGATGACCAAGTTTTATCCTCGGGATCATTGGAGAAGTTGGAGATGGAAATTAGAGAACTCTTGAAGTCAAAAAAGGGAAACCCTGTGTCAATTGCTTCTCTGCCAATGATGTACTATGAGAAATATGGAAAAGTTCTTCAAGGCGAAGGCTACCTTACTGAGAGTCAGAGACATGGCAGGGCTGGTTATAGTTTGACAAAGCTTCTTGCCAGACTGAAGAACAGTATTAGGCTGATTGACAGGTCAAAATGGAAACTTCCTTGTATTATACAATCGAAAATATTTTTTGAGTATTTACTCATGTATGTATTAAACTTGTTTTTGCAGACCTCATGGACAACATGCTGTAATTTTGGCTGAAGATGCTCCTAAATACATGAATAACCTGGGTGATAGAAATGACCCTGGTCCAATTGTTAGTGGATCTCACCAGATATATCTTACATTTCCTGCAGAAAGCACTTTTACAGAAGATGATGTCTCCAACTACTTCAGGTAATTTCCATTTTTTTCACGAAGCTCTTGCTAGGCTTTCTTGTTTCCAAATTTCAGTGTTTATCAGTTCTATCCTGATTTTGGGCAATCTTTGCAGCACATTCGGGCCAGTTGAGGATGTGAGGATTCCCTGCCAACAGAAAAGGATGTTTGGTTTTGTAACATTTGAAAGCGCAGATACCGTCAAGGTGGTTTTGGCAAAGGGAAATCCTCATTTTGTCTGCGGTGCTCGGGTTCTTGTTAAACCTTACAGGGAAAAAACAAAACTGTTGGAAAGGTGAATTGTAATTCTCCATCCTTAATGAATTTGAAAATATGGAATGCTAGAATTTGTTGCAATGCCTTAAAACTTACTACTTTCGATTGTAACTTTGGAAACTCAAATAATTTTGCCGTCTACCGGTTGCATGCTTGCAGTTGTTATGTATAGTATTTATTGGTTACAAGAAAAGTTTGAGAATTTAGTTTCTTCATTTTCTGGGTGCAGGAAGTATCATGAGAGAGTTGAACATCCGATGTATTACTCGCCTCACTATTTAGACTTCGACACTGAGCTTCATCCAATGAGTATGTCTTACATAATATCTTGAAAACTCAGAGATTGAAACTAACTTGTTTAGATTGCAAAAGGAGCTTGAATGTCTGTATATAAACTGTTCAAAATCCTAATTATTCAAAGTCTGTTAGATTCTCTCGTATACTCAAGGCATACCGTTTCATTATTGACTGATTAAACCATTTATAACTTATCTCTTGATCGGTTACGGTTGTTTATGTTGTCCAATGAATACTTTTATTTCTTATAGTGCCAAGAGCATACGAGACACCAGGGCTGCTAAGTAAGCAGCTTCTTGAAGAGCAGGATCAGGCATTTGAACTTGAGAGAAGGCGTCTGGCAAAGCTACAAATGGTGCAGAAGCCAACGGCTGATCCATCCTGTTTTGATTATTCGATGGATGGGTTAAAAATCTCAGAAGGTTACTAAATTGTCTTTTATTTATTTGTTAATTTTTACATGCAGACATACACACAATTCCAGCTAGTCTCAACATTGTACTTGAAAATAATTTCAATCTACCATCTGCAGAACGCTTTGGTTATATATTGAATGCTCTGAACACTGGTTCAGCGAACGATGACAAAACCAAAATTGTCGATAGTAATTACATTGATCAGGACAGGTAAGTCCAGCATCTAACAGATGGATCTTCTTTTAGTTAGTTTCTCTTCATGCTATTGTTACTAGAGTAGGATCATTACGTTATTACTGATTTCATAGCTATATTTAGTCATGGTCTTTTGTTGTAAGAGAAAACAGTGTTTAATATCTGATTCCGAGAAATTGATTTCATTTTCTTTTTTTAATGCAGCTGTCAAGGAATTAACCTACCAGAGAGCCCATTTGCATCAGCAATAGTTAGCAGCATTTCGACAGTCATATAGGTTCAGCAACAGATAGCACATATAGAGTTAGCGACACGAGGGCAATGTCTTTAGTTTGATACTTGACAGCTCCTTTTTTTCTTTAAGCCTGTTTGCCAAAGTTTACTGCAAGTACATACTGGTCAACCTAGAATGAAGCGTCAAGCAGAATACCGTATATAGAAGTAACTGTAAGACGGCTCTACAGTTTTGTAGTGTCAAAATCACAGAAGTATGGCCAGAAGTCTTGATATTTATAATGAATGTAATTAAGTATTAACCCTGTGCTAGAACAAAAGAACTGAACACATGAAGCTGTTCAGAGAAGTTGCAAGTATGCTTGACATATCTAATAATAACACTTTGTAAATACACGAGTTATCTAATAGAAGGCTCTGCTGTGAAAAGTTGTGTTGCTTTTGTCTATTAGTTCCAGTTTATAATATCCATTTGATTATTAGTTACTAATATATGAATGTGATGTGCCATTTGATTAGTATATGTATCTCGTAAATCGCTTTGTTCTTGATGTTTGTAATAGATAACTAACAAAATCATTGCATCTTCCCACATGGTGATGTTAAATACGAGGGGAAACCGTGGCATTGAACTTACCACCTTCAACAGCTACAAAGACAATGGTCCACATACAGCAACTGAAAACATAGCAATCCCCTTTTCTGAAATATTCTTGTGTCTAAATTGTGCTGTTGTACTTGGGAGGAAGACATTGAAATTCCTGAAAATTTCTCACCAAGTCTCCATCAAAGCTCTTCCAGGGGAAAAAATACTGATAACATGGCTGCTTCAGGCCTGTAAACTCTCAAGGAAGTCGCGAAGCCAGAGACTTCAATGTATACATAAATAAAAGGGACACACCAGCCAAAGGCAAGTTAGGCAATAGGAGTTCTTCGCAAGTGGCATCCAGATAAGATAAAGGGTGTGTCAACTTGTGATGTAGATTCCATAAAATAGAAGAACATATCTATGATTAAAGTCGTCACGAAGGCCACAAGAAAAGTAACAAGACAGACCATCATGAATATGAAAAGGGCAAAAACATGCATTGTTTCAATCTTGTCCAGCTTATTATGGTGGTCTACACAATTCCTGAATAATGGCCACCAACTACTGGGTGGGTCCTCTTAATAATATCTCCTGAGCTGAAACGTAAGCAACAATTAGTGCCCGTAATTTCCGGGAGTATATTCTGAGCAGCAATAACTGAAAGAGACAAGGCAACCAATCCACTATTTGCCACACAGCAAAAGTATTCCTTCCAACATCTTGACAGTCTTAAAGAAGACATATATTTTAATGATTAACCCTTTTTGGTTGGTCCAGCAAATGATTGAAACTCATAACCTGAAACCTTTAGTTGCAAGGGAACTGGAGAAAGTGAAATGACTTCCAACCAATATTCCAAAGTCTTTTTTTTTTTTTTTGGAAAGATTGAAGTTTTGCTTTGGCTCTTCCTTCCCTCTTTCTTGGCATCCTAAACAGTAAAATACAACTGCAGATATAGTCAACCTGCAAAGAAAAACTAGTGAAATATTTATTCCAGTAGCTTCCAACTCTATAGCACCAAAGCTTATAAAGAAAAGCAGCCATAATAAAGCCAGAGGGAAAAATTACATCTTTGTGCCAGTTGCAGCAGCAGCATATCACAAACTGAATTTGTAGGAGTGCAAAAACACAGTAATATTTGTCAAGTTTGAACAAGAAACAACTATGAATGACTAGGTCAAGAAAACCATGAACATGACATACCCAGTTTCTGTTCTACTCAAAATATAGCAGCAGACTCAACATCTGTACAAAATTCAGTATGCAACCTAGTCCTGGAGCTTGCCAAACAGGTGTTATATGACATTTATTCAGGGAATATCCAAGGAGTTCAAAACGAATCAGCTTTGGATTGATGAGATACATAGCTCATATCCATAGAGGTCAGTGAGAGGCTAAAACACTTGCAAAATTTCCCCCAGAATATACAACTAAGTAGTTGGCCTGGCATGAATGAATCTTAGGCGACGGACAATGAGAAAAACTATACAGCTAAAAATACATTTATTGAACGTAATACAGAAGTAATTGAGTGATGGATAAATTACTACTCATTCTCTTAAAGTAATTAAAAAATTGTATTTTTCTTAATTGTTATTGATTTGATAAATCCTTAACTAAGATAGAAGGATAATTCTAAAAAAAAATCAATTATCATTAAAAGAATCAATTCATCATATCATAACCCGAAGTCCCGCACTGAAGTAGGGTTTGGAGGAGCTTGATAGTACGCAGCCTTACCCCTACATTGTAGAGAGGCTGCTTCCAGTAGGCCCGCATGCATATGTGACATGATAACAGAAATGTATGGTACAAGGAATAAATACGTAAAGATGAAATAAATACGTAAAGATTAGTAAGACATTTAGATATATATATACCTAATGGCAACCATAATCTGCCATTACCTGTTGCCCTGCCAAGACCATCTTTTCTTGTTGCTATTTGCCTTGATCAGTGCCTTGGGAGTGCAGCAAGCCTACGATTTAATTCGTCCAGTGTAGAAATCTCCCCATAGACCTGAAAAAAAAAGGCGTGCGGGCTACAGTGGCGAAGCCAGGAATTTGTTTCAAGGGGGCAATGTATCCGATCCACTATGAGCATTTGCATATCTTCTATTCTTCTTTAATTAAAAAAAAAATTGAGGGTGGGCAAATGTAGCTTCGCTACTGGCGGGCTATACGGTATGTTTTTTACCCTTACCCTATCACGTCAAACTGTTTTAATCCGAGCCACTGCGACGGTGAGAGCCAACTCTGACATATCTCTCTTGATCACCTCCCTCGTGGTCTTATAAGGCCTCCCTTTCCTTCTCTTATAGTCACAAAGTTAGTAGTAATTAAGACAAAGGCGAAGTGAAACAATGTTAACAAGAATTGAGGGGAAACAAGTTCAGAGCAAGCAATTTGTCGATCAATTGAAACTCTCCCAGATGCTGAGGAAGTTTTTGCAATTAACATACGAATAAAATTGAACATGGCGGGGAAATGCTACGAGAACAAGAAATACCGAGGGATAGAACTATAAGATGTTGGAGCCAAAGTCAAGCAGAGTTAGGTGGAACAAGACACATGATGTGGAAACCAGATCCTCTGTCCAGTTTTACTCTGTCTTATTTTATCTGGAATCTCAACTATTTATTTTGCGGGACCCACACGGGTCCCATGCAGACCCCACATAAAAATGACTGAAATTTATTGGACACAATAAGATACCATAATATTGGACAGAGGATCTGGAATACATGATGTGCTGACCACAAGAAATTAATTTGCATGAGCAGGAGAGAAAGGGTAAAGATGCATCCATTTCACAATAGTATCCCTTTTATAAGCTTATAGTCTATTGAAGCATTAGGCATAATGTTACTTTTGTTGTCGATCAAGAAACAATTATTAATGCTAAATAACTAATATGATTAAATTCAAATAAGGTAGAGATTAGATTTTTACTATATATCTATATGATTAAATGATCGAATTATACAAGAAATACAAACAGAAATATTCGTAATAAAAAACACTTTATATTCTTAATATTTGGGTGAATCAAAAATAAATTAAATAAGTTTAATTTATATCTATTACCAATATATTAAATAAATGGATTACACATAAGAATGTTTTAATAATGACAACATGTTTAGAAATAAAGGATTAAACATAAGAACAATTAAAGAAAAAAGTAATGTTAAATTATTAAAATTAAAACTAAAATAATTGATTCGATTAGTGAAATTTTAAATCTGATAAACATAATTATTTATTATCTTTAAATTTAGGATTGATTTTTAATATTTAAATTAAAAAAAGATATTCTTCCTAAATTTTTGTCGTAAAAAAATGGAAAAGATAGATATGCCGTATTTACTTTATTAATTTATAATGTTTATGTACTATAATGCAAATAGGTTTCCTGAGAACCAAAAAAATATTTTTAATTAAGGAAATGATTTGAGAATTACTCAAATTAAAATTTGATTAACAATTGTAAAAAGTTAATTAATAGTTAGAACTTCAATTCTTATTATTCATTCAAAAATTACATTCGCCCATGAAAAGTTTAGTGTCGCCGGAGAAAATAAACTCATGCCGGAAAATTGAATTTGAAAAAATATAAAAGTCAGGTTAAGTTGAAGGGATATGTGTACGTTCAGAATCTGAACTTAAGCAAAATGAAATCTAAATTTGGCTAATAAGTTAGTTTTTTTTTCCGAGAGATGAACTAAATTCAATCTATTCGATCGGTTTCATTATAAAAATTGTTAAATATCATTCAAGAAGACTACTTGAATGATTTTGTATATCATTGTTATAAGCTATACATACATCAAACAAACACTTGAATGATTTTGTATACAAGATTGTAAATTGCTTTCTTTCTTATGACTATTTTTAAAGGTGAACACTTAAATAATACATTATTAATAGATGGTACAAGAAGAGGAAGAGATAAAGGGCATTTCCTTATTTTGTTGCAATTACTAGACTCAAGTACACTATATATATTATGTATAAATAAGTACACTGAAAGGCACAGAGCTCAATGTCAATACTAAACCAAACACTTAGATATTAAATATAATTATATAAAGGATATAGTAGCATGAATGTAAATGAATATGTTTGATGACTATTCATAATACTTGTTATTAATGTTTATAGCTTATTTTTCATTGAGTATTTGACGCAATATATGTCTGCTTGAGAGTTAAATAATACTTTCTAGAATGAAATTTTAAAAAGTTAACTCTAAAAATATGATAATGTTTGGTTTTAAATTTTAGATTAAATATTAGAATGGGTATTAAATATTAGTTCGAGATATAAGGAGTATGTCGAACAGAACTTCCCGTATAAGTAATCGCCGTCGTTACTTTGTAAAATAGAAATAAGATAAGTTTTAAGTAGTTTAAATAAGTCATAAATGAGAGCTTAAGGTTTAAAACAATAATTTGCTCTATTAGGCATATGCTTCGTGAAGGTTATTGTCTGGCTAAATTGGGTAATGACATTGTTTCAAATTTTCAAGTTTGAGATGATATTCCTAAAGTTTTCTTTTTGATTGTATGGGTTGATACCTGTAATATTTCTTTTACAAGGTAGTTTTAGTTTTCTCTTAATTGTAACAAAAAAAAAAGTATAATAAAGGGTATAAGGAATTGTTATTAATGATAAAACCCAAAAAAATGATACGTTTGGTCAATCTATCTTAATATGACTTGAATGTGCCCGAACTATCATTTATATAGTATTTGACTAAAGACACATACACTAATAAAAGAAAAGTCAATACTATAACACCTGAATTATGCTATTTGTGCGTTACAAACCGATAAAGATAATATAAGTCATATTTTAATCTAATATTACGTGAGAACCCTTTAAGATTAATTTAAGCATTGAATTAAAAAAACCATTACACTCATATTCTAATCTCAAAGAATTGAGTTAATATAACAAAACTATTTATATAATAAAAATGATGATGCACAGAGGATTGATTCACTAATCATAACTCATATGTTCCTACTATCATCGTAATCATCACCCAGTCTGAAATCTTGCATTGAGGCAGGGTTTGGGGAGGTCCGATAATACACAGCTTTACCCTACATAATACTCATATATTTCTACCATATATACGACAATGTACTCTTCCTAAGCACAGGAGTAACAGAAAACGTTCAATGCATGAAATTTAACCTGGGTAAGGCTAATCGAGACTTTCAAGCTGCGCATCCAGATACTGCACAGGAAATTGATTCTCAGCAATAAGCCGTCCCCAAGGAATCAGCCTGTGCCCACGCTTCTCTTCAGTGTTCCTACCATATTTGCGGTCAAATATCTCTGGCTGCCTGAAACAACAGATTTTGGTATCATTTATCTTCCCACTTGTTCAAAAAGAAGAAAAATGTCCAAAGCATTACTGAAAAACCAATCAAAGAAGTGGGCATAGTGATCAACATGAAAGTTAAGCACCAAAAAAATTTTCTTTTTAATTGCAGAGAATGCAAAACTCACATTCAACAGCCAATCATCCTC
>JAOSBP010000206.1:35856367-35872057 GCA_027563825.1 Erythroxylum mucronatum
AATCTATGGGCTAAGACATTGGACTGTCGACTTAACCACACTACTTGAATATCTTGCCGTTGTGCTAGAAGCAACTTACAAACGTAAATAATCGACCCATACTCAAACCAATCGGAGTTGTCATTGCAAAGCGAAGACACTACTCTTTGAGCGTCTATGTGCACAATGCCGGGGTCGGGACATCGGGCACTAACCTGTTCCAAAGCAAGTCTCAAGGCTAAAGCCTCGGCCACCCTAGGGGAATAAAACCCCGGGCGAGATGAAGTAAAAGCGTAAACAAAGAATCCGTCAGATGTACATGTAACCGCACCTGACCCTATAGACTTGGCTTGTTCAAAAATAGCGGCGGCTGAAAAACATTTACAGCCACTACCCAAGCAAGCATCGCTAGCAGTAGCCGAATCAAGAGGACGAAAACGAGGAAGCTGTCGAGGACGCTGAGCCTCCACCCACTCACGCTTGAAGTCAAGGGCTTGTTGCAAGATGAACCCTTTAAGATTAATTTAAGCATTGAATTAAAAAAAACCATTACACTCATTTCTAATTTCAAAGAATTGAGTTAATATAATAAAAGTATTTATATAATAAAAATGATGATGCATAGAGGATTGATTGACTAATCATAACTCATATATTTCTACTATCATCATCATCATCACCTAATCTGAAATTCCGTATTGAAGCAGGGTTTGGAGAGGTCCGATAGCACATAGCCTTGCCCCTACGTAGTATTCATATATTTCTACTGTATATACGACAATGTACTCTTCCTAAGCACAGGAGTATCAGAAAACGTTCAATGCATGAAATTTAACCTGGGTAAGGCTAATCGAGACTTTCAAGCTGCGCCTCCAGATACTGCACAGGAAATTGATTCTCAGCAATAAGCCGTCCCCAAGGAATCAGCCTGTTTCCACGCTTCTCTTCAGTGTTCCTGCCATATTTGCGGTCAAATATCTCTGGCTGCCTGAAACAACAGATTTTGGTATCAGTCATCTTCCCACTTGTTCAAAAAGAAAAAAATGTCCAAATCATTACTGAAAAACTAATCAAAGAAGTGGGCATAGTGATCAACGTGAAAGTTAAGCACCAAAAAAATTTTCTTTTTAATTGCAGAGAATGCAAAACTCACATTCAACAGCCAATCATCCTCTGAAAATTCACCATCTGCCTCCTCTTCTTCATCCTTCTCACTGTCGTGGGGATTAATAGTGTAGCCATCCCTTGACTTGTGAGTAGATAAGACCACAAATCCAATCTTTTTTCTTCCTCTACTTAGCCTATTATCACTACGCACTATTCCAATTCCAGGTTGAACGATAACTAGAGAATGGAAGTGAAGACTGGGATTCATTGAGTAGACAGAGGAAGAGTCTGTCATGTCTAAAGAAGCAGAGAGGGTGTTAGAGAGAAATTAAGATCGAATAGAGTGACAAAAAGGTTACAGAGAAAATAAAATCTGAAATTGAAGTTAATAACATCAATATCCTGTAAATCTTTGTTTCGCATTGACAATTTTTCTGAACAAGTTGAAACATTATTGTATGTGGAATAGGATGTGTATTCGCCATAAGAAACAATATTTGGAGAAAACATTTTAAACCGTTTAAATTTGTCTGAGAACTTATAAAATTTTAAGGAAAAATTTTTGGAAAAATCAATTGCAAGACGAACCAAATGGCCACAAGAAATATGTGGTTGGCAAGAGACCACGATGAAACCAAGTAGACGTAAGCTAAAGTATATCAGGAAGAACCAGAAATTATCATCATGAAAGCCTGTAATGGAAGTTGCAGGCTCTTCTTGTCCTTCATTGCTTAGATGTTCAACCAAATCTAAGCTTTTCTCTCCTAACAGACTCACCAGAGAGTTCTCCAAGTCAAGGATCCATCTTGGCATCACCAGGAGAAAAGGATGGACTTCCAGAATTGCAGCCATCAGTACTGATGTCTCTGGTGTAGCTGATCCAGTTCAAGCTGGAGTCACCTGGCAAGTTGTTGTGGGAGCTGTAGGTTGGTACTAAAGTTCTATTTTAATTAGTTGTTCCTGCAAATTCCAACTTATTATTATTAACTCCAAGGAAGTAATTTTGTTCTCCAACGTTGTTTCAACCATGTTCTTGTAATTGTGCAGCCGGGGTCACACCTTTTGTGGTTGCTGGTATAGAGTTCAGCAAACGAATTGTAAGCATACAGTTGCTGCTGATTATCTATGAATAGCAAGATGCATAAGATAAGAGTACCATAAGTTGGATTTAATTTTTCAGCTGTCTTTAAGTCTTGAGAACTACTTGAGTATCATTCCATGGATTGGAGTATTATTAAACTTGTTAATTAGTAGAATTTCTAGGGATGACTGTAGTTGCAGAAGCAATACTTTGGCTTCTTAATTTACTGGGTACGGATCAATCATCTAGTTGGTTTGTTTGAACTGAAGAAATATGTGTAAATCATCCATGGCATGCAGATAGCTCAGAGAAGATGTGATGAATGTGAAGGGTCAGGTCTTGTCCTTATGGACAATAACAACGAATACGTCCGATGCCCTCGATGTGGTATGGTCTGATTCAACTGTGTTTGTTGTGTTGTGGATACACAGTACACGTTTGTATATACAACGATCTTATTCAACTTGCATTAATTTCATTTCCATGGCTTGGCAGGAGGATTTCTACCATGGCAGTCATGGAAGAGATTTTTCTCTGGTTAAATTCTTTGTTTATTGTATTTACTCCTTGGCTTGGATTACGCATGTAATCTTGTTGAGTATGTGTTCCTTTACAGTCCTAAACTTGGCAGGGGTAATACTTGTATACCCATTTCTCAACCTTATTAGATTGTTCAAGCTCTTGCTAGACTGGACTCGAAGACATAAGACGTTGGAAAATTTCCCCCCATACGTATAACGCTTGACATATTTGATACCAATCTTCCTTGAAGCCTGATGTCAGTCGCTCGAATCAAACCTAGTATTGACTTCTAGCTGATAATGATTTTAGCTTTTTCATAAAGGTGAATTAAGTCATGAATTAATTCGTGGGATTGTTCCGTGATTTAAACCCATAATTTTTTAGTCACCAAAAAATAACTTTACCAGTTATTCGCTCATTTGGAGTCAATAATAAAGTATATAACAAAAGAAGGTCATTTAGTTGATAATGATTTTAACTTTTTCATAAAGGTGAATTAAGTTGTGGGATTGTTCCGTAATTTAAACCCGTAATCTTTTAGTCACAAAAAAATAACTTTACCGACTTGCTCATTTGGAGTTAAAGATAAAGTATATAACAAAAGAAGGTCATTTAGCTGATAATGATTTTAGCTTTTTCATAAAGGTGAATTAAGTTGTGGGATTGTTTCGTGATTTAAACCCTTAATCTTTTAGTCACAAAAAAAATGACTTTACCAATTATTATAAGACTTGCTCATTTAGAGTCAATGATAAGGTATATAACAAAAGAAGGTCATTGATCAACTTAATATAAATCAAGAAGAAGACCTTAGACTTTGTTATTAGATTAAATAAAATATTTTTAAATTAACTTACCAATGTCTCTCCCAAAATATAATTATGCCTTTCTATAATGTTTATCACCAACCTACCTCGTTTGTTGTTGTTGTATCGAATGTAAGTCAACTCCACTAATTCGTACATAATTTCTCCAACTTGCAACTTTCCTACTTAAGGATTTTTACTGCGTATATTTCAAATGACAACTGAATGTCTAGTCCTAGTTGCACTTGAGGGAGAGTGTTAGAATGTCTCATATTGCCTAGATATGAAGATGTTAAAAAGTTTATAAATGGTAAGGATCAACTATCCAAACAACTAGTTTTAGTTATTTGGACAATAATTGACCCAAGCTCAATTCTTGTTAGTGAACTCTATACTCTGCCTATATTAAAAATTCAATACCATCTATATGTATAAAGTAACATGATTAAGTGCTTTAAATATCAAGGTTTTGATCATGTTACTTCTCATTGCCCTAACAAAAAAAACTATAATTTTGTTTCGGAATGGTGACGTTGCTAGTCGAAAGTAACGATAGTGATGATTTTGATGATGTGCCTCTGTTGAGTGTTGACGAATGCTTCGGATAATAAGTAAGCAGTGACGAAATCTTCAAGATTTTATTTTACTCAACTTCTTTATTAAGGCACCTTTCATTGACTGCTTGAGTGGTCCTGGCCATAAATAATCTCCCTCTTCCTTGAACAGATTTTCGGTTTCAAGTAATAAAAAGTCTTGGAGACTTTTGAATCTGATATGGAGTGATGAAAAAGTTAACACTGGTTCCTTTGTCAAAACCCCTTTTCATGTCTTGTTTGATAGATTATGTAAGTATCCATTTTCTGGGAAAGTTGTCTTTTCTGTCAAGACCAGCGTAAACAACTCCGACAGAGTTCGTTTTCCAAGCTTTGAAATTGTTTTGTAACTTTAAGAAATGAATGATCTAAAGTTGTTCGTTATCGGTGACTTGAAATGTGTATGATTAGAAGATGACGATACAGCTATGAATGCTAAATTGAGGCCACAGAACGAGATAGGAATTGAAGATGTTCAAAGGTCTTAGATTCTTAGCATTTTGTCTGACTCTCATGTGGACCTATGACGATGTAATCTCTTCACCCAAATTCAGCAATTGAGTGACGTGATGTCATTTCAATTGAAAATGACTTCATTCATTTTAAAATGTCAAGACTCAATATTGCATGTAAATGATGTAATGCTTACCTCAAAGCAATTCATTTCTTAATTTTTTGTTATCATATATAATTAGGCTATCTAAAACAATAAATTACGCTGAAGAGATGTTCAAGAAACGATCTTTATTGCTTTATTAACGTACACATTCATAATCTTCAAGATAAAATAAATTTCGAAAACCGCTAATTTGAAAATTCCAATTTTATTTTTATAACATTTAGCCAATTTTATTACTGTATAATATCAGTTTAATGTATTAAACCTTAGCTCTTAAGGGTGTGGCTAGATGGTTGAGAGCGGGGCTTAGCTTCAGTTAAGTTCCAGGTTCGATTCCTTGCTAGCCCCTCTTGTAAGAGCCTGGGGTAGCCGGAGTTTTACCTATGGATGGAGAACTAGTGAGCCCTCTATGATGGGGTGTAGTCACTTGGCCCTCTGAGAGGTGAGCCCGCTTGGCCAGCCTGTGGGATTTCCTCGAATCTTAAAAAAAAAGCATTAAACCTTAAATCTTTTGTCTTACTAGTTTAACTTTTAGTCTGATTTTTAAAACATTAGTTGAGACTAACATTTTTTTAATTATCTAAAAAACTAGCAAATAAAAGATAGGCAAAATTTAAGAAAAAAATTGGAAAAATTTCTTTCTCAAAGCTAGAGAAAGCAATGGGAGTGTATGAAGAATCAAGTTGGACATTAGTTACAATGAAAAGGACACAAAAAGAATCATGTCCTTGTCAGAAAGACTTATAAATTCTTAATCCCCACAGAACCATGAAGTGGTCAGCAGGCAGAGATAGATCACCAAAGTCGTGTTTTCTTTACGAAAGTCAACTTTGGCTACTAAGAATTTAAACCGAAAAAAGCGACATTTTGGACTTTGATTCTCCCACTGATAAGCACAATGGACTCCTAGTCTATATACATAAAGATAAGTGAAATTCCCAAATGGGTCAATCTCATTAATAGCACAAAGCAGTTTTGATATTAAACCGTTGGCAGAAACAAAACATAGGCGCAGAGAGGAATGTGCCATTTATGGTGGAGAACTTACCATCCCATGTGAGAGTTGTTTTATGTTCTTTCACAACCCATTTGCTTGAAGTCTTACTTAGCACTATTCATGATTGAAGTTAAGAGTCTATTTCTTGCAATGGCAGTAAGAATTGAAGAAAGAAACATGAAAGGGAGCAGCCACTGCTAGAAAAAGGATAAGAAAGACGGATTATTCACTCCTCTTTTCCTTTGTCTTTGGTATTTTTTTGGAGGTAATCATTCACTAATTGAAGGAAGAAGGAGTGATGTGGTTCGAAGAGATGATAAAAAGTTGAAGTTAAGAAGAACAGAAAGTAATGAAAAGCGTGTGGGTCCAATACCACACGTTGGGACACTCATTTTTACCCACAATATTGAACAAAACAATGCTGACTGTAGTTAAACAAGTGCATAAAACATGTATTCTGTAACTTTGACTATACTTAAACAAGTGCATAAAACAGTTGTTCTGTAACTTTGACTGTAGTTAAACAAGTTCATAAAACATTCCTTTCTGACTTTTAACAACCATGAGCTAGATATAATTAGAAGGATCCAATACCAGCTGTACCTTTGCATAGAAGCGGAGAAATTTATGGAAAAAGTGGGTGTGGATGTTGTCTGTTATTACCAATTGCCATGGATGCAGATGCAGTTGACCCCAGCACATAAGTCCACCTCAAGAGTCCTTAATTAAATACTAGGAAACAAGAGGGCAAGATTGTCGAATGAGACAAATCCCGTGGCAGATATGTAAATACTGAGGAATTCAACAGGTTGATTTGATGAGTATTAAACAAGCCTATAAGATAAGATGTCGCTTATCCTTGGGTTGTCTCTGATATTTGAAGAAAACAAGATCAGAAAATTAAACCTGAAGAAAGTTCAAAATTTGAAGGTATGTCTTGGAAAATGATGTTGAGACAGATATGGGTCTGTATTGATTCAAATTTTGTTGGTGCTAATTGTTGTTTGTTGTATTTATAACTTTTTTGTATGGCAATCTTCTATCTATTTGTTAGGTTTGAGCAGCGGTTGCTAGGTAAAGGTATGACCTTTTTGAAGTTGGGATAGTGGGAAATCTTTAGAAATGAAAATTTTCTTGCTCTAGCAAGTAGAGGATTTGCTTTCAGCTTCCGTTGTAGCTTTAGAGTTATTTGGTGGAAAGCCTGCACATACACCACAGAGAACATATAGCAGGACATAAAGTTCGAATCTTTATGCGAATTCCAATCTTGGTACTGAAACTTCGTGTCGTGTAAAGAGGAGAGGCGTTGTTCTTAAATGAAGTGAACATGCATAATTCTTGATCTCTGATTCTCGAAGTTTGTTATGTTTCAAACGTTTCCCGTCCCCCTTTTCCTTTCCTCTTACTGCATGCTCAATATGGTTCTTCATATCAAGTTTGCTGATACACCTTCAAATGCCATTTCGATCATTATAGAGAATGCACGAATCTCAAAGTGAAACTTCAGTAACGCCATATATTTTATTAAGATAGACTACTGTTGCCATTAGCCTGTGTGAATGTGTATTTAGTAATCAGGTCAGGAAAAACTTGTTATTTGATTCACAAGTTTAAATACCGGTAAAAGGGGTGAGATTAGGTATGTGCTCTCAGCTGCTAGTTGCAACTTTTACCATGAAGCATCATTTCCTTTAGGGATGTTCTCATAGATATCACAGATTAGAATCTTCTTTTTGTAAAAATGGATATATGTTTTTGCAAGGTACTTTCTTCCTTCTATCTCTAGTTGATGTTTGATATATACTGTTACTGTAATCTGATATACTCTACTCATCCGTATTCCTGCAGATTGGATCATTCAATATAATTCTAACTACAGAAGAAGACACTGTTTGTAATGTGGAAAAGATGATGCAGTTGCTATAACTCAAACTTGCTGGCATCCAGAAGACCAGTAGCTGGAGTTTGAGGGAATTGGTTTGTGAAAGTTTATCAAGTATTGCTGTGAGCTAATACAAGTGTTCTTAGATGCAAAAATCCGAGAGAAATACTGTTGGAAAAGAATCTTATGGGTTATTTGGTCAACCTGTGCAAGATCACGAGTCCCATAGCTGGCCTTCCATTCAGAATCTGGATCACTGGCCGTGTTCTAATGATGGAGACCCCAGGGTGCAGTTTTCTGCTGAGAATTTTGAAGAGTACTGCAACCCTGAATCATCCTCTGAAACTGGTAATTACCCTGTTCAGAATTCCCCATCCACTGCTAGTTTGTCAGCAAATAACAGTGTAGTTTCTCAGCCAAATTCACATTCATACCCATTAGATATGCATGATTCCCCAGAAAATACTAGCGACTCACCAGCCAGTGAATCTTATGTTGCTCACAAGGTAAAAGAACTTGAAATTGCTATGCTTGGACCTGATTTGGACAATTTTGATGTTTGTGCAATGGCAACGTCAGCTGAATGCAACCAAATTACCTCAGAATCAGAAAAATGGGGGGCTTTTTGTATGGAGATGATGTCCAGAAGAGACTTGAAAGAAATGCTTTGCTTTTGTGCTCGAGCTATTGAGAATGGTGACATGTTCGCAGTTGAATGGTTAATGACAGAGTTACGTAAGATGGTGTCTGTCTGTGGTGAACCAATCCAACGCTTGGGAGCTTACATGCTGGAAGGCCTGGTTGCAAAGTTAGCATCCTCAGGAAGTACCATCTACAAAGCTCTAAGATGCAAGGAGGCTGCCGGTAGTGATCTCCTTTCGTACATGCATCTGCTGTATGAGGTCTGCCCGTACTTCAAATTTGGATATATGTCAGCCAATGGAGCAATTGCTGAAGCAATGAAAGATGAAAATAAAATCCACATAATTGATTTTCAAATTACACAAGGCACACAGTGGATCACCTTAATCCAAGCTCTTGCTGCTCGGCCTGGAGGACCTCCACATATCCGGATTACAGGTATCGATGATTCTGTATCTACTTATGCTCGGGGAGGAGGGCTTGACATAGTTGGACAAAGACTGTCGAGGCTTGCTGCATCATGTATGGTTCCCTTTGAGTTCCATGCTGCAAGGTCTTCTGCATCAGAAGTTCAACTCGAAAATCTTGTAGTTAAAGCTGGGGAAGCCATAGCTGTTAATTTTGCCTTGATGCTTCATCATGTACCAGATGAAAGCGTGGGCACTGAAAATCATAGGGACAGACTGTTGAGGTTGGTTAAGGGCTTATCTCCCAAGGTTGTAACTCTTGTTGAACAAGAGTCCAATACCAATACTGCAGCATTCGTTCCCCGCTTTATTGAGACCATGAACCATTATCTACCTATCTTTGAATCCATAGATGTTACCCTACCAAGGGATCAAAAGGAACGGATCAATGTTGAGCAGCATTGCCTGGCTCGGGAGGTCGTCAACATTATAGCATGTGAGGGTGCTGAGAGAGTTGAACGTCATGAACTTCTGGATAAGTGGAAGTCAAGGTTTATTATGGCTGGGTTTGCACATTATCCACTGAGTTCTTTCATAAATGCTACCATCAAAACTCTGCTAGAGAACTACTCAGAGAAGTATACTCTGGAAGAAAGAGATGGAGTTCTGTATCTTGGCTGGATGGGCCAGCCTCTGGTTGGTTCTTGTGCGTGGAGGTGACAAACTTACCTTTTCAATGCTCAGATCTCAACATAAAAGTTGGAATGTTTACCTGTTGTTTGTAGTTTAACGTCATAACAGTGTCGCAACGACACATTGTGTAGCAGTGAACTGGACCCTTTACAATCTTTTGCAGCATACAATGTTGTCTTGTTCCACGTTTTTACACCTTGCCTGCTTTTGCTTGTAGTGAGAACAAGAACCATGAAATGTGTAAACTTCTGTTTGAAAGATTTACTCATTAACAAGTTTAGCAACCTAGCTGGTATATGAATTCCAATCAATTACTACACGTGGGTGGCTAGTAAGGTTTAGCTGAATTCAGTATGGTTTAACCTTGATCACGTTAAAAGGTTTCCATTCCATGGTTATGTTTAACAAGAAGATAAATATCATATAAATTCAGCTTGCACTGTCAGGAGAAAACTATTACAAAGCAGGGTAGTACAGCACATGGATTTTTTACAGTTATAATTTTGGAGTCAATATGTTCACTTCCAATTGAATCACACGCCCCATCTTCCTTGTTAACGACAGGACCAGCAATTATCCTGCACAGAATTACTGCTCTTTCCCTTTTGTCATCGCTCACTTGTGGAAAGGTAATGATGCTATCACTCAATTCCTCACTATTTGTACTAAGCCGAATACCGTTCCGCCTGATATCATCAGTCTGGAAATCTGATTGAATTAATCTGCAGACTCTGCAAAGAGGGTCTCTGCATAGCTGAGGAACTCTTATTGACTTTTCATAGCAACAGGACATTGTGGTGCCAAAAAAACGCAGTAGCTCATTTCCATCCACCGTGCTTCTTGGATGTGTCTTGCATTGCTCGTATGCGTTCTCCTTTACCATTTCCCTATAGCTTTCAAATCTTTCAAGAACTTCAATTGAGCTCTTCACCCTGAGGACCCTTTTGATCTTGATCTTCCTAGATGGCTCTGATGGATTTATTGACGCTCTTCTGAAGATCATCTCAGTGATAATTCTTGCAGGGTCTCCTATGCCCAACTCTGTTTAAATACAAGAAGAATCCAAATTTTCAGAAAAGAGGGTATGATACTACTAGTAATGAGGAACTTGTCACTTTGCTGGATAAGCCAGATTAAACTACTAATGGACCATCAACTTCAAACACAAAGATGGTTTAGCTCTTCACATTGTTGTCATTGCCGCAGTTATGGAATTTTTCTGCAGGACCTCATTAATCTGTACCTAGTGGACGACAATGGCGTGGAAACAAATATTAGAACATCTCTAACTGAGTACGATTTGTAACTTACCACAGAAGTGTGTGCGTGAATTACGACGACGGATAATAACTTCACGATATGAGTTCCTAATTTGATGATTGCGCTTGCTGTTTAAGCTTTCCTTATTAGGCGTGCAGCTCCGTCTGAGGCTGCATTTACATAGTTCTGGCCGGTTAACCACGTCACTTAGCCTAGAGCCACAGCGAACGCTCTCCTTCAAGGACAACCACAAACCCTGCATTTCTGCCCCCTCTCTTTCTCTCCCCAGTTTCCACGCCGCTCTAATGGTAAATATTAAAGCTCTCAATGCAGGAAGTTTTATATATTGTGGAAGGATTACCTTTGAAAAGTTAGTTCAGTGGAGAGTTTGGCCATAACGTGGCTGTATGATTTCCAGCTACTGAAGCAAAGACAAAATGGTGAATTTAAGGCATTTTGTAGGCTACGTACAATGCCCCTGCCAAAAGATCACCAAAAGTTATTATGACACCACAATGGGAACAAATAATATAAATAGAAAGGGAAACATCATTTGGATTTATCTCAGAAAAGAAGAGGGAAAGGACGACTTACATGGTCTAACGCCAGAGCCTTCTTTGTTTGCTTCCGATCTGCCTGCCTGCATGTTGACCTTACGGTGACAAGTAGCTGTAAAATTGGGACAATGATTATGGTTTTGTATTTATCCAAAAATGAAAATATAAGTTCAGATGGCTAGGTCCAGCGAAGAAACTTCCACATATAGACGGGCCTCACCTGCGATACTGTTACGAAAACTTGAGTTGCATGGACGCGGTAAGGAAGAAGAGAGGGATGGCTTCGTAGACGAGGAGTTAAGAATAAACAAAACGCAGCGTAGGAGCAATAGACGTATCCCGGACTCACGTGATATCGTCTGGAGTATTCACGTAGGAGCAACAGACGAATCTCGGACTCACGTGATATCGTTTGGAGTATTCACGTAGGAGCAACAGACGAATCCCGGACTCACGTGATATTATCTGGAATATTCTAAGTACAGTAGATTATATATCCATTGTAACCAAACGAAAAGGCATGCAATGAAGGAATGATTCTCTGGTCTCTCTCTCTCTCTCTCTCTTATTCTGTGTGATTGTACGATCTTAGCAAGGAATTGCATGACGTGAGTGTGGGAGTAAGCGTAAAATTCATAACATTTGGTATCAGAGCGAGCGCTCCTCGGACTAGGAATAGCAGAGAGAAGTTTGTTGTTTGGAATGCTGGAGGCTCAGTCACGACATGAGAAGGAAATTAGTGATATTAAATCCATGTTTCAACAGCTCATGCAGAAGATGGATGAAGAGGAGTCGGAGACGTATGTGAGAAGTGTAGGAGATGGAGGACATGGTGCGGTACTGATGAGGGCCAATAAGACTGAATTTTCGACATTCGACGGCACAGGGGTGCGTGAGGAGCTGGGGCTACCGGTGTGACCAGTTTTTTACGATGGATCAAACACCTGAGGAGATGAAGATAAGGCTTGCTTCTCTTCACATGGAAGGTGTCGCTCTTGAATGGTATCAGCTGACGATTCGGAATCGGAAAGAGATCAATGAAATGAAGTGGGAGGAGTTCATCACCCTCGTACGACAACACTTCGATGAAAATATTTTCGAGAACCCAATAGGCGATTTAAAAGAACTACAACAGGAAGGATTGGTACTGGATTACTGCGCCCTTTTCGATCTGTACTCTAATAAACTCATTTTACCTGACGAATACTTAGTGGGGATTTTCTTAAAAGGGCTTAAACCGGAGTTGAGACTGACGATAAAGATGATGGATTCGCAAACCCTACACCAAGCTTATACGTGAGCACGCAAACAGGAGGCGATCATGGCAGCCAGCATTCCAGTATACTTTGGAAGATGGGGCAAGATGGGTAGTATAGAAGGAGGGGGATCAAGCCATTACAAGGGAACTAAGCATACAACTCTTATCAAAACCGCATACAGAGGCGGGATTGTTGCCTACCCCAGGAAGTCAAGGTAGCAGAAACACTACTTATAGGGGCCATCGTAACAGTAGGATATCTAGCAGTATAGAGTTCGATGAAAAAAGAGCGAAGGGGTTGTGTTTCTGGTGCGACGAGAAATATACTCTGGGACATTGTTGCCGGAAGAAACAGTTTCAACTCTACATGGTGGAAGACGAGGAATAGGATGAAGAGGAAATGCGAAGTGATGAACCAGAGGACGGAGCTCCCCTCAATCATAACGTTTCACTACAGGCCATGTGGGGCTTAAAGGACCAGATCGATTACAAACAACTCCGGGTAGTGGGGAGTCACCGAAAAAGGCCCCTCCACATACTGGTGGACAATGGAAGTACTCATAACTTCCTGGATGAGAGGGTGATACGGAAGGAAAAGGTGGAGGTAAACAACATCGAACCCACAGGTATTACAGCAGGAAGAGGATTGAAATTAGAATGCAAGCATGTGTGCAGAAATTTTGTGTGGAAAATGCAAGGGGTACAGTTCGTTACGGAAGCTTTAATCATCAAATTGGGAGGTTATGACATGGTGCTGGGAGTTCGGCGGTTGGTTACATTGGACGACGTATTGTGCAATTTCAAGAAGCGCACTATGGAGTTTCAGTGGGAAGGTAAGATCGTGAAATTAATGGGGAAACCAGAGACGCCAGCCAAAGAAGTATCGGGCAAGAGCTTCCACAGGGTGATCAAAAACTCTAGCCAAGGTACTCTATTTATGCTGAGGCTGACAGATCCTATCAAATTCCATATGCAACATCTGGAAGTTAACAACGATGTTCAGACCAGAGACGAGTTGGAAGGGTTGTTAGCAGAATATGGGGAGATCTTCTTAGAGTCGAAAAGGTTGCCACCGAACAGAGCATATGATCATTAAATACACCTCAAACTCGAAGTAGAGACCATCAACGTCAGGTCATATTGCTATTCGGGGGAGCAGAAGGACGTGATAGAAAAAGCGATGCAAGAGCTGTCAGAACAAGGGTTCATACGGAAGAGTGTTAATCCGTATGCATCGCCGGTGATCCTAATGAGGAAGAAGGATAACTCCTGGAGGATGTGCATCAATTATAGGGAATTAAACAAGCAGACGATCAAGAGTAAATTCCCAATTCCACTTATAGAAGAGCTACTGGAGGAACTGAAAGGATCTAGTTGGTACTCGAAGCTGGATTTATGGTCAGGGTATCATCAAATAGGGATGAAGGAAGAGGACATACCGAAAACAACTTTCAGAACTCACGAGGACAATTTGAGTTTTTGATGATGTCGTTCGGCCTCACGAACGCCCCATCAACATTTCAAAGTCTCATGAACCAAGTATCTAAACCCTTCCTTTGAAAATTTTTACTTTTCTTTTTTGACGATCTTCTTATCTACAGCCCCGACCTCCAACAACATCTGAGGCATCTTCGGTTGGTTATGGAGGTCTTGCAACAACAACAATTATTTGTCAGGGGAAGTAAACATTTGGGGCGAGACAGGTAGACTACCTGGGACATTCAGTCTTGAAGAAGGGCGTATCACAAATATTAAGAAGATAGAGACCATCCAACAATGGCCCCAGGCGCACATACTGAAGGAGCTCCGGGGGTTTCTCGGGCTGACGGGTATTACAGAAGGTTTATTAAACATTATGGGATCCTGGCGAAACCTCTTAACGCTATGCTGAAGAAGCAAGATGCGGGGAGTTGGGAATGGAAGGAGGAACAGCAGGAGACGTTTGAACAGTTGAAGGAAAAATTGACGACAACACCGATACTGGCGTTACCGGACTTCACTAAGTTATTTGTGATTGAAGCAGACGCATGTGATAAGGGGGATCGAAGCAATTTTGCAGCAAGATAGTCGTCCTATAGCTTATATGAGCAAGGCATTAGCTCCTAAACATCAAGGGATGTCAACATTCAAAAAAGAATTCCTGGCAATTATCAAGGCTGTGAAACAGTAGCACCATTATCTGAGTGGTAGATCCTTCCGTGTACAAACCGATCACCAGAGTTTGAAAAATCTTTTGGAGCAAAGGATCTCCACACCATTCCAACAAAACTGGCTTCTGAAGCTGATAGGGTACGACTTTGAGGTCACTTACAGAAGCGGAAAGGAGAACTTAGCAACAGAAGAACTATCTCGTGCCTCAAGCCTTTAATTACTTACAATAGCGGTTTCGCAAATTTAAGCAACCATGTTGGATGAAATTCGAGAAGGATGGGAGAAGGATAAGACTATAAAAGACCTCATCAGAAGACTAGAAACCACTAATACTCCTATGGGGAATTACGAATGGAAGAAGGGAATGCTAAGATGGAAGGAAAGAATTGTAGTGAGTTATGACAAAGATCTTCGGAAAAAATATAATGGCGCATGACAGCCCGCAAGGAGGACATTCGGGGGTGACAGCAACAGCTAGACGAGTACAAAGTCTCTTCCATTGGAAACAAATGGCTAACGACGTGAGAAATCATGTCAAGAATTGCGCGACATGTCCAAGAAATAAGTATGATCATGCGACTTATCCAGGTTTATTAAAGCCTCTACAGGTGCCGGAGGGATGCTGGAAAGAAGTCACGATGGACTTCATAGAAGGATTGCCACCCTTTCGCGGGAAGTTCTCGATCTTTGTCATTGTTGATAGATTCAGTAAGTATGCGCATTTTGTGGCAATCAAACACCCTTACACAGCCTAGGAGGTGGTGCAAGTATTCATGGATCACATATTTAAACTGCATGGTATGCCTGTCTGAATAATTACTGATCGGGATCTACTTCTTTTAAGCAAATTCTGGCGCGAAATGTGTTAGTGAATATATAAAACCAATTAAGTTGGCCTCACACAACAGCTTAAGCTATTGTGGTGAAACGATCTTAACATGGTATCAGAGCCTTTATGACCAAGTGGTTTTGAGTTCAAATCCTACCACCCACCTATTATTCAGCACAAGGTAGAGTGAGCCTGTGCAAGTTTCAAGCCTAAAGAGTTTTCACTTGAGGGAGTGTGTTAGTGAATATATAAAACCAATTAAGTTGGCCTCACACAACAGCTTAAGCTATTGTGGTGAAACGGTCAC
>JAOSBP010000206.1:35872157-35897448 GCA_027563825.1 Erythroxylum mucronatum
GCCATTCCTTCACGTGCTAATAACCAATTCTCATATGTTTCACATGTTATTATAATAATTATTTACTTATTAATTATTATATTATAGCATTTTGTAATATATAGGATTAAATTTAATTATATTGACCGTAATTCGTAATAATTTAAAAATCAGACTGGAATTTAAATTGATAAGGCAAGAAATTTAAGGTTTAAAAGTTTTAACTAATATTAAATCATTATAAAACTTTTCAAAGATTGAATAAAACTAAAACTTAAAAATATGGTTTAAATTTTTTTTCTTATCTACCCGATTAATTAATAAATTGATTTATTTTTTAAGATAAAAGTTAGTAAAGTAATTCGAATTGAAAAGTTAAAACCGAACCTGAAAATTAACGGATTTAAAATTTTTATGATTAAACCGATCAACCTAATTAAAATTTTTAATTATTAATAATTTGTCACTGTCATTAATTTATATATTCACAAAATAATCACTGTCATTAATTTAATTTTTGCTCTAAATAATCACATTATTCAAACCCTGCTCCAGCTAGAAAGCATCACAATTCACAAGCTAAGTGTTAATGTCAGAAAGTCACCTGGAGCGAGAATCTTTGATTGGGACAACAATTTGGTGATACGCGTACGACGTCCAAAACACATCTTGATTCTTGCATCAATTTGAAGTTGTCAAACGCACCTACGAAAAGGATTAAAGTGAAAGAAAAAGATAATGCAAAGTTCTGGTTCTTTATGTAGTGCATGAACAGAAGAATCTGATTAACATGTGAACAGAGAAGCCTAACAGGCTGATGCTTAACGAAAGGAAAGTCACTAAGTCAGCATGTGATGTGAACAGTCAACAGAGAAGCCTAACAGTCTGCGGCTGATGTTTAATGAAAGTTAACATGTGATGTGAACAGACATATCAACCGTCAACGTAATCTCAGGCTATTAGTATTTAGTAGGTTTTGGGTCAAACACAATTTACGATGAATTAGTATTATTACTTGCATTATAGCAGAAATCTGATTTAAGTAACATCTCAATTAACGTCACCCCACAATAGCCTATCAATTATTTGAAAGGGGGGGCCACGGCTCCCCCAACCCATAACATAGCTCCGTCCATGACGGGTACCCACCACCCTTGTATGTGCCATATGTGGCAGGAGATTCTAAGAATGTGGAAATGGATCAAATGTTTCAGGAGAGGGAGGCGACGCTACAGATTGTCAAATTTCACTTGAACAAAGCAAAACAGAGGATGAAGTTACAGGCAGACAAGAAACGCTCGGATCGGAAGTTTGAAGAAGGACAGTGGGTATATGTTAAGCTACAACCTTATAGGCAACACTCGCTACAACGACGAGCCAACCAAAAGCTAGCTTCTCTGTACTATGGACCTTTCCCGATCGTGAAGAAGGTGAATAAGATGGCGTATACGTTAGGATTTCTCGATGAAGTGTCCATTCATCCTACTTTTCATGTTTCTCAATTACGGGGTTCGGTATCTGAAGGCACGCCAACATCGAGTCAACTACCTACAACAGTGAAGAATGTGGAGAAAATTCTAGTGGCCATTTGAGAACGAAGGATGGTAAAGAAGAATAATATAGCAGTCATGCAAATACTAGTACAATGGCAAGGAGGAACCCGAGAAGACGCTACGTGGGAAATGTTCTACGAATTATAGAAGAGGTTTCCAGATGTCAATCTGATGGATAAGGTAGTTCTTGAAGACGGAGGGGATGTTACGAAAACTTGAGTTGAATGGATGCGGTAAGGAAGAAGAGAGGGACAACGTCGTAGACGAGGAGTTAAGAATAAACGAAACTCAACGTAGGAGCAATAGACGTATCCCGGACTCACATGATATCGTCTGGAGTATTCACGTAGGAGCAACAGACGAATCCCGGACTCACATGATATCGTCTGGAGTATTCGCGTAGAAGCAATAGACGAATCCCAGACTCACATGATATCATCTAGAATATTCTAATTCGTCATCGTCATCATCACCCAATCCGAAGTCCCGTAATAAAGCGGAGTTTGGGGAGGTCTGATAGTACCCAGTCTTACCCCTACAAAGTATAAAGACTGTTTTTGGTAGACCCACATGCAAATGAGACAATATAAGAGTGATGCAAGTTTCAAAGAGAATAGGTAAAACTAGCACAGTAAAATATTAAGTAAATAAAATTTACATTAAGTACATAAATAAGTAAAAATATAGGGTATACCTGATGGGGTCCAGATTCGCGCAAGCTGCAACGTTAGGGGTCCTTGCTCATAGTCCCTGAAGGTTTGCCAATCCTTCTGTCCCCATACACCTGTCCTGAGGACCCAAGTTGCAATGCTCGTAAGCCTTGTCCAAGACTTACACTTAGAAAAGGGGGGAAAGGACGTTGGGTTGGGCTTCCTACGCCATAATCGGCGTATCGCGAGTACCATCTCCAAATAACTACTATACTGTTTTGGCGAACTTTAAAGGTTAATCCCTTACCCTTATCCGATCACGTCATACTCTCTTATTCTAACCACTGCCTCATTAAGGTCCAACTCAGACAAATCCTTCTTGATCACTTCCTTCCAGTTCTTGTAAGGCCTTCTCCTTCTCCTCTTGTAGCCACTAAAGGTTATACGCTCACAACTTCGCACCGAAGCATTAGATGATCTCCTGCGCACATACCCGAACCACCTAAGTCCAATATCTCTTAACTTGTCAGCAATACTAGCTACCTGTAGTCTATCTTTCACCACACGGTTTCAGACCCTATCTCTTTTGGTGATGTAACACATCCACCGAAGCATACGCATTTCTGCTATCAACATTTGTCTTGAATGTCGACGTTTGGTAGGCCAACACTCTACCCCATATAACATGGTTGGACGGATCACCGTTTTATAAAACTTTCCTTTGAGTTTTACAGGAATCTTTTTACCACATAACACCCCTAACACACTTTTCCATTTGGTCCATCCAGATCTAATACATTGTACTATATCGGCATTGATATTACCATCACTCTGAATAATGGACCCGAGATATTTAAAACTCGATCTCTGTAATATGACATCAGCACCAATCGCTACTGTCGCCTCATGTACTCTCTGGTTTTCCGAAAAGTTGCATTCATTCGGTTACTGATTCCAATAGATTATATATCCGTTATAACCGAACGAAAAGGCATGCAATAAATGAATGATTCTGGTGATTCTTCCATCTTTCATACCTTGCAGAGTACTTTTTCTGAAGCCACATTGATTCAGGATACCTTCAACAAGTTGCCTTCGGAAAACAAAAATCCTTCAGATTCAAGGTTAATCTTTTGGAAATGTCTGTATTCTCCTTTTATGAAGCTCAACACTGATGCTTCCTTAGACGCCTCCACGGGGATTGCTGCAGGTGGAGGTTTGATTCGGGATCATACTGGTCGCTGGAAACATGGGTTTGTTTTTAAGACGGGTCGGTGTTTAATCCTTCGTGCTGAGTTGTGGGCAATCTACCATGGTATTCAACTCACTCTTAAACTTGCTTATTTGGATGTGATTGTTGAATGTGATAATGAGATTGCTGTCAAGATGCTGACCGGTGGCGTTCAAGCCAATTCAGATTGTTTACATCTAGTTGCCAGAATTCTAGACTTACTGCAGCGGTTTCATAATGTGAAAGTCACTCACATTTACAGAGAAAGGAATTTTGCAGCTGACTCCCTCTCTCATCTTGCTTTTGATTTTTCTCCTGGATTTCATGTGTTGGGGCAAGCCCCCCCTAGTGTTAGTAGATGGCTTGATCATGATTTAATAAGGGTCTTATGTTAGATAGCTTACTCTCTTTACGAGCTTTGCTCACTCTGTCTTACCCAAAAAAAAAAAAAAAAAAAAGAGAATGATTCTATGATCTCTCTCTCTCTCTCTATGGGATTGTACGATCTTAGCAAGGAATTGCGTGCCGTGAGTGTGGGAAGTAAGCGTAAAATTCATAACAGATACAATTTTACATCACTCGGATATAAAGCATAAAAGTCGTCGAAAAATACATGAGCACTCAGAAATAACGCAAATATATTCTCACAGTAAGGTATGCACTTCAAGCGCTGTGTACATCAATCTTTCTATTGGGAATAAATACCTGTCACTTTCATATTTGTACAAAGCGTCATGTTGGGCAAAGTTGATTGAAAAAAAAATACACTATATGGAAATTGTAGAATTTACATCCAGGAAACTAATACAAAGATCAGCGCTAGGAATAGTAAGCAGGAACAATTGAACAAGTCATATCCTGGAATTCAGATTCTAGCATTTTGGTGTGAAGGGGCTCTGCAACTTTATAAAAAGGAAAACGGGAACTCGATAGGAATTTATTTCCTTTGCAACCATGTCAAACAACTTCATGGACCAGTTAGTAATCTTCCAATGGTCTGTGGATACTGATATGTCGAATGGTTTAGAGGTGGAATTGTAACACTACGGCCATCATTTGCGATTTGTTTAGATCCATAGTGATCCATCCCACCGTTTAAAACAGCGTGGTAACTCGTAATTGGATTTACTTGAGCCATTCTGAGACTGGAACCACTTGTTTGCACTTGGATTTCTGCAAGTTCACATCGCAAAGCTTGTTGCTGATCTCTGGATCTATTTTCAGCAGCTGAACTGATCCCAACACCAAGATCAAGGCTAATTGTGTCGTTTTCACCTGATCTCATCCTTTGCGGTCCATTCAATGTGGCAGAGCCTGCTGCATCATGACAACTGGTCCTTGCTGTAGGCACATCATGGTTGTGTTTTCCTTCATAGGTGGTTATAACTGCTTTTGGATCATGAGATGCCCTCTCCACGTGTTTCCTAACTGGGCATCCAGCATTTGTGCACTTGTAATAACTCCTGTACAGGGAGAAGATGTGAGTCGAAGCAAAAAGAAAGAGTAGATGTAAGATACAATCTTTATCCTCGCAAGGAAAATTGAAGAACATAGAGATGTTAAAAGACAGCCAACCACATCAAATTGCCAGAAAGAATGAAAACATTCCAACTACTTATAACTAAATAGTTCCTGACTTAACAAGGCAAGTATTCCTATCTCTTTGCTTTGTTATAAAGGAAGTAGAATGACATAAATTCTGCTCCTAAACACTCAAACAGCAAATGACACCACCACCAACATTAGCAGCAACAATTTATACATATATTCACTTAAACAATGCCTTGTTAATCGTCTCACACCACATCATTAAAATTGGAAGGTGGAAATGATGTAGTGAAGGAAAAAGCCCAAGTACCAAGGGACAAATTGATTCCAACCCACAAAACAGAAGGTTAATCATATGATATAAATTTCAGATAACTCTGAATATACAGGCTCCCTAAAAGCCCTCTCTGCAACATGTCAGGATGCCAGGAAGATATACGACAAAATAAGGTATCTGAAGAAAATAGTTGTTGACAGTCCAATCATGTCTCCAGTGCTTGTAATTTGTTCAAATATAATCCATAAGATTGGAACAACCTGACATAATTTTTAATCATGATTCCAACACGGCATTAGATCCAAAGAAAAGATATATATGTACATGAGAATAGTATCTACTGAGACTAGTTATTACACTACAGAAAAATGAGTAATGGCCAGCACAATATCCAGACTCAAGATAAATGAACATCCCCCGTATCAAATGCATGAATCATGGTATCATGTCATTCTATCAATTTATAGTTTTTTTTTTTTTTTTGGGTTCAGAAGATGTCAAAGTTGACAGTAAGATATTCATTAGTAAGAGGATTAAAGTATTCAACTCAAATCAACAAATCAAAAACATACCTTGGATTAGGATTGCCTCTCACCACTTTCTGCCCATATTTGCGCCACCTGTACCCATCATCCAGTATATCTACCTCACTCAGAGTCTGAACTACAACGCGTGGCTCCCTTATAGGCTTAACTATTGGTGTAACATCAAAAACCCCAGTATCCATCTTCCTGCTCAGGCAAATGACTTTACATTGTTTAGGACATCATTTGCTTAACAGTATTGAGTAATAATTTAAGACTGCATTGAATTAATTAATACCTTCTTTTCGCAAAGGGATCGTCATCATCCCCAGCACCTTCTGTGTTATCATCATTGGCTGTAATAGGAGACAGTTCAGCATTTCCATTTTGCTCAACGTATTGAGATGGTTGACCACATAAACCCGATGATTTGTCTGCAGAGGAACAACAGAACAGAATGAAGCACGTCCAATTAATGGATAATAAGAACAATGATGACTGACAAAGAGAACCTAACGAATTTCCACTTTACCATCTCGTCCTGGTAAAGGTGAAATCTTGTCAGATTTTTCGTCTTGTATAGACAAAACAGAACTAGAGGTATATCGACGACTGGGTTGAGGTTTTGGATGATCATGTGTCCCCTTGTAGATAATCTCTGTTATTTGTCCATCATGTGAACGTTCGAATAGCTTTTTCACCTCACAGTTAGGATGCGTACATTTATAATAACTACGTGGAAATTCACTTCCTTTCACATGCTTCTGTCCGTACTTTCGCCAGTTGTACCCATCGTCAGACAGCATGGGAGCCCCACCTCCTCCTTTATGATCAGGTTGAGATGCCAGAAGACCACTATTAGTGAGCCCATTCTGGTTTAGTTCATCATGATCAACTTCAACAGGTGAACTAGTCCCAGTATTAACCACATGCACAGGTGCCAATAGACTTAATTCACTTGAAGAGACCGCCATCTCACTTTTATGCATGGAAGATGATGACACAAATGATCGAGACTGGCATTGGTTTTGGGCTTGAACGGATTGTTCACTTCTGCAGGCAATCACATCTGCAGGAACCTTGAAGTCAATGAAAAATGTCAGGCAAGTAAAAATTTCTAACCAACAACTCATTCTGGCAGACAAATAAATGTGGAAAAGCAAAAGATAGCTACTAAATTATGCAAATTAACAGTATGAGCTACTATATCCAAAAATCAAGAAGGAATTGCATCATGATATATCCTGACTATAATTTGTTACTCAAACTTTTAAATCGGATTGACATGCTCATAAGTGATCAGTTGCATCACAAATTACCATGATTGAAGTAGCATGGGGTTTAAACTCAAAGCAGCAAGAATTTCCTTCTCCAATGGCAGTACAGGAAACTGTAGTTGCAGAATAAGAATTTGAGACAAGAGGGCCATGTGCCGTTTGAGGTTTAGCAAAGGAGCCAGTAGTAGGGGAAGGCTCTGCCTGCAAAACCAATAAATTGTAAGAACCTGTTCATTTAGAAATTCTCTTTGTTAAGCCACGCTAACTGAATGCCGTACCCATTTCTTCTAATACTGACAGATGACTGATCTCTAAACAAAAGTATTAACAGAGAAAATGAAATGGGGAAAATTGCATTATCCTTGTATTTTCTAAGGTCCAAATCAATGACTCAACTAATAAATGCGATAGCATTTATCGCATTCACACTACTGCTTCCACACTTCTCGCAATACATCATCTGCAAATCTTAAAAAAAAAAATCCTTCCTCATCAGGATCAATAAATAGACAGAAAACTGCACTTAACAAAATGATGTAAGCTAAATGATTATTTCAAGATCACATGTGCCACTACTATATACAAAGCTCAAATGAGGAATAATTGGTGATGCTATCTTTATGTATCGACAATGACTCAACTAATACAGCATTTAACCATATGATGTAAGCAAAATGATTCTTTCAAGGTCATATGTGCCACTACTAATAAAGAAAGCTCGCCGAAGGAATAATTAGTTATGCTATCATTACATAACATGTCTTTTTAGCCCAAGAAGAGACTATGTGTAGACTTGATGGAGAGAAGTCCAAAATCAAAGGCATATGCTTGGACATGTCGCTTTTTTGTTTCACTGCATTCAATGCTAGATAGGGTCATAAGCTCACTAAATCATATATGCATCCACGTATCTTCTCACCAAAGAAAATATTGGGTATACGTTGCCTTGACCCACCCAATGTCTTAGCTCCTTGGATTCATGCTTCACATAACAACTATCAATCTTCCAGTTCATGCATTTATTCCGTATTCTACATAGTTAAATGGGAAAAATCTTCATCTGCCTCCTCTCTCTCTCCCCCCCTTTTTTTTCCCTTCTTCTCACTTCGACGGACATCCAACACTACATTTCAGGTGTAGACAGACCAAAAGCATGAGAAAAAGTGTAAGATTCATTTTGTGAAAAAACAACACTGGCAATTGGGAAAACAAAGAGCAAAAAGTTTATACAAATAGTATAAAGCAATATTCTCCAAACAACTTCCAATAGAACAATCCACGTGTTCAAAGTGCAAATGCAAAGGTCACATCACCAAGCATCAGAATCGAACTTCAGGTTCCAACATGAGCACTAAAAACACATAAGCTCTAGTCACAAAAACCCCAAAACAAGACAAATATAGTAACTGAAAACTTCAACTTTTGAGTATATAAGGCCAAACAAAGAGCATCTTCTTCGAAATTTTTTAGTTGTAACACAGAAATGCAATTCCCACCATCAACCCATCCAAGTCCTCATACATTCTCCACTTAACAGATTGTCCTACTTCACACGAACCTATAAACAATACCGTTCCTTTGATCAACATCAAACAAAAAGAAAAGAAATGTCAAAAAGGTAAAAACTTCGATTCTTCCACTGGTAGATGCTTCACTAACTATACTTGTCCAAATCAACAACTCTGTTTCGGAACAGAAAGCAGTAAATTAGCACTTCTCTCACTTTCCTCATCATCCAAACAGATCTTACGCTTCCAAGAAGGTAACCACAGACTTCAAGTTCCACCTAACTGATGTACCAAACCCAGAACCACCCTAACAGTACGGAAAAAACAAGCCCATTTCCCAACATTTTCACTTTCCTCCACTTTTTCATCAACAAAACACAAACTAACAAAAAAAGCGAAATTTGATTCAAACAACCGCTAACCTTAACGTTAGAGAGCAAAACCGGAGACTCGAGAAACGAAGTGGGACTAAGGCCGGGAGGAATCGTGATGCACGGCGACCGTGAGATCGGAAGCTTGGCCGGTGACATCAGCTTGTACCTGGCGCCACTAGCAACACCACCGGCATCTGAGTCCTGCCTCGCCTGCGGATCGCCCCCTTGCCGGAGCTGAAGGCCGGAGTCATAGCAGTTGTCCATTAGGAGGGAGGGAGAGAGAGGAAAGGGGAGTAGTGTGAGTGAGTGGAGAGTCAAAAGCGGGGAGGAGAGTACAGGTCTAAAAAGGGCGAGATGAGGGGCATTTTCTGTAATTTACATTTCTTTTTGTTTTTTTTTCTCATTATTGTATTGCTTAAAACTTCAATTACCAAAAATAGCAATTTATCCTCCGCCGTTTAAAGTTTAAACTAAAATTTGAGTTTTATAGGAATCCCTTATATTCAAAATAAAAGTCGTTTTAGAGGGATGTACATTTATTAAAAAAGTTAATGAAATGTTTGATATACCCTTATTAATTACATGTTGAAGTTTCTTGAAAATATAACGTGTAATTAAGATGTGAGAGAAATTAAATGATAATTTTGGAAGTAAAATTATAATCATGCATGAAAAATCGCGAACGACACTTATTTTAAATAATTGAAATCCTTCTAAAACGACTTAAATTTTAAATAGAAGGGAGTAACATTTTAGTACATTTAAAATAAACCCTAATATTTGTAAAATATTTAAAATAAACTCTAACATTTAGGAAATATTCAAAATAGCTCCTGTCTGTGAATAATTTCGTCTAATCATGGGTCGTTTTGAACATTTCTAAACATTAGGGTTTATATTAAACAGTTTACAAACATTATGATTCATTTTAAACATTTTAAAATGTTAAGGTCCAATTCAGATTTTAGTGTAAACGTTAGGGATTCAATTGCTCTTTTGGTTTTATTTGATCTATATAAGTAAAGAAAGAGTAACTGTAGTTGTGCATAATGGAAAATCCAAAAACATTAATAACCTGTTTAATTAATTGCTTTTCATATGTTTGGATGTTGAGTAAATATGAAAAAAAAATGGAAAAATGGAAAGTTAAGGAAAGAAAATCTAGGATGGGACCAAAAGGTTCTTATTATCTAGTTTAAGTAAATATCAATCTAACCCATTTTAGTGCTTGAGACTTGATTGCTAAAGAAAGAAGATCAACTAACACTAAAAAAAGACATTAAGACTTGTTTGATGCCGTTTATGTTCACTTCTATTTTTTATCATTGGTCGGGTCAGTCGTGTTCAGCCCAGGTCCAAACACAGAACAATACGTGGGCCGATCGGCCCATTCGCGAAAAGTGACCAAAATCTAGCAGAAATTTCTTATATAAGGTATTACCCCACCATGAAACAGGTACGACATTAGAACCTTGATTTTCTCTGTTCTTAGCCACCAAAACCCTTGCTAAAAGATTAACTTGAGCGTCGGAGGGGCCTACCGGCAATCAACTCCCGGCGTGCCTTTTGTTGTTTTTCAGGTGTTCTTTAGCTAAAGTCAGTCAGAATCATGGATCCAAGCAACAGCGTCCAGCCCCATCAAGTTCAGGCAAAACCAATCATATTTTTTAGTTTTTAGTTTTTGATTTATATTTATATTTTATATTTTTAAAAATAAAAATAAAATTTAGTTTAATTATTGATGTCTAATAATTACGTATTAAATAAAACTTAAAGATAAATTAATTTTTTTATTTATGAAAACGTATATTATATAAATGTAATGGGGTTGAGTAAAGTGTTTGTGAGGTGGGGAGGGAATTGAGTAAAGTGTTTGCTCCAATCAAGATCAAAATGATAAGAGGTTCGTAACACAAATGACTTGCTACAATGAATTTAGATGCGTCTCAATTGACCTTCTATCAAACATCACAAAGCGTGAGTCACGTAGTCCTTCATATTATTACTCTCTTTTCCTTCTATTATTATTATTATTATATGTGTCTTTCACCACCAAAAACGTTGATTATATGCGACATCTCGAAAATGATATTAACTCCATTTAAATAATCTCGAGAAGATCATTGTCGTTTTACCAGATTCGTGATATGCCATTATGGGTTCATTATATCACTAATCTATAGGCTGAAAGCAAGTAATTAGTAAGTTATGAATCCATCCAAGACTAATGGGAAAGATGTTTATTTCATGGGAATATTGAGAACTAAGCTAGGTGAGTGAGTGAGTGAGTAATACCAATTATTGATGTAAACTATTGAAGTGATTGAATTGGAAACTCTACCACTTTACCTGAAACCTTGATATGGAAGCTTTGTTGAAAGGATTAGACTAGACCTCTCCTCCGCATTGCCGCCTTCTTTAAGTTCCAACATGGGCAATAGGTGAACAGGTTTAATCACTTTAATCCAGGGTGTTGAAATTGCAACTTCAAGACGGCAAATCCCTTTCCAGAGTGAGTCCCAACGTGTCCAGAGTCAGTGACTGCTTGCCATGACCCACAAGAACGAACAAACAAACGCTTGCCTTCTTTAAGGGCACGTTCCTTGTTTAATGGTACAAGTACAACCCTAGGAGGCTCCCGTCCGGCTAGGGGTTTAATTCCTGTGTCCTCTCTCGCCTAGGATCTTGTTGCCTTTTGTACCTGAATATTTATGATTGCCAATAATGTCTTCCTAACAGTTGTACTTACTTTCAGATCATCCTGAGACAAAAAGTACCGTTTTCCTGCCATTAAACCGGTCCAAAATTATTTTCAGGAATAGGGAAATCATCAGATAGGGAACAAAGATATAAAGCAGCATCACGTTCTGATTACTACTACTAGGCATAGTTTTCAATCCAGGCAGCCTTGAGAAATATCCTGACACGTGAATGAATAGAAGCTTGTCACTTGAAACCAATCCCAAAAAGATTCCCAAGTAATGACAATTGATGGGGCCTGAAGACGGTGGCTTGTCTTGTGTATTCATACTAACCAACAAAAAGCTGTAAAGGAGCCATTCATTACACTAATTAACTTCCAGAACTTCGTTCAATACGTTCATCTCAAACAACGCAGATTGGATCAGCCTAGCCTATGCCTTGCACAAATACATTCAAAGAAGCGTGGGTGGGATAAGAACAAACAAAGAGTCCAAAGCAAGGCGACAAATAGAAACAAATCCCATGAACAGGCAGGACAAAAGTGGCCCAAAACATAGAATGATGAGAGAAAAATAAGGGCAAAGCAGAAAGACTAAATGGTAATTTGGATGCACGGATGAAATGATACAATGGGGTGATCGGGCCAGGCCATCTTCAAGGGCATGATGAAAATAAGGAAAATAGAAAACTTCAAATGAGACGCGTGAAAAACTAGTAGGGACCCGAACGCGATTGCATAGCACTGCGCTTGCTCGTACCTTAAAAAGCATTTCAAAATAAGCTGAATGAATGCTTAAGATAATGCATAGAAATGTGATGCTCAGTTTTATTGTCACGTAGATGGACTTTCCATAGCTCCTCTACATCAAGAAGCAACATCTCCACTGACATTTTAAGTCGCGAATAATTAGTAATTGCGGATCACTTTCTGCTTTTTGTTTGATAATCATCATGATACTAATAAACATTCAAAGGGAGTAAATCCCAACAACAAAATTGAGTTGATGGACTACATCTGCAGTGGCTGAAGATGTAAAGCTTGCTTCTTCATCAAGCATCATTGCAAATGGTGGCAAAGCTCATACTTCCAAATGTATGTGTTATCATGAAAAGCACCTAAAACTACATAGGATAATAAGGTTGATGGTGTTGAGGTGGATAACTATATCCACCATAAGCAGCAGGCCTCTCATAATAAACAGATGGTGTATGTGATTCTGAAGAATATTGATAGGTTGCAGTAGCGCCAGAGTTCCCACTAAAGCACACTGCAGATCCCACTAAACCATAAGGTTGAGCTGATGAACCCACGTAAGGGGCTACGGGAATTGAGGAACCCACTACCCCATATGAACCAGCTGTTGGTAACATCGGCGCTGGTTGTAAATGAGAATGTTGATATGGAGATATCGAACTTGACCCGTGACCAATGAATGGCCCAGCTGCAGGACTGGGAGGTGCAACCATTCGAGGACGCTTATTCCCACTCTGCTGTAGCTGCTTCTTTGGCTGCTGCTTTCCTTTCTGCTTCTTTATCTGCTTGAGTTTCCCAGCCTGCAGCTGCTGCTGAGATCTGTTGTCAGCAGATGTTGCAAGTTGCTTGCTAGTAGCATTTGCACTTTCTTTCTGATTCTCCAATATTCCAATTCTTTTCTTAAGCTCTGAAGTTGGAAACTCAGACTCAAGATTGTGATCCTCAACGAGTTTAAGTACGGATTTCAAGGAATTAACTTCTCTGGATCTGACTTCATTCTGCAAGAGAACTTATTCAGGTTCAGAGAAAGTGAACTACTTCAATGAATGCTGAGCTAATAATCAAAAGGATGGAAGATTACCTGGTATTTAATAGAGGCATTTTTGTCTTTGCAAACTTTTTTTGTGAAAATCTTGCAGTCCTTCAGATGAGCATTCAAAAGTGGAACTGGCTGGAACTTTTCAGTCAGCCCAAATTCAAAAATGAATTTCACGGCCAGAAGTTGTTTGCTAATGCCTATAAGTTTACTAATGATATCTGAAGAGCAAAGGACAATGACATAGGTATCCATCAGACTCAATTAATGGGGAGCAATGAATGACAATAAAATGTACTTTCGATCGGTACATAAATCAGGTATTTATATTCCTGATCAGCAGCTGACGTTGTTGACATGAGTCTACTCTTGGCATGTGCAATCATCAAGAGTTGGTCAGCCAGAGTCCAGACCAAGGCATCCACAGCTTTTAATAGTCCATTCACAGCTTACTCTTTTTTGTTATTATTCTAAACTTATTTGCTAGTTAAACAATATCAAAGCAATTTTCTATGACATAAAAATCATGTCAGTAGGTTTCCTATGATCAACGCGTCATAATTCATGTTTTCTTTTTCCAAGGGAGTTCCCCGCTAAATCTTCCTACCAAAATCTAATGGAAACTTAGCAATTACATCCTCAATCATAGATGGATAGAATTTCTTTGCATCATCACTACAAACACCGACTAACTGATAAGTATGTAAATCTAAGCATCAGACCATTCTCGTCCATTTTTATTCAATAAGCAACATTTAGCAGTAGAATTATTGAAGATATTTCTGATTTGACAGTAATTAAGCTGTTCATGCTAGTAGTTTTGTCACTCATATTGACACAATACAGAAGATTTTAGTCATTGAGCAATGGTTTGACCTATATCCACTAGTACAAACTCTCCATTATGGAATAAATCTGCTACTTAGTATCCTTGCATCTCGCCTCTGAGAAGAAAGTTTGTTCTTCCTTTTTTTTCTTGCATTAAGCATCATCAATTTCCACTGAATTAAAATTCAGGCATCTTCTCTATTGTTACTCGCTAAAACTTTTGAGTTCCAAGATGAAAAGAAAAATTTTAATTGGAATCATCTACTACTGTATAAATCCATCTACTTCTAGGACTACAAATGATAGTAGATACATAAGTTCCAGATGCTTAAGCCCGTGTATGAGAAACGCCAAATTATAAAAGCATTACGAAGGAACAAACGAACAAGAAGCACATACAAGGACATCCTACACAACGTAGTATGATTAACCAAGTATCAAATTTTGAGATCAACCAGAATGACAAACTCAACAGCACAAACACGCCATTTGTGTCCATTCACGTTCCATGAACACTAAGCACAAACATGAACATAAATAAAAAATGAAACAAATTCAAGCAGGCATATGAAGCAGCATAAAAAAAAGTCTTACCAGCAACTTTGTCTCCCATACCAAAAGCTCTACACAAATGTGGAGCTTGCTTAAATCTAGCAACAACAACCAAATGATCCACTAGCTCACTCACATCAAACACACTCTGCAGACCATATCCCATCAACAAATACAAGAAACATAAAGCTTCTAGAGGAGCCTCCCAATTCAATGTTACTTTATTTTTCCATTCCAGGGCCAAAGTTTTAGCTCTCTCCCTCACCTCATCGCTCAAATTAGGTTTAATCAACATCAAAGCCTCTAACAAATCCGAGCAACCCTTCCTCAATCTATTCAAATCCTGTTCTTCAGCCCCTTTCAAATGCAATTTTGCCGGGTAAAACCCATCCATAGCATCCAAAACCATAGTTCCTAGGTCAGGAGCGACCCGCATTGCACTAAATAACTCAGCTCTAATCTTACGCCGTTCTTTGCCATGCACAATCAGATACTTCCTTAAACCTTTCCCATTCATCTTTTGACAAAAAGCTACCAACTCCGGTCTCGCCACCACAGGGTTGTCAAGCCCCTCTTTACTCGAAGAAGGGTCACCGGAACGGGTCACCTCGGAGTCAACCCGACCATCGCTCGGATTATCACAGGTCATCGATTGGTCCCCAGAAGAAACGATTTTTAACTCATTCCCAGCCGAACACAACTTGTCCACGGCGGAAACAGAGTCGAGACGGTGGCAGCTCGGAGGGGTTTCGTTGTTCTGGGTCTCCAGCGACGACTCAAACGACTGGAGGAGGAATTGGAAGTGGAGATTGAGATGGGTCTGGAGAGATGTGAAGTGACCGTCGAGGTCGGACCATGGGAGAGAGAAAGAGGGAGAGAGAAGAGAGGAATGGGCTTGGAGATCATCGTACGCTCTCTTGAGGTTCTTCTTCTTGGTGTCGATCTGCTTCAGGGCTAATTCTATTGTTCTCAGCGACGGGGGACGCTGTGGAATCGCCGGTGGGTGATCCGCCATGATTAGATGATCTGTTTTTGGGTAGACACCTGTCTACAGAAATCGTCAGCACTGGCGACAAAGGGCTGTGTGTTCGAACGACATGTCATTCCTCTCCCGGGAAAACAAAACGAGTAATTGGGTTCATCTTCCATGTCTAATTGTTGTTGGTGACTTGAATTAAGGCCAACCCAACACGGAAGTCTCTCTGAGTCCAAAGTCCAAAGAGTTTATTAACTCCTCCTTTCGTCTTGTCTATCTACTTGACCCATGGGCCATTGCATCTCTTGAAATTTCTTGAATACTTTTTGTATTCGTACTCGTAGTCTATGTATTGTTAAATGCAACAGCTTTTATAAATTTTGTAAATGACGATTATGATTAAACATATACACAACTGGGACTCATAACTCATTTCCTTAAGTTTTTAGGTTGCAATATAATGCCCTAGTTGTGGTCGGGTCAATCGTGCTAAGCCCAAGTCCAGACTGGAACGGCCTGTGAGCAGGTCGGCTCATTCTTGAATAATAACTTAAACCTAGCAGCTATTTCTTATATAAGGTACTACTTTGCCATGATACAGGTACGACATTAGAACCCTAATTTTTTTTTCTGTTCTTAGCTACTAAAACTCCTACCAAAAGACTAACTTGAGTGTCGGAGGGGCCTGCCGACAATCAACCCCCGGCGTGCCTTGTGTTATTTTGCAGGTATCTCTAAGCCGAAATCAATCAACTTCATGGATCCAAGCAGCAACGTCCAGCCTTATCAAAATCAGACTGAACCAAGTTGTATACAGGCTCACTTAGGTTGACGAAGTCTAATGAATAAAGATTTATAGATTTGAGTCAAATAAATGGAAGATTCATAGAATGATTCAAGTGACTTTGCGTGAGTTAAGAATCGAGGAGGAGCTAGTTCAATAAGGATGGATTCCGTTATGAAAGGGAGATGTTAGAAATTTACAAGTAGAGTAATTTCATATCTGAAAGAGACATAAAAATGAAGTGAGTTATATACAAAGATATGATTTATAAGTTATAACCCATTAACTTAAAATATTTGGTTAAGATAAGATGTTCTAATTATATATGGGCTCACTTAAATCCGATCTAATCTATCTCTAGACCCGTCAAAACCCTTCATATATTTATATGTAATGGAGTCACTTTGCATCAATATAAAAAAAAAAACACCAAAGTCACGGCCTTCAACTATAATATCATCCATTTCTTCCTCTTCTGAAAATTCCATGTCTTAACTTGTTTTCATGTAAAGGTTTAATAGGTATTATACCGTCATAAAATTGACTAAAAATTATATAAAATTAAAGAATTTAAAAAATGATTGAAATAAATTGTCTTTACAGATTGAGTAATTTGAAATTTAATTTAAAAAATTATTGAGTGAAATTTAATTAATTTATTTTAGTTTATAATAACAAAATTTTAAGAAATTAACTGATTAATTAATAAATTTATTATTTTTAATATAAAATGTTATTGAAATAAATTGAACCATAAAAAATGAGACGATTCAAAGTTTTTATTATTAAACCAGCTGAATTTAGTATATCACATTATGATTATTACCTTGTTTATTTCACAACTGGCTTTTGCTTTTGTTGGAGGTACAATGACCAATTCTAAAGATAATGACTTTAATGTCAAATTTTGTCTGTAAACATGACGGTGCCTTCCAAGTTCCAACTGTATGTATGTCCTCTTTGGCAGGGGGATTTAGAAATTTTTTTAAGTGAGGTAAAATAAAAATATTTTTTTTAAGTAGAGGCAAAACATTAATAAAAGCAATTTTTAATTTTTTACGAGATAAAAATTTAAAATTATAATATTTTTATATACAAATTTTTGGAGACAGTGGGGCAAGTGCCCCCATTGTACATCCGCCCTGCTCTCAGCCTTGCCAGCCAAGCTTCATACATACTTTATGACGCAAAAGTTGGCATCCACTAAACATATAATATCCTTGACAATTCATACATTTGAAAAATTGGAAAGTAAATCCTTGTTTTGTTAATTGAACAGGTGAGGAGTTGGTCATTTGCTGCTAACTTGAGGTGTTTTAGTTGACTGGACCTTGTTAATAACCTACTAGGGAGGTGATGACTTGGTAATTGTGTTTGGAAGTGGCTTATCTATCAGGTTTACTTCATCTTTGGGGGATGCACTGCACTTCCATGTGATGTAATTGTGAACAAATGTGGGGTTGAAGTGGTTAGGACTCTATTGTATCTCATTTGTTGGCCGAGTCAAAGTTGTCCATTTCAAGATAACTCTTTTCTTTTTTGCTTTTTAATCTTAGAACTCTCAAAATTGCACGGTTCTCCTTTCCATTATTGTATAGAGTTATAAGTCATCTTTTATCTTCTTCTTGTACGAGCGGAACAGAGTTTAATTGCCAGGTTGGATTGACTTTTTTTTAAGTAAATAAGTAAATAAGTCTATTTTTTTAGTCCATTTTACTCTTATGTTTTACACATAATTCTCACAATACCCACAAACTTATCTTCCCGTTTATTATGTATTTAACTATTTACCAAATTTGAATATTTATTTTGAGATTTATATAATATTATTTGGCCTTTTATATGTTTTATTATTTATTTTCGATATTAGTTTACTTATGTTATAATATATATAAAAAATTTGGTTAGATGTATTTTTATTTACATTTCATATGGTTTAAAATTATATAATAATTAATATATTATGCTTTGCATATTGTTTAATATACTTTAAATAATTTTTATTACAAAATAAAATATAGTTAAAATTAAAAGTGTCTTTTATTTCTATGTTGTCAAATAATTTATTGTATGAAGTTTTTTCAAAACACTTCATTTTTAAATGACAGTCAAATAGTCAAGTGACTTTTTAGAAAAATTCTTCTAAAAAGAAATTTACAGAAAAAAACTCTACTAACAAAAGCTCTACCAGTATAAGCCTAACCAAACAGAGGCTAAATTTCCGGACATAGGCTTTATTTTCCTTTTTCAAGTATTGTTTTATAAGAAATAAAGATTAACAATATTGAAAAGGAAAATTTTGAATGAATTCGGACATTTCACATGCCTAATGGAGAGAAGTACAAGGCAACTTGATATAGCCATCACATGTTATTTCATGTCTTCACAAAAGCCTAGATCACAAGAAGTTACCTACCTATTCACCTTCTGTAGGTTATGATCCGACCATGTACCATGTATCTGACACTTTGGATGGATTTTATTTCTTTTGTTAAATAAATAAGTTAAAGAGGTTCCTTGTACTTAAGTGCATGCGATGACACCTAATGCGTTTGCTTTGAAAATAATTTCTTCTTCTTTAAGGATGTCCATTCAAAATCTTTAAATTTTTGGTCCACAAATGGAGACAAGATTTTCTGTCCAATATCACTCTGTCTTATTTTGTCATACGAAATCTTAACCATTTATTTTGCAGAGCCCACGCGGGATTCATGCAGGACCCACGCATAATTTACATAAATAAATGGCTGAGATTCATTAGACACAATAAGATACCATAATATTAGACAAAAAATCTGGACTCCCACAAATGAATTGGAAGCTAAGCCATTATTGAATAAGCCAATAATACGTATCATTTGAGTTAAGATCCATGTGTTTAATATTATCAGTATTTTAAAATTAAACCAATTTAGCCAATTTAACAGTAAAATTTTTAAATTAGTTAATTTTTTAATTTAGTTTTTAATTTTCATATTTTATTTAATTTAATAACTTTTGTTATTAAAAATTGACTAGTTAATTAATTAGTTTGTCAGTTTTTATGAACTAATCAGTTTTTATAACTCAACGTAAACTGATTAATTTTCATTTAATAGTATATTTTTAATTAAACTTTAAATTTTTTATGAGTAAGAATAATTTTCTTTAATTATTTTTCAAATTATTTAATTTTGCTCAATCTTTAACCGGTTTTATGACGATATAATATCAATTGATCATTTTAAATCTTAAACTTCTTATCTTACCTGTTTAACTTTTAGTCCAGTTGCCTTTTTTTCTTTTTCATTGCCCATATTATGAAGAAAAAAAGATGATATCAGTCAAATTGGTAAAAAAAAAATCACTTACCTTTTTTCTTATTATATAAAGTGACAAACTTGGGACAAGAAATTGAAAAGGTTATAATTTGAGGGATTAATTTTATAAGAAAGCAAATTAAAGTAGTCGGTGTTCACTTGACAATTATAAATATTTAATTATAGTAAATTCTATCATCTTTGGCAATATAGGGTGTCCCTTGGTCTACCAAACACTAATTTTTTTTATAAATATATTTATATTTTAATTTTAAAAATACTTTAAATTTTAATTAATGTTTAAATTTTTTATTTTCATTCCACTTTTTAATTATTAATTATAATTTAATATATGAAATCTAAAATATTATCAAAATCAATATATGTTTAATGCATACTAAAAAATAATCAATGAAGGGAAGTAAAAAATTGGATTATCACTTAATTACAATGATAAAAAGAATCCAACTACTTCGGTTCAGCTGTAAAAATTTTAAACTGTTCAATTTTTCGATTCGATTTACTTTAATATTTTATATTTTTAAAAACTTATCAAATTAATAATTAATAGGTCAATCAATTAATTTTTATTTAACAATCTTTTTTAAATTAAACTTCAAAATTTTCGATAAATAAAGACAATCTCTTTCAATAATATTTTAAATTCTTTAATTTATTTCATTTTTAGCCGATTTTATAACGATTTAATTTTAGTTAAACCTAAACATCTTGTCTTACCAATTTAACTTTTTTAAAACATTATTTAATTAAAATAATTTCATTTGTAGTTACATTAATCTTAATTATCAGAATTCCCTTTTCGTGATTCCTTTTAAATTCTATTTACTCAAGGATTTGGAAAACAAAAATTAAAGATAATATAATTCAAAGGATTTAGAGACTTCGTAAGCAATAAACACGTGGTATTTGACTCCCGAAGATGAGAGCTTGTGGCATAAACGTGTTTGGGACTTTGCTGGAATGGTGGTCTAGTAGAATCTGGATCGTAAATTTCGTGTGGGACCTACTCATCTCAAACATGAAGGGACCAGATCAAAAGTATACTGTAGGGATAAAAGTTGACTTTTCAAAGCTTTTTCACAATCCCAAAAGCGTCCCACAAACACGCAACAACGTGTTGAAGTCAAAGTCACAACTGGCATCTTATTCTCATTCAAAAATATAGAATGACCAAAAATTACAAGAATCCCAATAACAGTAAGAATCCAAAGACGATAGGGTTTTGAATTTTGATTATATATAATCTCGTGATTTATTTTAATAGATAAGGAAGAAATTACATTACACTCAAATTACATAATATTCTGTAAGGCATAAAGCAATTTTAATTTTTAATTAAATTCAAATGTAAAATTACATAAATTAAAAAGGTTTAAGTGTGATTGAGCCCTAGTCCAAGTCCACTCCCTATATAAACCCCTCTCCAAAACTCTGGTGCTTTTCCATGTTTTCGTTTTTGGATATGACTGCTTTTTCAAGTAAAAGTTTATGCTCCTTGTAGCAGTTCTTCTCTTTCCTTAGCCCCAAGAACTTTGCTGGGTCTGTGTTGGATTGCTTGTTATGGTCAGTACTCTTTATCATTCTTTATCTCCTTTCTTTTCTTGTTTGTTTCATTAAAGTCTGTGTAGCTTAATCTGTTCTGGGGCATTCAGTTTTTGTGTTTCTTTTGATAAAGATTGGAATTTTACGTGTTCCGTGAACTTTGGATGTTTTTTCCTTCCTGGGTTTGAGGGTATGGGCCCTTTTGTCGAGGTTGCCGAAACTTTTTGTTTTTTGTTTGTTGGTGTAACGTAAAAATATTCAACTTGAATGCAGTTTTTTAGTCTTGATGAACTCGTTTTGTATTCATGTGTGAGAATTAATGACTTTTCATGTATTGGTTTTGGTATATAGACTGTTCGATTTTGAGCTCGTAGATATCATCTTGATCTTTCTTGCTTAGCTCTACGATTTTGATCTTCGAGTTTTTGTTTTCGGATTCGTCGTCGGTTTTCTGCACATGATTGGATGGTTTTGATTTCTTTACGAAAGCTGGCGACTTAAAAACCAGGATACTGTTAAAAGTTTTAATCTTCATAAAGTATTACCATTGTTTCCATTCCAATTAATGTTGTATCAACTTTTAACATCCTTTTGTATAGGGATCTGGCAATAAATCAGTGGCATACGCCATTATCTACTGAACGGAGTGGCTGTCGTCGTGTTCTTTTGGCTAACACTTTGATTTACTATGTAGATGCCTGCTCTCAATGATGATCCACTTGATAAGGACTCAGAACCTTTTGTGGAGATTGATCCCACTGGGCGCTATGGCCGCTACGAGGAATTGCTTGGATCTGGCGCGGTGAAAAAGGTATATAGGGCATTTGATCAGGAAGAAGGAATAGAGGTAGCATGGAATCAAGTAAAGCTAAGAATCTTTACGGACGATCCAACAATGCTTGATAGGCTTTACTCAGAAGTTCGGCTATTAAGAGACTTGAAGAACAAGAATATAATATCCTTGTACAGTGTATGGCGTGATGAGGATCATAACACACTGAATTTCATCACTGAAGTTTGTACTTCAGGGAATTTGAGGGAGTACAGGAAGAAACACAGGCATGTTTCGATGAAGGCGCTGAAGAAGTGGTCGAAACAAATCTTGAAGGGCTTGAATTATTTACACACACATGATCCTTGTGTCATTCACAGAGATATCAATTGCAGCAACTTGCTTGTCAATGGGAATATAGGCCAGGTTCTAATGTTTGCTTCCGTTTTCTATATTATTTTTATTTATTAACTATATAAGCTAAAAGAAAAAAAGAGATGAGAATATGATTCTTCAGCGCATGCTTTTAGTAAAGCTTTCATTGTCCAATGTTACCAGCACATGGGCTGAGATTCTTAGGAATGAAGGGAATTTTCCTTCTTAGTAAAGACTTTCTTTTCATCTTTATATTAAGGTCCTTTTCTTATTTTTCCTCTTTTTAGTTCTTTTCCTTTTATTTTTCAGCTATTACTTTTCTTACTAAAACATTATTAACATTTTTTCTCAAGTTCTATCAAACTGAAATACTAGTTTTGATCCTTAGGTACTAATATTGGCCTCTTCTTTGTCAACAGGTTAAGATTGGTGACCTTGGCTTGGCTGCTATAGTTGGGAAGAATCATTCAGCACATTCAATTCTTGGTACACCTGAGTTCATGGCACCAGAGCTATATGATGAGAATTACACAGAAATGGTGGACATATACTCATTTGGTATGTGTGTTCTAGAGATGGTGACTTTGGAGATACCATATAGCGAGTGTGACAATGTGGCAAAAATATACAAGAAGGTATCATCTGGAGTTAGGCCTCAGGCCCTCAACAAGGTTCGGGACCCAGAAGTTAAGGCTTTCATTGAGAGGTGCATTGCTCAACCAAGGGCAAGACCATCTGCAGCTGATCTTCTGAAGGATCCTTTCTTTGATGAAATTGATGATGACGAAAGTGATGACTCTACTAGTTCATGAACACTGATGATTTGATGCATATGGAGATATTATTTGAACAATTTCTGATCTTGTTTTATGTTCATAATTGTGATGATTTTTAGAGCACATCAAGTTGGAACATAGGTTTCAAGTGTTCATTTTCGTGTGCAACCTTTTGTTTTTTGTTTTTTGTTTTTCTCATTCACATGAAGAGGTAGGATAAGGAGGGAAAATTATGAAAGTGGATTTCAGGGGTGTTGGTTTGTACAGATCTTTCTAATGCATAAGTTGGTAAAAATGCAACTTTTGCTATTGGTTACTTCCTCATGGTCTTCATATCTTTTCTTAACAGGTAGTTTGTTCTTAAGGAGAAAGTTTGGTTGAGTGATTAGCAGTAAAGCCTAAGCAAAGAAAGGTCTTAAGAGATGTGATGTCAAAATGGTTGACAAATGTTAAACAAAAGAACTAAACCTTAACTAGGCGTCATTACAGCCAAATAAAATAAAGCAGGCAAGTGGGGTTGATGTAAGAGTGCTGCCTCATGACTAGCTGGCACAATCAGCATTGCAATTGCCTGTTCATTCCTCAAGAGCAAGACTGGAGCTTATATATTTATAAATAATATATTTAATTTTAATTTCTTATTTATAGAGAATTCCTTATAAGTTAATTAAGACTTTCAATTCTCAAGAAATGAGGGATTTCAATCCTAACAAATTGTTAAAACTTCTATTTCTTCTCTTTTAACCTCACATAATAAACGAGAAGCTTGATAAAAAAAATTAAAAATAACATAAAAACACAATTGGCAAAACGCCACTTGTCATTAGTTTGGTGATAAAGAATATTAACTCTTTGTTCCAAGCTCTTAGATTAGAAGCAAAGATATACTTTTTTATTTGCTGTGATAAGAAGCAAGGGTTACAGTATCACCTTCGTTATTATTAATTTATTATGACAAAGATTTCTTTTAGAGTCAGGATTCTCTGTCTAGTATTATCCTGTCCTATTCTGTCCATTTAAATCTTAAACATGCGGGGTCCATATAAATAGATACAAGGCTTATATAAATAGATGGTTGAGATTCAATAGACAAAATAAGACAGAGTAATATTAGACAGAATATCTTAACTCTTTCTTTTAGACCCTAAAAACTTTATTCCTGATGATAAGAGTTCCTCGATTGACACTACCAACATATGAACTTCATAATTGTATCAAAGTGGCTTTGGAATAATAAAAATAAAACATATACTTCAGAGATTCTGGTCAAGGTAGCTGTAAGTTGTTGTATGCTGATAAAGTGCTGAGTAGGGTCCGATTTTATATGCATCAGGATGCGATGGTTTCTTGAAGAATGAGAGCACTAATAGATAATAGAGCAGCAAATCCAATATTCGTTGCTCAGCTGTCCATTTAGTCATAACTAAACATGAAATGCTGATAAAACTTAAACTAGATCCTTGCATTGAAAATGTGAAAGAATTCAGAGCTATTTAGCATATTCTCCTCCTCTCTTCCAAGATTCAGTTCCATATTATCCAGAATCTGTCAATTCTTACATCTATTGTCAGTCACTCAAGTGGTGGCAGCCACTGAAAGTTGCTGCACAGTAGAGGAATGAAATTTATTGGCAAATAACACAAAATAGCCCCTGTGTTATAGTGGAGTATTCAAATTAGCCCCTATATTTTTAATTCCATCAATCTAGCCCCTGAGTTTTTCAATTTCATTCAAATTGCCCATTAAAAATTTTTTTGGACAAAATTACCCTCGATTATCTTTGCCCGTACGAATTCTTCTCACTGCTCTCAGCTCAGTCTCTTTGAAGTCTTTAACTCCACATCTTCCTCTGGACCAGGTCGTCCTTGTCTACTGCAGTACTACTTAGGTTAATTTAAAGTTGTAATATATTTTCCTGTTTCCCTAACGCCATTATCTTGTTATTGTTTTAA
>JAOSBP010000206.1:35905283-35919160 GCA_027563825.1 Erythroxylum mucronatum
TTTTCAACAAAAAAACTGATACTTACAGTTTTGGGGTAGTTCTCCTTGAGTTAATAACTGGGAAACCAGCAGTAATATCATTTGAAGGCTACTGTTGTCACGTAATTCAATGGGCTCATTCTTTAATAGAAAGAGGCGATATGAAGAGCATAGTTGATCCAAAGTTACAAGGTGAATTCAATCTCAATTCTGCCCGGAAAGCTGTGGAGATAGCAATGTCTTGCGTCGCACCAAATGCAACACAAAGGCCAGATATGATTTATGTACTCGTTGAGCTGAAAGAATCTTTGTCAATGGAGATGGCCTCAGGAGATGACAAAAAGACAGAGAACTGCACAACAGCTTTGTCGAATCAACAAGATATGAGTCTTCCTAGTCCTAGGTAGTAATATACTTTCCAAAATGCTTTAGTGTAGAGTTTTCACGAGTAAGTCCTACGTTATGGAGCTTATCTAGTGTGATTTTTGTTGTACTAATAGTCTTGGGGGTAATAAATTAGAATGTTAAAAAAATAGAATTTTTTTTGTAATGTTTAAGTTTTTATTAAACATTTAAAATTTTAAAAATTAGATAACTTAATTTGAAAACTATTTTATTAAATAATGTATTAATATATATCTATGAGTTGTGTATCTTGCATTCAATCTCTCGCATCCTAAATCCTAACCTGACCGATTGACTTGATGATGTTGTTCGTGTTCCAGTCATTATATAGTAGTTCTTCGAATGAGAATTTTCTAATTTTTTACATGTTCTCTATGCAAGTTCATTATATATGTATTTGATAAATTGATGATTGGAGGTAAGTTACCAACTCAGCTTTAGAAAACAAATGAAAAGCTTTTTAACTTGAAAAAAAGAACCTTAATTTTATAAGATATTAAAAATATAAATAACTTGACGCCATAACTTTAAGCTAACGAGTAATGTCTTTTGATCGATATAGTGAATTATTTAAATATAACCTTTTAAAACAACATGAGAGGCTCTAGGTAAAATTTAAAAATAAAAATAAAAATTTGTGATACATAATATATGAAACATGTTCAGAAATCTTCCTTAAATATTCATATCAAGGGAAATATTACAAGTTGATTGCACATAACACTGGCAATAGGCCAAATTTTGAATTCATTAAAATATGAGTTAAATTTTTGATATTTGAGTTAGTTTAATATAAATTAGGTTGAACATAATTAGAACTTCCTAGTCTATCTAATGGATGAAATCGACTGAGATTAGATCCAATGCAATTTCTGACTTTGCATGTCCGTCATACTTGTTCAATTTATCTCTTTCAACTCAGATGTCATGAGACAGACCTTAAAAATTTTTAGAATAAGCTAGAGATTTGTCAAAAATATAATCAGAAATGTGGAACAGTGAGAGTAGAGAAGAAACGAAGACTGGTTTTGGGAGCCAGATTAAAAATGCTCTTCTGGACTTCTACTTGCATTATGTACAAACAGTTGGACTAAATACACAAAAAAGCCCAAATACAAAAACTAACTAATAACTGCTACTAACTAACAAATTAAATTACTAATTACAATTCTTCACTCCCCCTCAAGTTGGGGGTTCATATACATTTTTAACACCCAACTTGGACAAAAGATACTCATGCTGCTGTACTCCCAATCCTTTGGTAAGTAAATTTGCAATCTGCTCATTTGTAGAAACATGTTGAGTTTGAATTAATCCATACTGAATTTTCTCACGTACAAAGTGACAATCTATTTTGATGTGTTTCGTTCTTTCATGATACACAGGGTTTGCTGCAATCTGCAAGGCTGCTTTACTATCACAATATAACACAGCCGGTCTTTCACTCGTAATTCCCAGTTCTTCAAGCAATCCTGATAACCACACCAACTCAGCAGTAGTAATGGCCATGCTCCTATACTCAGCTTCTGTTGAGGATTGAGAAATCGTGCTCTGCTTCTTTGACTTCCATGAAATCAATGAGTCTCCTAATTTTACAAAGAATCCTGTAATAGACTTTCTAGTCATGGAACAAGAGGCCCAGTCAGAATCACAGTAAGCAGACAATTCCAAATGTCCATTGGCGGATAAGAAAATTCCTTGCCCTGGACATTTCTTAACATAACGCATAATTCTCAAAGCTGCCTCATAATGTGAATGTTTTGGCTTCTGCATGAACTGACTCAAGTGCTGTACTCCATAAGCTATATCTGGCCTTGTGTGAGTTAAATACAAGAGTCTCCCTATCAACCTTTGATACAAGGCTACATCTGTCATTTCATCATCGTCAATTTGTAACTCTGTGCCTTTATCATACTCAACAGAAGTCAATTTCTGATTTTGTTCCAAAAGTGTAAATGCAGGCTTTGCTCCCCCTAGACCTGCATCTTCAATTAACTCAAGAGCATATTTTTTTTGATTCAAAACAATTTCAGATTGAGACCGAAGTACTTCAATACTAAGAAAGAACTTCAAATCTCCCAGATCCTTCATTTTGAAGTTCTTATGCAAAATCTATTTCAAATCTTCTACTAGCACATCATTACTTCCAGTGATCAACAGATCATCTGCATAGATTAAAAGAATAACTATATCATGCCCTTTCGTTTTTGTAAACAGGGATGAAGAAAAAAAATACATGTACCTCGTCTGAAAATGGACGGAAAACATAAATGATTACCATACCCTTATTTTATTTTCTTACAAGAAAGGAGGGAGGCAACTTCAAAACTTGACATGGAAATTAAAGGCAAGTACCTAACAATTGAATAATTGTTTCAGCGAAGAGACTTCCTCTCCAGTCTCCTCATAGTTACTGGCAAATTTTCAATAATCTTGCATTTCTGTTGAGCAATATATCCATGGACATGTGGCACCTCATAGATTGCAAATTTACAATACCATTTAATACTATGGACCTGAAGTTTATAATTGAATATACATATATAAAATATATATATATATATATATATATCGTAACACCATGATCATGTAACCTTTCTCTGCAACCTTTTTCTTGAATTTGAACTACTCATTGTTGCATACTTCACGAAAGAGTTCATCCCTTAGCACATTCATAGAGCACCCATCCTTTCCTTCTAATTGCTCTTGTTGTTCATTCCATGTTTCGAGTTCTCAAGCATATGAAAAACTAATGACTCCTCAAAATCTTATTTTTGCAATCATCTAATGCAAACAACAGGTAAAGCAGTGCCTTCGTCACTCTCAATCCAGACCAATCCCGTTGATAAGAAAAAGAAAAAAACAGAATTTCTATGTTGATGTGCATAAACTTTGTAATGCAACTAAAGGAGGCCAATGAAACTTGCATGCCAATAAAAGAAAACTCTTAATTAAACAGTAAGTTTTACTCGGACTTATTGACAGAACATATCACTACTATGAGTTGGCTTACAATGTTCTTAGTTGGACAACTATGATTGTGCAATTGGATTCTTTGTTTGACTCCTACTATAAGACTAGCACAAATGGACACTAACATTTTGCTATAAGAAAAGCCCAAGTTTGTGTTGGTCACAGCGGGTGTATTTTGTGAAAAGAAAAAATAAAATGAGCAAAATGGACACAGAATATTTAACGTGGTTCACCCTTAATTTTGGGCTACGTCCACGGACAAAACTCAGAATATTTCTTCCACTATTACAAATAGTAGGTATACAAAGATAAAATCAAAATAGTGGCTCACAAGGTGTTTCCCAACCTAAAAATACTAACCTCACTATTTTGTCACTCACAATCCCTTTAGGAATATCTTTCCCAACTTCCGAGCATTTGATTTGCTCTGGCTTTCTTTCTGTTTTCTGTATGTTGTATTGTTTCTAAAGCGGAGAGTGCCTTATATAGGCACTCTACCGCGTGCTTACAGCTGTCCACCGCAGTTGTTGAGCTACAATTGTTGAAGCTCTTCTTTTTAACAAAAGCAGCATCAACAAATACTGCATATTGCTCTTTTCAACAATTGTGATTGCGGCTTCAACTTCCATTCAACATTGGTAGGCGTCGCATGCCTACCAAAGATGGTGTCCCTCCATGTGAGAGGGACCCATAGCTAACAACCACTATTTTTAAAGGAACTGAAAAATTTATTGATAAAATGTGATCCTTGTCTTCCGTAGAATTATAAAGATTACAGTGAATCAAATACATCATCGTTGGAAGAGACGTCATACAAAGATCTATGCAATCCATTACGCTTTCTTTACCATATGTTTGGTGTCTTAATTTTAAGATTGTAATAAATTTCCTAGTCTTAACCTTTGTTTTCAACTTCATGTTGGAGTATTTCTACACTCATACTAATACTAGGAGATGAGTAATTGTAGCTTAAGTGAGATGTGTTTTATCGTGGTATTAGGTGTTTAAGTAGTCTATCCTTATCGTGTTTTTCTCTAATATTATACGTGGAGTTCTTAACAGGTTTGCCTGGTGGGATTTGAATATATCTAGATCAATTAGTTGAAGCACATAATGTTCCTGAATACGTTGCTCAGAATCCTTATTGTTAACCACCAATAACAGAAACAAATGCTTGGTGGAGTTTTTATCGTAGGATTTATAAGTAATTGGTGCTACTAATACTCGGTGTACTTTTACTATTGATTCAAACGATCACATATGCATCTTATTAACCTAGATAATTTTTCATTCTAATAATGTAAACAAAAAATATTGCATTGTTATTCCAAATTGAAACTTGTAACACAGACTTTATGACTGCATAAAAAATACATTATAATTGACTAATGTTTGTATTTATATTTTTGAGAATAGTACATAATATTGTATGACAAAGGAGAACATAAAATACAATATTATTGAACAAGTTTTAAAGTATAACCACCATTGCTAAATTAGAGGTAGTGTTAAAACAAAACTCAGAGAAAGAGATAAAAGATTTATTAAAGTTACTCTCTCATATTCACTTTTTCTCTTTATATACATCAAGTGACAGGTAAAACAAAATAAAAACTAATTCTATAGCTTAGCCTCAATAACTAATAGGAATAGTTGTCATCTAATGATAAATAACAAATTGTAACAAAGTTGTAGACGAAAGAACTAACTATTATACTAACAAACAAAGATCATTAATTTGTACACTTATCATTTTCAATGCCTACGCTCAGGGGCCATGTTTTGAAAATCGGACCGAAATGGCCGGTTCGATCGGTGATCGGTTGGCTATCCGGTCCGATTCACTCTTAAAAGATCGGTCGGCTATCCGGTTCGATTCACTTTTAAAAACCAATTCTCAATTGAACCAGTGAGAACCAGTTAAAACCGGTCGAACCGGTCCGGTTGGACTGATTCGACCACTGGTTCAATAATTTTTTTATTTTTTTTATTATTTGGTATTTTTATTTTTTAATATTATATATAATTATTACATAATTATGACGTCACACCGGTTCTACCGGTGATTGAACCAGACGAACCGGTGACCAGTAAAGCTTTCGGTTCGATGTCCGATCTGGGTTTCAAAACATTGCTCAGGAGGATCAATCCCTTCTTCATCATAGAGCTATTTAAAATGAGGCAAGAAATGTGTTGGTGGTGGCTCATACCTAATACCTATTTCATCTAGTTTAATTCAAAATTTTGATCCTTCTGTAGTTCTTGCATCTCTTTAACTGTTTAGACGATCCTCTTTTAGGCCTTTAAATGTCCTCTAAAAGTGTTTGGATAGGTGGCTAACAAATGTTCACATTTACAAATGCCTCTTCCTTATAGTGCTACAAGATCTAGGAGGTTTTACTATTCCATGTGTTGTTGGTGACTTTGAATTTTCTAAATGCTTATGTGATTTAGGTGCAAGTATTAACTTGATGCTTTTGTCTATTTTCATGAAATTAGGATCAGGAGAGGTCAAGCCAACATCCATGCTCATTCAACTTGCGGATTAATCCATCAAGAGGCCATTTGGACTTGTAGAAGATGTGTTGGTAAAAGTGGATAAATTTATCATTCCTGTTGATTTTGTTGTGTTGGACTTTGAAGCAGATAGACATTATCCATTGATTTTGGGTAGGCCCTTTATGAATACTGGTAGGGCATTAGTTGATGTGCATAAAGGAAAATTTGTTCTGAGAATTGGTGATGAGTAAGTTGAATTTAACATGACTAAATCTTTGAAGAAACTGATGGATGGTACTACATGTATGAAAATTGATGTTGTGGATGAGTGTGTGAAGGAGGTTGAAGAGGAAGTTGATGAAGTTATTGAAGTGCATGGGAATGAGCGTGTGAGAGAAGAGGAATTATGTGAGGAAGTTGAGCTAGAGAAGTTGGACAAAACAGATACACCCACACCACCTTCCATTATTAAGCCACCCACTTTAGAGCTTAAACCCTTACCTTCCCACTCGAGATACACCTTTTTAGGTAAGAACCATACCCCAACCATCATTATATCCAACTAATTGGATTGTGAGCAAAAAGAGAAATTGGTGGAGACCATTAAGAAGAGGATGAGAGCCATGGGGTGGCAAATTTATTATATTAGGGGAATTAGCCCCAATGTGGTGATGCATAGAATTAATCTAGAAGAAGGATGTAAAACTATAGGGGAGCGACAGATAATGTTAAATGAAAACATGCAAAAGGTTGTGAAGAAGGAGGTAGTGAAGCTTTTGGATGCGGGGATTATTTATCCTATTTCAAATAGTGAGTGGATGAGTCCAGTGCCGTATGTGCCTAAGAAGGGTGGCATGACAGTGATGGAGAATGAACATGGGGAAAATATTTCTAGTAGGACCATCACAGGTTGGCGAGTGTGTATTGATTATAGGAAGCTCAATTTGGCCACCAAGAATGACCATTTCCCTTTACCTTTTGTGGACCAAATGATTAAGAGGGTGGCTGACCATTCTTTTTACTATTTTCTTGATGGATATTTAGGGTACAATCAAGTGTTTATATACTCGAAAGACCAAGAGAAGACCATTTTCACTTGTCTTTATGAGAATTTCGCTTATTGGAGGATGCCTTTTGGTTTATGCAATACACCTGCCACATTCCAAAGGTATATGATGGCCATATTTACTGACATAAATGAGAACTTCATGGAGGTATTTATGGATGACTTCTCTGTATTTGGAGATTCTTTTGATCATTGCTTGTTTAATTTAGACAGAGTGCTTCAAAGATGTAAGGAGTCTCATCTAGTCTTAATCTGGGAGAAGTGTCATTTCATGGTCCAAGAGGGAATTGTATTGGGCCATAAGATTTCATGCAAGGGGATTGAAGTGGATCAAGCTAAGATCGAAGTGATTGAAAAGCTACCACCATCAAGGGCATCCGAGCCTTCCTTGGTCATGCAGGGTTCTACAGATGGTTCATCAAGGATTTCTCTCTTATCACTAGACGTTTGACTTATTTATTAGTTAAAGATGTGCCTTTTGCATTTGATGATGCTTTTAACATGTTGAAGAAGGCACTTACAACAACATCATTATGACGTTTTCGGATTGGTCTCTTCCCTTCGAGATTATGTGTGATGCAAGTGATTATGCCATTGGCTGTGTCCTTGACTATAAAAGGAAAAGAGGTTGCATGCCATCTACTACGCAAACAAGACCTTGATGGGAGCACAACTGAATTACACAACTATGGAAAAGGAGTTGCTTGCTGTGGTATTTACATGTCAAAATTTTCGTTCTTATCTTTTAGGCTTACATGTTTTTATTTTTAAAGATCATCCGACATTGCGATATCTCTTTGCCAAGAAGGATGCCAAGGCTAGGCTCATCTGGTGGGTGTTTCTGCTCCAATAATTCAACATTGAGATTAAAGACAAAAAGGTAGTAGAAAATGTTGTTGCAAACCACCTATCATGACTTGAAGGGGGGCACCATGAAGAAGAAGAGGAAATCGAGGAGAGCTTTCCTGATGAGGCTTTAATGATGATAGAAAATGCTTTTCGTCCTTGTTTTTGCAGATATTGCAAACTATCTCTCAGGTGGTATTCTTCCTTCTGGTCTCTCATATCAACAAAGGAAGTGTTTCTTATTCCAGTGTTCTCACTATATTTGGGATGAACCTGTGTTATATAAAATTTGTGATAACAATGTGATTCGCAGGTGTGTCCCTGAAAATGAAAAGCCTGACGTTTTGACACAATGTCATAGTTTAGTGTATACAGGACATTATGGAGCGAACAAGACAGCGACTTGTATCTTAGAATGTGGGTTCTATTGGCCAAGTTTGTACAAGGATGCTCAAAACTTTATGCTACAGTGTGATAAATGCCAGAGAGTGGGCAACATATCAAAGCGGGATGAGATGCCACTTTCGAATATCATGGAAATGGAAATATTTAATGTATGGGGCTTGGATTTTATGGGACCATTCCCATCTTCCTTAGGTAACACATACATACTGGTTTGAGTTGATTATGTTTCGAAGTGGGTTGAAGCCGTAGCTACTCCAACCAATGATGGCAAGGTGGTGCAAAGATTTATCAAGAAAATTTTCACTAGATTTGATGTAACATCCCGCTCCCATACTAGGGTTAGAGCCCTAAAATACTGTACATGTGAGATCAAAGAGAGATTAAGAAAAATTCATTTTTATACTCATGCATAATGTTAGCATACACGTATGTGCACACATTAAAATGACTGTACATGCATTCATTGACATGTTCCGGGTATAATTGCTCTATAAATGCGATTATATTTGGAATTGTGAATTATATGTGTCAAAAATTGATTTGGAGAGTATATGTATTGACTCAAAATTTTTGGTGAAAAGATGAGAACATTCTGAAATTTAAGGGTATTTTTGGACTATAAAAATACCAAGTGGCAGAACAATTAATAAATGACAGTAGAAATAAAAGTCAAATGGCAATGTAAATTTATATAAATGATATTAGGATTTAATGACAAGTTTCTAACGACACTAATTGCATGCACTTTGGTTCAATATTCTGCAAGTTATACCTAAATTACTGTAGACTGTTCCCAAACTGCGATAGCACACTCTACTCAACTTCAAGCTAAATTTTGAAGCCCTTAAAGACAGAATTCAAATTTAATTCCTTCATGAAAAAATATATCAATATGCCTCTAGTTCAATCTAAACTTAAAATCATCCCATTGGGATAAGTACAGATCAAGATATGGATAAAAATATAGATGTATGTTCAGTGAAAACACTTTATCTAACATATTCCAGCACACTTCATCATCATTTTCATCCTAGTTCATCTCTTTTGCTTCGTCTACCATTACTAGCTTATGTCCTCGTTATTTCCTCTTCATTCATACTTCCATTTCAGCTCAATTTCAATCACAAACAAATCATATTCTATGTTTGATCATAATACCAAAAACAGAACATTTACATACATATATATTCATCACTAGATTTCTGAACATGCTCAACTCTAATCTGACAATCATTTCATTTCTGACTATCACGTTAATTCTTACCATTTTAAGACACCACATTACTTCCTTTCTTTAGCTCTAGACTCATTTTAGTTCATCTCCAAAACACCCAAAGAGATCCACGTTAATAAACATTGAAAACAGAACATGAAAAATCCATTTACCTATCAAATTTTTCTGCACCTTTTTCCTATAACATTTTTTATGATCTTTCTATTTCAAACTCATCTCTACAACAACTTATGAAAGGTTAATCATCTTATATGCAAAAACAAGACATTTATATGCACATTTCATCACTCACTATTCACACATATAATTTCATGATCAAGTCATCAATCTCAAATTACTCATCATATTAGTTTCATTTAGCACTACCCATAATGATTAAAGCATAACTTACTTGATTTAGCTTCAAAATCTTCAAACTCTTCAAGAACACCAAGAACCCTTAACTTCTCATACAACCCATGTACAACATCATGGGAGGTTGGGAGGTTTAGGTTTTCTTGTGGCAAATGAAGAAGACAACAAGGTGAGAGTAGTAAGTGAAAGATGAGAGAGATAGGTTCCATTTGAATAGAGATTGGTGAGAAAATTCATAAAGAAGGTGAAGAAGAAAGCCACGAACAAGAAGAAGAAGAAAGCAAGATTCAAGACAATTTAATGGTCTTCTATGTAATTAAGAGAAGTGTGGATAAAGACATGGCTTGGCAAATGACACTTATTGTTTGCCACATGTCCAATCTCTATAGGTTTAAACTAGGTTCTCTTATTGAGTTAATCCAATTCAATTTCTACTGCAATTGTCTCCTAATTTTCAATGACATTTGTTGATAAATCCCAATGTCATTTATTAAAATTTCCACTACCATTTGAATCTTATTTCCAATTACCATTTATCAATTGTCCTACCACTTGGCATTTTTCTTAGTCTGAAAATACCCAAAATTTTCTAAATTTCACTAAAAATTTTAAATCAACAATCATTATCACCAAATAAATTTTCAATGCATATAATCCATAATTGTTAATACAATCACATTTACAAATCAATTATACCAGAAAAATGTCAATGAATGCATGTATAATCATTTTAATGTGTGCAATAATTAATATTCACATGAATGTGTATGTTATATTATGCATAAGGATGAAATACACTTTCTAACTTCTCAATAATCTCTCATGTACACTATTCTAGGGTTCTAACCCTTGACATGGGATAACGGGATGTTACAATTCTCTCCTCCTTAAGAAATTTTGTCCTCGAAATTCTTACCTAATTGTTTGAACAGGTGGGGGTATTGTCTCCTCATGTGCTCCTCCGTTTTCTAAGTTGCTTCCTCACTCGAGTGATTCTTCTAAAGGAATTTCCACAATTGCATCACTCAATTTCTTAGCTGTTTGTTTGATAGCCCACTATCTTGATCAGCTCCTCAACATATCTCAGGTTACTAGCTATTGCGATCTCTTGAGTCGGTAACACATGCATTGGATCAAATCAGTATATTCTGAGTATACTCATATGAAATACATTATGTAACTAAGACATCTCTTTCGGTAAAGCTAACTTGTATGCCAATGGTCCTATCCTCTTAATGATCTTATAAGGACCAATATACCTAGGGCTCAGCTTACCCTTTTTACCGAACCTCAACACTCCTCGCCAAGGCGATACTCTCATAAACACTCTATCTCCTACTTTGTATTCCATATCCCTTCAGTGCTGATCCACGTAACTCTTTTGTCTATCTTGGGCTACTTTAATATAACTACGAATTAGTTTCACTTTATCCATAGCATCTTGTATCAGTTTTGGGCCTTCAACCATTCTCAAACCCTCTTCATCCCAATACAGAGGCGCATGACATTTTCTACTATACAATGCCTCATATAGTGCCATTCCGATACTACTACGATAGTGTTATTATATGCAAACTCAATTAAAGCTACGTACTGATCCCATGCTCCTTGAAACTCCAATACACATGCCCTGAGCATATCCTCAACAGTCTTGATTGTCTTCTCACTCAGTCCATCTGTTTGAGGATGAAATGCAGTACTGAAGTTTAACTTTGTACCCACAGCTGATTGTAAGCTCTTCCAGAATCTCGAAGTAAATCTACGATCCCTGTCCGATATAATGGACACCAGAACCCCATGCAGTCTAACTACCTCATTTACATATTTCTGAGCCAACTGATCTAGTGAGTTATTCTCTCTCACTGCTAAGAAATTGGCCGACTTAGTCAATCGATCCACCATAACCCATATAACGTCGTTTTGCCTCAGAGTCTTTAGCAATCCTATAACAAAATCCATGGTAATTCGTTCCCATTTCCACTCTGGAATAGGTAGTGAATGAAGCTTCCCAACCGGAGATTGATGCTCAATTGTAATCTGTTGGCAAGTTAAACACTTAACAGCATATTTGGCTATTTGCTTCTTCATTCCTGGCCACCAGAATTACTGGTTTAGCATATTATACATCTTGGTGGTAACAGGATGCATAGCATAAGTGACTACATGAGCTTCCTCTAGAATTTCCTTTCTCAATTCATCCATATTAGGCACACACAGCCTTAGCTTCACCCACAGTGTCTTATCTCTCAGCTCAAACTAAAAATCTGGTTTCATTTTCAATTTCTCAATAAGCTTCACCATATTAAGATCTTTATTCTATACCTTTTTTATTTTGTCATGCAACATCGACCTCAGTCTTAGTGTGGCTATCAATGCCTCATTCTGCTCTAGATTCAACTTTACATTTAGAGCTCTCAATTGAATTAAGCTCAGTAACCTCGGTAACTAAATCTGAGCTATACTGCTATTCAACTTTCTACTCAATGCATCTGCCACCATATTAACTTTTCCCGGATGATACTCAATCGTGCAGTCATAGTCTTTCAACAACTCTATCCATCTCCTCTGTCTCATATTTAATTCATTTTGACTCAACATATATCTCAAGCTCTTATGATTGGTATATATCTGGAATGGCTCTCCATACAGATAGTGTCTCTATATCTTTAGAGCAAAAACAATTGTAACAAGCTCTAAATCATATACCAGATAATTTATCTCGTGAGACCTTAATTTTCTTGATGCATAGGTTATCACCTTGCTATACTGCATTAACACACATCCCAATCCTTGATACGAAGCATCACTATATACAACATATCCTCTAGTTCCCGATGGAATAGTTAATGTCGGTGCTGTAGTCAACCGATGCTTCAATTCCTCAAAGCTTTTCTGACAATTATTAATCCATCTGAAAACTACATTCTTCCTCATAAGTTTAGTCAGAGGTGTTGGAACCCATTACCGGATATCCAACTACTTAATTCGAAACCTTCATACTTATACATGATTATAAACTCAATTAAAGTCCTCCGAATAAATCGTGTAAAATTCATCTTAATTTTTGTCAATACAATTGATTTACTTAGGTCCCAAAACCGGAATTGTACGCAATATCGTCACTCAATTAGCTCACCTGCATTTTTATCGGATATTTCAGCTCAAACCTAAAAATTCTAAAACTTTCGAGAAGAATGTAAAACTTAGTTCGGCACTTTAGAAGGTCCAAAGTTGCTTTAAAGCTACTTACCATATGAATAGTAAAATGACCAAATGAATAGTAATCGGCCAATTTTCGACCCTCATAACTTTTTACTCCTAACTCCGAATAGGACATATCATACCTCCATGGAAAGATGAAAAGACCCTCTACATCTTTCATGAAGGATGGAAAAACCGATTATCGCTCTAAAGGGGCAAAAAACCCTTCCGAAGGTTCAGCCCAAATTGCCGAGTGAATAGTAATCCGAGAACCCAAAATACATAGAGGCAGCAATTTTCAAACGTTCATAACATTTTCATCTTAAGTCCGATAATAACCAATTTTATACCATTTTAAAGATCTTAACGCGTTCTACAAACTTCCAGAAGACCTCTTAATCCAAATCAACCGTTTAGGAGGTCTACAACTTAAGCGAAGTTGCTGTCCATTTTTAAGAAAATTGGACAGTACCTCCCCTAAAAGTGCATCTAGCCAAAATCTTCAATTTTATTCATCCAAACTTCAAGACCTGTATAAAACCACTTCAATCTTCCTTGTACTCAATCATCCAACTACCAAACTCCCAAAAACCAACTCAAATTGGCAGCAACCTCACATTTCCCATATCTACTCATTTACAAGTCATAAAGTCACACAATCTCATTCTTTCCTTTTTGTCATTCTCAACCATACAACAATACATTGTGGATACATACAAAAGATACATTTCAGATTTAAAACTCTTACATTTAATACAAAGCTTTAGAGGGCCTCTAGCCCAATTACAATCAAAGTATCAAAAATCCAATCAAAGTAACAAGTAAATGCTTTGATTCCTCAAAGCACGACTCCAAAAGCAAAATGCATCGGAGTTGCCTCAATCCCGATGCAGGACTCGGTTTCTCGCTCAATAC
>JAOSBP010000206.1:35946483-35974805 GCA_027563825.1 Erythroxylum mucronatum
ACATCAAGAGGAAACATCTGGTTCGAAGTCTTTTTGATAGTCACCAAAGTTCTTTCCGTCTGTTTATCTTTAATGCAACACTCCCCATTATCAAACAACACCAAATAACCACATGACATTAACTGTCCCACACTAATAAGATTGAAACCCAAAGTAGGCACATATTGGACATTACGTAAACATTTAGTTTTGCCGGAACTTAAGTTAAAACTTACAGTCCCTTTGCCTTTCACAAGAAGAGTGCTTCCATTTCCTAGCTGCACTTTTTGCGTCTCTGTTTCATTAAGAGAAGAAAACAAATGTTTAAAACCGGTCATGTGGTTCGAACATCCACTGTCGACAAACCAGATATGTTTGTGATTGTCTTCACTTGATGTACTGTGAGCCATAAACAGTTTCTCGTCGTCGGCTATATCTGCATCATCATTCCCGTCTCCAGTTGTGAAATTCGCTTGCTCCTCTCTGGACCAACAATCTGCTTGCATATGTCCATATTTCCCGCAGTTATAACACTGTATGTTATTCAGAGCATTACGGCCTCTCCCACGTCCAGCTGACCGTCCGCGCCCCGAAAAACGACCCCGAAATCCTCGTCTGCTGATATTGTTATTCTGCACTTGAAAAGCTTTGTCTTCCACTTTGTCGATATTTCTATTAATTCTCACTTCATGGGCTTGTAAAGACCCCATAAGTTCATCAAAAGAAAACACAGACAAATCCTTGGATTCCTCTATAGCAGCGACAACGTGATCGAATTTAGAACTGAGACTACAAAGTACCTTTGCAACAATTGTTTGATCTGTAATGTTGGCGCCATATGTGCGCATTTGACTGACGACAGCAGTAGCTTTAGCCAGAAATTCAGATACAGTCTCATCGTTCCTCATCTGAAACATCTCAAACTCTCTGCGGAGAGATTGAAGTCGAACCACCATCACTTTAGAATCTCCTTGAAATTCTTTCTGCAGGATAGACCATGCTTCTTTTGATGTAGTTGCTGTTGTAATTCTTGAAAACACAATGTCATGAACAGCTTGCTGAATAATCGCCAGTGCCTTTGCATCTTTCTTCCTTGTTTCTTTAAGTCTGGTTTGTGCCTCTGCTGTGAGGACTGTCTCTGCATCAGGTTCAATGTAACCATTCTCCACATAATCCCAGACATCCTGAGATCTTAGTAGCGTCTTCAGTCTTATAGACCAGAACTCATAATTCTCCCCTTTGAAAATTGGACAAGAGGCTGTGTAGGCCCGTTGCCACTGCTAGACATGAGTAATCTCTGTTTATCTACCTGCAAATTTCACTTACTGGTAGCTCTGATACCACAATGTTGATAATTAGACAGTAAATGAAAGAATTAGAGAAGAATACTGCCGTAATGTCCCACATTTTATTAAAGAAGAGAAGCCTTTTAAATAGGCATAAACATAAAGGAAAAGAAGCAGAATCATTGATGTCTATAATTACAGCAGCAATTATTGGCCAATAAAGTAGAAAGTCACAGTTCCTAAAGAGTAGGACAACTTGTTGACTGTTTTAGAATCACAATTCAACAAGTATGATATAACATTGATCTCTTACTTTTTTCCTCTTTTTTTTTTAAGAAATTGACATAAAGGTATCAGAAATATCTTAATTTAAATCGCCACTTTTTTGAACTTTGTTCTTTTATTTTTTATTTACATTTTTGGGAATAAATGAATATAAATGTGTAAATGAAAAAAGAAATAAATGAAAGAACTAAAAAAAAAGAGAGACCAAAGCTGAATAGAAGATAATAAAAGAATAACAAAAAAATAAAAGATCACATCATCAAGAAATGATTGGGCTACTAGAAAAACTGAAAAGTTAAGCACATTTCTTCCACCCTCATTCAGTGATTCACCCGTTGTTAAGATAGACATATTTGATTTTCTTTTTGATTCTTTAGGTCTCATTTGTTGCATAATATACACATTTGGTAAAAGATTAACAGAAAATGTAAAATATATTTTTATAACAGAAAATTGAACGTTTATAAAAGATAAGGTTTAGAAAAAATTGAGTTTAAATTAAATACTATCACCAACCAAATACTTGATATGCTTATTAGTCTCCCTTTTTTTAATTTTTAATTTCCATTTTTTCCGGGAATCATTTTAATCTCATAACTTATGTAAATGTAAACTATCAAATACATTAAGGAGTTAATTGCATAATCCAAAACAATATTTACTTAAGTGATTCCATTTCAAGAGGGATTTTAATTTTATCGACATATATTAATATTCAAATACAAAAGTACATAATTAATATTGACAGAAACGGCGACGTGTTAAGGTGAAAAAGCAGTACCGCGAGGTTATCTATTGAAGCTTCGAGAGGTTTTGATAGAACCCAGAACTGAAGATTTTGTTAAAGAGAAAGACAGATTGAACTGCTGATTCTCCATGGGAACTGCTGATTCTGGAAAGCCCAATTCCGACTCCGATATCGAAGATACCAATCCTGACCCTATTTCCATACCCAATTCTGATTCTTCCAATGCATTGGTTTCTACTCAGCCCAACCACCCCGCCGTATGCCTCCTGCGCTTCGCCGGCGACTCCGCCAGCGGCGCCGTTATGGGCTCAATCTTCGGCTTCGGTCCTCTCTCCCTCTCCCTCTCTTTCACACATACACAAACACACTCACAGGCCTGTACACGTGCAATTTTTCCCTGTTAGTTTGTGGGGTTGTTGTGGGCTCTTCAAAATAGATGTTTTTGCTGAGAAGGGATGGTCGGATTGCTTAGAAATTGTGTTTGGGAGCTTGGTTTCATTTCTCTTGGTTGGGTTTCTTCTAAGTGCTAGAAAGTTTTAAGACTCTTGAGTTTGTAGGTCAATTCCAGGATTTTTTGGGATTAGAAGTTGGATTTCCTTCATGATGGGTTACTCATGTAGGTTTAAATGGGTTCATTTTAAATATTTTATGCAATTCCTTTTGCTGTCTAATGCCTGCTAAAGGAATTGCCTTTCGTCTCTTACTGTTCGGTTTCCTTATCATGTTAAGAAGTTTGGTGATTGGGATATTGGATAGTAGAGAACACAAACGATTCACAATATGATGAGAGAGTGAAATTGAATGACTAATCCTAGCTTATTTAGCATATTGAGAGTTGTTTGAACAGTTCCAGTGAGTAGTTTATCAATGATAAGACAGAATCATCATGCTTACTTTGCCATTGTGTTCAGGAAGCCAAATTCAGTATACATAGGCATATTATTATTCACATCTATTGCAAGCCATTCATTCACATAATGCTGCGCTATTTCACTTTACGTTTTTGCAAAAGCTTGGAGATATAGTTGCAATGGATGCCCATTCAATGATTGTTTTAGGAGAGGGGTTTACAAGTTACAAAACCAATTATGAAGTTGATTGACATTTTCCCATTAAGCCCTACATTGATGGTTTTCAGGTTCGGGCTTAATAAAAAAGCGTGCCTTTAAAGGATCTCTTGCCGATGCAGGTTCATATGCCAAGGTATGACATTTGCAAAATTCCTGAATCTCATGCATCGAAGGTCATGAGAACATTTCATTTTTATTGCCATAGTCCCTTTGTTGCCATAATTTGTCAATAGAGTTTGCATTTAAAATTAACACCATTACTTTGAACTACTTTTAGATAACACGATAACATACATTTCCTATCCAAGTGATATAGTTGACAAGCCACAGTTCTTTTGTACTTTTGCCAGATGCAGTTCTACAGCATTCTTTTTGACTTTTTGTGCTATTGAACCTACAAAAAATGCGTATCTTATTGTCATACTATTAAGATTACCGACTTATTAAAGTTGCTGCGTTCCAGACATTTGCAGTTTTGTCTGGGGTGCACAGTTTGGTTGTCTGCTTTTTGAAGAGACTTCGAGGGAAGGATGATGGTGTGTATGCTAACTATAGAAATCCATATTAGATGTTAGTTTATGCCTTGATTTTACTTTTTTTTGCACAGTCATTAATGCGGGAATAGCTGGATGCTGCACTGGTCTTGCTCTAAGTTTTCCAGGTACATAATCTTTTCAGCTGATATTGTAATGACAAGATGATTTTGAGTTTTCCATTTTACCAAGAAAAAGAGGGTGGAAGATGTGGTAAGGCTGTCTTTTGGCCCTTTTTTTTGTGTGCGATTGCTTAGCTAACTTATTATCAATTCTCTCAGGTTGGACAAATAGTATTGATGAAGTTTAATTTATGATTAATTTCACCAGACCTTGTAGTAATAACGGTCTGGTTGTACTTTATGTGTTGTTTTCTTTGTGCAGGTGCACCTCAGGCACTTCTTCAAAGCTGCCTCACATTTGGGGCATTCTCATTCATCATTGAAGGTCTTAACAAGCAGCAACCAGCAATGGCTTATTCTTTGTCGGCAAGAGTCAAGCAAGATCACCATAAGTTACCTTCTCCATCAGCTCTCCCTCTTTCAATTCCCCTTCCGGATGAACTAAAAGGAGCCTTCTCCTTTTTCTGCAACTCCTTAAAGAAACCCAAGAGCAGCCATTTTTTCCCTTCTCACTGAAGGCCTAGAAGGGTGTTATTTCTTGTTCTTTTACTTGGTAGATTGTAATGGTGAAAAAGTACCCTTTAAATCGTCTAGATTCCAGAGCTTCTCAAAGCTTGAATAACAAAGGCCTTGACAAGCATTGCAAGTTTTATGTTCCTCGTCTTCCTGTCATGTATCCCTACCCGACAAGAACTCAATGACTAAGGTTAAGATGAAAGGTCCTATTGTTTGTTTCTACCTATTTTCTTGTGTCAGCTAAACCTTAGCCTAACATTGGAGTGGGAATCACAAATTGATGAAAGATAATACTGTCTGCGGATTTTCCTTTCCTTGCCAAATAATTAAGGACTAACCAATTTTAGAGATGGAGGCTAATTTCAAAGATTTGCAACTTCCGTAAAGCTGCCAGCAATTGAGGCGTTGTACCTCAGCTAATTGGTTGTTCTATAAAGATAAAACCATGATTATGTACGGCAATCTGTGAATTGTGAAATTTAGACAGGGTTGATGCAAAAGGACTATTATTAGATGGTGATTTCTGCCAATCTTGATTGTATAATAGCTTCCATCATTTTTACTCCACTCTACTAATTGGATGCTACCGTTTGCTGGGTTGTATCAAATGTTTGCCCTAAAACATTCTTATAGCCCCAGCAATTACTTTCATTAAGCAGTAGAACGTTAATCTTTTTCATGTTCTTGGTTTAGATGCTTTATTCTCAGAACTCAAAAAGAGAGTAGTAAATGAAAAACACAAAACAGGAGCAGACTCTTTGCATGGTATCTAGATCATCCTCTTCTTGCTTTCTGAAGCGGAAGTCTATCATTAACACCAGCAGTCCTAGTTTGTTCTTGATAATATTCCCTCTCTTCCTAGAAGACATTTTTCACTGTGAAAGGCATATTTTCTTATACAAGGTCTTCAAACTTTATCACTGTATTACCATATTATTTGAAGGAATTTAGCTTTATCAAATCCTATATCATATATTTGGTATTCCTTTCTTTCTTGTATTTGGATCACTGTAAATTTCGAATTATATATCCATGTTCCCAAGTAAACAAAGGTAAAATGAAATGCAACTTAGATACCATGGCTATAATTCTCCTATTCGTTCTGTTAAGCTTCCAATATGACTCAAATCATATCCAGGAAAACTGTCTGTCTGAAACACCAATACATGAAAATATTAAATTACAAGAAACAAAGTTTTTATTTTTATTCTTTTTTAGCAAAAGGGGGAGATTTCACATTAGTCTCAACAAATTCAGAACTTACCTATTGAACACTTCTCAGCTCACTTTTCCCTTCACTTCCAAAGCTAAGAGGGAGATCATAGAAATCTGCCAAGTAGGCTAAAGCTTCCGAGTTACTGTCACATATCTTCCACAAGGATCCAACTTCCCCTCTAGAGACAGTACCCCAACCCTCACAATTATCAAGGAAATCAAAGAGCTTCTGGTAGAAACCGTCATAGTTCATCACAATGAATGGAACTGGAAGCTTAGACCCTATCCTATCTAGCTGAATCAGTGCTAATATCTCAAACATTTCATCTAGAGTTCCTATTCCACCAGGGAGAGCTACTACAGCAGTTGTATCTGAAGAACTATTCCGAACGACAGCATCCACCAAAGCATGCTTTCTTGCTGAGAAGAACCTACATTTGTGTTTGTTTGACTTGCTTCATCCTTCAACCTCAACAACCATTTCAATGAAGCATCTAAAAGTGGCAGCAGTTACCTGCATGTCAGGTACGTTTCTAATGGTAGGTAGGGATGGAAATTTGAGGCTGTCCATTCACCAGCTTCTTTGCCTATCTTAAATCCTCCAACTGGTTTTCCTGCTTCCAATGCACCTTTAGTAGCAGCATCCATTAGGCCTGGACCAGCACCTGTCCATGAGGTACAGTTCAAAAGCTTTGCAATCTGGTTGAGAGAGAGTAAAAGTCACTATAACCCATTAAGGATGGATATGCTAAAACCAGTATTAAGAATCCATCAGAGTCACTTGCCTCTCCACCCAACTCCAATGTCTGTAGGTAATGTGGATGGCCACGTCCCATTCTCGATGAACCCAAATAGACAACTCCCCTTCCAAGTCTCTGTATGAGTTCATAGCAACGACTTATCTCTTTTTTAATCTTCAAAACAAAATGAAATTATTAAATGAACTTCCAGATCATTAATCATAGTTATTCAAATAAATTCCTGTGCTTGAACCAAATAACTATCAGTAAAGTACACAATGTTAAGCATTGAAAAATGATCTAATTGAATCTCCCTTGATCAAGCCTTCAAGATCTACTCCACTGGTCCAATAGCAAAAGCCTAAGATCAATTCTATCACCAAATCAATCGCAGCAGTAATATTGTGATTGCTAAGGACCACAATCAGAATGAATGAGAACACAATCCAGGCAGCATCTTATCTGTGAATGAGAACACAATCAGAATGAATGAGAACACAATAGAGCCTCAAAAATGGATTAATAAGAAGAGAAAAATATTTGGAAAACTGCAAACAATCATAAAATTTCAGAAATAAAAGCCTGCGTTTTTTCATATCGCATACAACTTCAAGTAGGCAAAAAACAAGAAAGAACGGACATTATGACTGAGTACACTACTATAGTTTCATCAGAAACCACTTGTACAAGACCTTCTCACTATGTAAATCCCAACCCGTCTGAAATGTTTTAGATAAGTTGAGTGTTGAGCATATCAAGATGTTTTATTCACATCTAGCACTGTCAAGACTAACATTTCTCTTACAACCATCCCCTTTTTGTGCTCCAGACAAACTTACCTTCCTAATGTGATATCAAACCTCCACGTAGATAATACAGTTCCCAGTATCATATATTCCAGTCAGAAATTCCTTTTCCTTGCAATATTGTAGCTTGATATTATTTTTTCATTCCATTTCTAAACCGTGTCTCAAGTTATGTTGGCTATCACTCGAATTAATCGACGACCCCTACACATCGGAGCCCCACTCACTAGCTTGAGAGTAGATATGTAGGGTAACTTTATGGAAGATAAACAACAAGCAGGTTGTTACCTCGTTTGGACTTGTTCTCTCCTCAAACTCAACCGTTTCGGAGCTGCACATCGAAATCTTCACAGGAGAAACCGTTGCCTTTGCACAGTTGATACGAAAACCAAATCTCCCTTTCCCACCAAAAGATTGAAACATTATAGTCTTCTTCCCAGAATTACTCGCCAAAACATGAGCGCCGGAAAAGCCCAATATTGAAAATCCCATCTTTTACGTCGGAATGAAACAAATATTAGGTTTTTGTGCTCTAAATGATTGACAAAAGGGAGATGACATGCGTACTCAACTCGTAAGCTGATAACTGTGATGAATATGAACCGAAAAGAAAAGGAATCACATTAGCAAGTTGAAATTCGATTTGATGGAAGCTATGGGGATATAAGCATCTGGTATTCCCACTTGTTTTTGCGCCGTTGTTGAACAAGGTGAAAAGTGATGCCTTGTTGATTAACAAGACACCAAGGGTATCAGACTATCGGGAGAATTTCGGTGTCAGAACCTAAATTATCATCAAACATGATCAGGTATAAATAGCCGGATTTATGTTTCGCTTCAAAGTATAAGATAGTAATTTCAGACACTAGGACATCTTAATATAACCTCAAACCCCTGAAATGGCCGTGGAGATAAAGGATTCCTGAGGCTTGAAAACCTTGTACCCCTTCCTCTTCGAAAATGGGTATGTCTTGGATTTGTTGAAGTCTTCAAAATCTTTCGTCTTTATCAGTTTTCTCTTTGGTGGTTTCCGGTTTTTTGTGCTGCTAGTGTCAAGCTCTTTATATGGGTTGGCAGGTATCTCTCGTGACTCGACGCACAAAAGGCGTGCCACTGGTGGCAAGCAGAAATCTTGGAGGAAGAAGCGAAAGTAAGTATGATACAAGTTGAAAATTTTGACCACCTTGTTTTCTTTGTGAGCTTATCAATTGAGTGAAACGAGCCTAAAATTGGTATTTTTAGATCATTTATGGCCGTGTCTGAAAATTGATGTGGGCAGATAGTTTTCATGGGTCTTTTGGGTTTTGATATTCGCCTCTTTGTTCTTGGAACGAAAGTAGCGATTTCCTTTGGGCTTGTTTGTCTTAGATTTAATGTGAAGCTTCACTTAATGGGTTGCTTCCTTGTAAGAATATGCCATGAATTATATGGCCATTGGATTTTTCATACAAATGGTTTGCGAGCATCATGCAGCTCAGTCGAATTTGCAATTTCGCATTGTTAGTTTTCATAGTGGATTTTTCTTTTTTCTTTTTTTCTTTTGCTAGTGCTCTGAAATTGTAGTTCTTGGAATGGCTTCAAGTGCAAGGTTCGATATTGAATACTTTGTAGCGTCACTCATCAACAGATGTCTATTTTAGTTCTTGGAATGGCTTCAAGTGCAAAGTTTGGTATTGAGTAGTTGTAGTGTTACTCATCAATGGGTTATTTACTTTGATTTTCACTAAAGGTATGAGCTCGGAAGGCAGCCTGCAAACACAAAACTGTCTATCAACAAAACAGTGAGAAGGTTAGGGTTCTGAGGAGGCAATGTGCAGTGACGAAATCTGAGACTTGATAGTGGAAACTACTCATGGGGTAGTGAGGCTGTGACTAGGAAGGCCAGAATCCTTGACGTGCTGTACAATGCATCTAACAATGAACTGGTGCGTACTCAAACTTTGGTGAAGAGTTTCATTATTCAAGTTGATGCGGCACCTTTCAAGCAGTGGTGTCTCCAGCACTATGGGGTTGACATTGGTCGCAAGAAGAAACTGCTGCAGCTACCAAGAAGGAAGGGGAGGTTGGGGCAAACTTTATCTCATCCATTCTATTATTAGTGCAATTCCTTAACATGTCAATCACTTGATTCTCTTTGCTTTGCTATTTTAGAATAGTTTGTTTGCTTATTTCAAGTTCAGGTGTACATGTTTTATATAATCTTTTCTTGTTTATTCAACATATTGCTATATGGTTTACAATTGTGATAGGTGTTCAATTTTGTTGGTGCAGCTATTGAGATTCCAAATTGAAACTTCTCTTAAATTTATGCTTTATTTTCTCCTCTATGATGAGTATGAGTTGTATTGTACCAACTGAATCATTTGCATGGTCCTGTCGAAAACAAATCTCACTTTGCTACGGCAGTTGTGCATGTGAGATTGCTTATTGATTGATCCACTAAATTTTTAGTTTGCTTGTTCCTACCATCAGAGACATTGCATTCTTATTTATTGACATGATGCTTTTAGGTGTGGAATTGGAGATCCAAGAGAGTATGCATATGCAATAAGAATGAAGAATCATATTTATGCGCTTTGAGTTGCTTGTGTATTCGTTATACTATTTCGGTTGAGAAATCATTAACTTGAAAAATGATCGACAAACTTAACTTGCTTTCTTTCTGCATTCCCGACATAATGGCTGATAGGAAAGTGAAGCTACAACTGAAGAGGTGAAGAAAAGTAATCATGTTTTGAGGAAGCTGGAGAAAAGACAACAAACTCGCAAGCTCGATCCCCATATTGAAGAACTATTTGGTAGTGGTCGTTTTTTTTTGGCATGCTAGATCCGTCTAGTTTCTTAGGCTTCCAAGATATTGGAGAGCCTACTGTATGTCACCCTTTCTTAATTTTTTCCTTTGCTGAAGTAGGCCAATTGGATATTTTTTCTTGTTGATAGATACATATTGGAGGGTAAAGAGCTGGAGTTTTACATGAAGAAGATCCAGAGGAAGAAGGGAAAGGGAGCTGCCTAAGTTTTTGTACCATAGCTTTATATTTCTCAGACACATTTGTCCACCTTACATATTCCATTGAGTTTGTGATGAGATGAGTGATCAAGACTTTTAGTTCATGCGTAGCATTTGCCATAGGCACATATTGCCTTGCACCGGTGGAATTACTGCAGCTAAGTGGATGAAAGGCTGAATGTTGTTGTATACTTTTACCTATTACTAATGACTCCAGTGGCAATGAAAGAGTAGCATAACAAAAGCAAAGCTCGCCTCACCCTGGCAGAGCACAGGTTGGGAGTTCAAGTGCGAAAACACTATCTGCTAATCATTTTCTTTCAAAAAATGCAAAAGCAAATGGAATCGCAAGGGAACAACAGTTATCATCAGTAGACAAACACACAAAAAGAGTAAATTTGTACAGGCGCAGATAGAGTACATAACTAGTCCCGGGGAAATAAAGATGGTCCTACCCTTTGCCATGTTTCTTCCTCAATTTGTCTCTAACAAAATCATTTCGAGCCTTGATTCGAGCTTGTTGAGGAGCAATGTTGACGTAAGACAGATGACTTCCAAAGGCGAACAAGACCATTCCAACAGCAAAGCATCCCAAGTTCACTGCCAATTTCTTTGGCGTTGAAGGGAAACACAGGACCATTTTTGCTTATCTGCAAGCACAAATTCGAGGAGGACAATCTCAGCCTTAAACAACCAAAAATCAATGGAAAAAAAAAACATTACAGAGCTAACTAGATCCCACACATTTTAAAGCAGCGTTTTAACAACTAAAACCCTTTGCTTGATGAATCAAATGTACCTGAAATCCCTGGAAATAAACAGAACCAGTCTCATGCTCAGTTTCTGCTTCTACTTCTGCGAAGAAACACAACAAATTCAACTTGTCACCGCTTAAGCACCCGAGATAGAGTAACAGACCGGTAATCACTTGAAACCCATGTAGAATCAAACACAAACGTCAGAAAAGGAAAGAGATAGAAAGCACCCCATTCGTCAGTAGCAAATAATCAAACATGTAATGCCCATTACTTACCACCAAAAAAGACGAAAACTTTACTTGAATTTAAGGTCGAAACATCAATAAACGTCCAAACACAGAAGCGTAAACACCGTAGTCAATGAAAATGGGATTAGCACATGACCTTGGATCGATTAGGGTTGGATGATCTGGTGAGTGTCCGCGTTACTATTGTAAGCAAAGCAGTTCTCTTAAGACGGACCTTCAATATGGGCCACTAAATTCTGCACCTGCTGGTACATATCACAATTTAGGCCTAAAATACTACCTTACTCTAGCTTTAATTTTTAATATTAAATTATTAAAAATTATATTCTTGGTTATAATTTATATTATTGAGTAATTCATAATTACATAACTAGTTGCAAATATTATATAATTTATTTTTGTAAATAATTAATCAAAATATTTTATTTTTGTAAGTAAGTAATAAAAATTATTTTTCAATTATTAATGAAGTTGTTAAATTTTAAATAATTTTATGTAAGAACTACAAAAAATTATTTGATATAGTATAAATCAAATAAAATAAAAAAAATTATTAAAAAAATTAAATATAAAAGAGTGATCTTGATAACAATATTTTGATAAGAATCAATATTCTAATACTATTTTGATAATATTTTAATAATATCTTTTCTCTTATTTATTTATGATAATTTTAATTTGTATCCAGTTCTTAATTATCTCAATTTGAATTTTTAATTCCCTATTTTGTCATTTACCATATACACCCCTCTTATCTCTATCACAAAACCATGAGACACATTAGGATCGTCAAATGCTCATTAACCTTTGCAAGCTAGTGAACCTATATTCTTTCCTACTTGGGTACAAAACTATGAAGTCCTAAGTGGCACTAGCTCCACATTGCAAGAGGGAAGATCAGGGGTGCACCAACACTCACCTATAAATTACGGGACGGATTCTCTGTTCATTTTACTCTGTCCTTACCTTGTTCTATGAAACTCAGTCATTCATTTATGCGAGATCCACGTGAAACCCACATAAATAGATGGCTGAGATTCATGAGATAGAATAGAAACAGGATAAAATGGACCGAAGATCCTGGCTCATAAATTACACAAAAAGGGACTCTTTGTTCGAACTTGGGTCAAAAGTTAAAAGACTAAGGACCTGGAGATGAGTAAGTCCTTTTTAAGTGGTCCATGCAACAAGTTGTGTAACGTTTGTTACTTGGTTTCAGTAGTTACAACTAACTAATAAGTGGAGTATGAGAATACCCTTGTTAAAATTGTAACCATTCAGTTGGCCTAACTTGTTTCTTGTACCCAACATGTTCAAACTTTCATCTTCAGCTATGAAATAGGCATCAAAACGTGTTGAAGATATGCCCAAAAAATGAAATTTTCACACGAAGATGTGAAAAGAAGGATTACCATATTCTTATCTTGTTCCAAAGAAAGAAGGTTATGTTTTAATTTGGTACGATTTGTGATCAGAATGAATTCAAAACGTAAACACAACCGAATTCCTTCAACTAATTTCAGATTAATTTCTAATTTGAAAACTAATGTACATCTATATTTTATTTCTCTTTTCCTTTCTTCTCTCAAAATGAACAAGCAATCTCTTAAAGAATAAGAAGCTAAAAGTCGAGGCTAATAGCAGCCTGAGATCTCCAGTGCTTGGCCTTCTCAAACCCGTTAACACAGTTCTCAAAATCATCAACAGTCTGGTCTATTTCCTCTTGAGTGTTCATCACGAATGGTCCATATTGTGCTAGAGGTTCATCCAATGGTTGCCCTCCAACCAAAATGAACCTAAGAGGCTTGGACGACTTGTTCCATGCCTCCAATCCATCTCCACTGCCTAGTAGAAGAAGGTTGTGAGGTGGTACTGGCGAAGATTTTGCATTGCCAAATACTCCTTCACCTTCCAAGACATATGCAAATGCATTCCAGGACATGGGTATTGGTTGTTGAAGGTGAGTTCCTGGTTTTAGAGTGAAATCCAAGTACATGGTAGGAGTCCTTGTGTAGATCGGTGATTTAATACCAAAGGACTCTCCTGCTATGACCCTAACCTTGACACCATCTTTGGCAGCTTCTGCAATGTCCTTGCTAAGCATTTCTTGATATCTCGGTTCAATCCTGTTAAAAAATATATATAAGGTTGATTTATCAGGCTGCTCCAGAAAGTTATGCCAGACATTTATACATTATGAGAGTCATTTATGATTTCCAGAGAAAAACATGGAAGACTTAGTGACAGAAGCATCATGGGATATGGAAGGTGCAAAGAGGGGCTCAAGTAAAGGCAAAGCTGAAAAGCCAGCATGCCACCATCAGGCTGGATACAGATAAAACTTAGTGCTGCATTCAAAAGCACTTTTGCAAAAAGTTGCATGATGACAAATCATAACCAGCCATATCAGATAGCAACATATCCTTGCTCCAAATTTTCAATCAAACTGGCTCTCGTACTTGGTCGATTTAATTCAGGAAAAAGACATGGGCTATGTTACTCAACTTAACCTTCTAAAATTTATCTGTCACAAGTCCTTCCAGCTAAGTTGCTTACATTTTATGTTTTGAGGAGAGATTGATCCACAACTGCAACCCCTTTTGGGTGCCTTGTGCTGCAGGCATTTCTGAGTGAACAATCCCTCTTCCTGCAGTCATCCACTGCAAGTCACCCGCCTTTATCGTCCCCTTATGTCCTTCAAAATCTTCATGCGAGACAGCTCCCTGTTTGTTTGTAGAAGTTCCGTTCAATCAAGGTAAGTGAAATTTTCTTAAAAGTCAAAGCTCGTTTTTAAATATAAAATAATGGTGAATGATCCTATCCTAGCTTATCTAACCCTGAGGTCAATTTTGGATTCTCTCCATGAGTTTTTTCCCCTCCTTATCTGTTCTGGACAAATGTGTATATAATGTTACACGATTATACAAAAATATAACAAAGGTGACATGTTTTAGCTGGATCACTCGTTAGTGACTTCTTATTGATCACTACAGTGTTTCCCTGAATTGATAATTGTATAAAATTGTGTTGTGACTGGTCAAATACAAACAGCTTACAGCAATCAAGTGATCAAGAAATTGATTAGTTCCAGGCTACCCTACTAAAATACTTGAGTTCTCAATTTAAATAGGAACAGCTCTGTCTCGATAACTGCTTGCCGACGTGTTTGTACCCGGAAAAGATAATTAATACCAAGTCAACTACTCAATTGTCAAATTTCATACCTGCAACACGTAAGTTACTGTCTCGAAACCTGTTAACGAATGAAAAGAATGTTCAGAACCAACTAATTATATGACAAAATGTGCAAGGAAAAAAATTGTCAGACAATGCAGAATCCAGAATAAGACACAAAAGACAAACCTCTGTGAGGATGATCAGGAAATCCAGCTGGTGAAGTCACTGAAAAATATACAAAGCGAACAACAATTAGAGAAATGTCATACGAAAACTAAGTAAACAAGCAATCACATTTCTGGAGAAACATAGAAGAAAGCACAGAAAAATGGGAAAAGGAACACAGAAAAACAGAGCACCCACCAGAGAACTCATCCAAAAGAAGGAAAGGATCGAAGTATTTGAGCTCAAACCTACGGAAAAGCAAATTCCCATCAAGACAAACATATCAGAGTTTCAATCTTTGAATTAAAAAAGATCAGCCATGGCTCAAATTGTTCAAATTTTTACTCACCTTCCAATGCTCCTCCTAACGGTGGCTCCAATTCCTTCACGTTGAGGCCTAGCCAAGAACTTTCTCACCACTTGCCTCGGCTCTTCAACGACAGGTGTGCGCTCTGTTTCAGGCATTATGTCCTTCAGGTAGCAAACAATGGTTCAAGACAAGTTCTTTTGAAAGTGCAAGTGTATGGAGACGAGGGAAGCTATTTGGACATATATATAGGGAGACCATAGACTTGAACAAAGTTACGAAATTTCTTAATGCGAACGGTTTCAATTCAAGGTTTGGAGGGTCAAGGCTAAGTGTTGGCCGCCACATGGGAGTTTTCCTTCAGCGCAAGGGATCTCTCCTTAGCTCATACAAGTTAATACAACGTCAGCTTGGCGTTGCGATGATGTGTGTTTTTAAGGAGAAGTTTGAGATCTAGCCGTTGCTTAAATGACACGTGTCCAATGCTTGTCCTTAAAAACCACAGATGATTGTTGACGTCAGCATGATATTGCATGGGACTCGTAATTTCGACTCAAAATCTATTCTTCTTTTGTCCACATATGTGGCAATGGCTTTCGTGAGCTCTTCCTTCCTTTTCATGGAAGCTTCGCATCCTCTTCTTTTTATTCAAAAGTAAATCCGACCAAAAGTTTAATTAATAAAATAAAAGATTTAATTTCTAAAAGATTCAATTAATAATATATTGTCATAAAATTAATTAAAACGGAACAATTTGCAAATAATTAAAAAAATATCTTTATTTATCAAAAAATTAAAATTTAATTAAAAAAGTCTATTAAATGAAACTAATTGGTTTATAAAAACTTATCAGTTTAAGAAAATTGTTTGATTAATTAATAAACTGTTCGGATTTTTACAACAAAAGTTATTAAACTAAATCAAACTAAAAAATTAAAAATTTGACCGGTTTAAAATTTTTACTATTAAACCATTTTTTAAAACATTAATTTCTCTTTTTATTTTACTTAGAATAATCAAAAGAAATTTCATTATTATTAATTCCAAAATTATGCAACAATTCGATGTAATTATTAGAAATATTCTTTGGTAAATTGTTTTTTTAATAAGTATACTTAAAATCTGAATCCAATTCAAGAGGGGAAGTTTGCACACTATTATAAATTTTTGAATGTCTTCATAGTTGTTTGATGTGGGATTCCTGACAATATTTAAAAAAAACTTACCATTTTTTGAAATTTAAATCCGTTTTAGTCAGTAATCCAATTGGTCAGAAGTCCAACTTTTTTTCTTTTGGGATCCACAAAACAATTAAAATTAATCTTCTTCTTGTTCTTTTTCTTTTGTTCCTGTTCACAGAGTTGATCAAAATATCTCCAAGGACGTGAAGAAGAAGGAAGGGAGGAACACATTTTGATTATGACAACATCATTTTCAAACTTCTTTAATGGCAACATCATTTTCGACCTTCAAATTCCCTTTCAATTAATGGAACCAATGTTATTAAAAGCAAAAGACCAAATTCAGGTGTTCACATATGCTCACTTGGACCGCAAACCTTTTTATTTATTAATAAATCGATAATATATGTCAACTTAAAGACTACCTGCATATCATAAGACTGTTGGAAACAGGATCTTCGTGTCATGTTTTAGTTCGGTAGTTGTCACTTTTGTTTTTGATTGCACGAGGTATTTCAATTTAGTCGGACGAATCCTAATCTTTTAAGATCCTACTTTAAAATTTTTCGAGTTCTTACGTAATCTGTATATTTCTGCATTGGAGGAGTTGTCACACACTTGATTGACCACTGGCTCTGCTCAACATCAGGTTCTTAGCAGCTCTTGAGTTTCTTAATAACTTCAACTCCTAAACTGCCGTAGGAAAAATTTCTCATTTTTTCTCTTTTTACATGACTCGAACTCAAAACTTCCTGTAAAAAAGAGCCTTAAATAAAGTGTCAATTTAACAATAGTTGTCACTTTTATTAGATACCACCATGCAGAATCCACATTCTACAGTGTCAATTTAACAATAAAGGAAAAAAAAAAGGGCCCAATGAGATTTTCTTAAAAATAAATACAATAACAACAATACTATAATATTATGTAAAAAATACTTAGCTTTATTCTTAACTAAAAAGAATATTTTTAAATAACTCATATAAATAATTGAAAATAAATAATAAATAAAAGTAAAATTCTTAAAAATAAATATTAACCAAAAACAAAAAGAAAGAGAGACGGAGAGAAAGCACGTAGTAAATTACGAGAAGAAGAGGCAATGTCATGATGTTTGATTATTGTTTATTTAGCAATTGACTTGAGTGTTGAGCTAATACCATAACTTTTGTAAGGGGCCCACTAGATCCCATAGGATATCATCAATAAGATGACATCATTGATACCAAAGCATGATGCAATGAGCACCGTCGGATGTTTTTATTGGTCCAGTCAAAACCCGATTCCATAGCAAGGAAGTTACCTGTATAGATACACTTAACACGTGGACTTTTTAAATCTTCAAAATGGACAACCAGAAAGCGGCAAATGCTTTCCTTTATTATTGATGATATAAGAATTACAATATGGTGATGTTATCATATCTTCAGGTTTTTATATTATATATATATATATTTATACTATGACCATAACGTCCTCCTGGCATGCCGAGTCTACAAAAGTTTAATAGTATACAACCTTATCTTTAATTAATAAAAAGGTTACTTCTAAATAACCTGATATCTCTTAATAAAGGAAAATTATCAATATTTGTTCGGTTCAAGACAAGATGGGAGGTTTTTAAATTTTCTTTTTTCATATGAAGCTTTATTTAAGGGTAAAAAGTGATTATTTTTGTTGTGATTTGGTTGAATTTATAATAATGTAGTAAAGAATAAATATAATTTTAATAAAAGGTCAATTTGAGAAAATCTTGCAATTCTACCCCTGAATTAAACCTCACAATAACAACAATATGCAGTAAGAATCTTGTGTTACACATAGCACAGACCCTATTACATACCCAGAATCATATATAAAAGGATAAAAATGAAGGAAATGCAAAATATCTATTTTCGGGTCCATTCTGACTTCCGAAGCACTTTTGGTCATCCAAACGAGCTCCGATTCTTTCAGGCCAATTGAGGAAGTTGTTCACTGTCGTTCGATCTAGGCCTTTCTACAGTTTCCTCAATCACGAACTCTCTTAACGGGTCAGAGAATTTTATGCTCATGAACGAGCTGAGTAATTGCAGGAGATCTTAATTTTTATATAGCTTCTATATCGGGCTTTCCCATCACAAGACCGATATGGACCAGGTCCACACTGAAAGGGATCTATTTTCTTCTCGAATTTCGACCCATTAATTTAGATCATTTATTGAGCTACTTTATTACCATTTTTCGGATCGAATTATATAAGTTAACCGGTAATTGATTGAAAACCAAAATTACAATTAATAACTGTTCATTTAAAAGGAGAAAGACAAAAATGCCCTTAACCTTAAAGGGCAAAAATGTTTAACATCTTGATGATAAGCGGAGTTAAAAGAAATTCAGTAATATACAGTCTAATTCTTAATTAGCAGAGAGGCTGAGGAATTAAACCGTCGTAACTATAAATATTCATCCAAGGAAAGACTTGTTTTGTGTGTATTTTGTAAGATCTAGTCCCATGATTATAACGAATTCATTATGTTTCGCACATGTGGCCTAGCTGTTAATCACCAACAATATATATAGCTTATTAGACAATTCGGTACCTAAAAGGAAGTACTTTTTACCTTAAAGACACGTTCTTTTGTTGGGAGTTCTATGACACGTCGTCCTAAGATTCGGGAATCTCCTAAGGTTTAACTATTTTTAAAAAAATGCCAATCTAATTCTAAAATGTAGCGTTTCCAATTCGTCTAAATACTTCTTTATTTTTTATTTGTATATTTATTTATTTTCCTTTTATTTTATTCTTTGTTCTATATTTATTTTATTATTTATTTTCTTACTTATTTTATATATTTTATTATTATCTTTTAGGTATTTTATTTTATTTTAATATATATGTGCGCGTGTAGGTTTATCGAAAATATTATCTCTATTAGAGTGATAAGACTGTGTACTACCGAAGCTCTTCAAACTCTGATCGTATCTTTATTTATTAAGAGTTGTAAGTTTATTATTAGTAATAGTGTTATCATTATCATTATCATTATTATTTATTTATCGTAATTTTATTTACTTAAATAGTTTGCGTGCTATTTTTACTTATTTACTCTTTTAACCTACGTCACTATTATCCTGTCACATTTACATATGGGTTTGTAAGAAACAGTCTCTCTACTATGTAGGGGCAAAGCTGCGTACAATCAGACCTTCCCAAACCCCGCTTCATTGCGGGACTTCGGATATGATGATGATGATGATGTAAGTACTTATTTTCTTTGTTCTTTATTTAATTTGATAATTACTAAAAACCCTTTTTATGACATTGAAATACTTAATAAATTTAATATTCAATTCCTTATAATGAATAAATCAATTCTCTTATAGATATAAAAGCTTTTTTTATATATAGTTCAAATTTGTTTATAAATTTTCTAAAATTTTATTTTTAAATAAGATATTTTTCACTTGAATTTGAGTCTTATTATAAAACAGGAAAAGCAGAACATTGATTCTTGGTTGTTACTAACAAAAAGCCACAATCATTCAACTAAATCTACATCAATGTTTTGTCCAATAACTTTGAATGGAAGTCTAAAGTTCAAACACTTTGTATTGATAACTTTTGAAGGATCCGACAAGGTATGGCATAGAGAGACTAATTATTACCAAGACCTCGTAGAAATTAATCTCCATAGCTAAAATCTTTAGCTGGAGTCAATTCCACAGGCAATGCTTTCTTCATTTTCATGATTATACATAATTTCCTCTCCCACCGGAGTCCAAATCGAAATCAAAATGTCACATTTTGTGAAATGCGGAGACAATCATTTACATGTAGCTAAATGTTTTTTATTGAATATAAATTAAAATTTTAATATTTTAGAATATTAAAAATAAATTCTAATATTTTTAAAACTAAGAAATAAATATATATATGACTTATTCAATTTTTTTGCAACTTTATTAATGGCGTGATAAATTTATGGGTCTTATAATAGACCAACCTATAATTTTTCAAAAAAATTATTTAGATTGTCTTTATAAATTTAATTAATTTAAAATAAAACTAGTTAGTTATAATTTAATTAACTCGGTCTAATTTAACCCTAGTCTAATTACATCATAATCTACTAAATTTTCAAACTATTAAACCCTAATAAATTCAAAATTAATGTATCCAGTACACAAGATTCTCCACTTTTCGGAAATTTGGAAAGAGTCATAATATACGCAACCTTCTCTTTGTATTTTTACAAAAAACTGTTTTTCGCAACTTAAATATATAACTTTATAATTACAAAGGAACAACGGGCTCACCCTAATTTATAGACTTTAATTTATTGTATGTTTAAGTTTACTAAAAAATAATATGATTTGTCATATTATGAGGAAATTATTTTCTTCTAATTTTTCATTTATGAAGAGTTTGATTTAGATATTTTAGAAACTGTTTTAAAATCACCCCACTATCACACGAGTCCTCTTCTCTAGAGCACCAATACTCTGTGTTGATGATATGTTTTAAATTCAAATCGTAGTTGAAAATAAACGTTAGAGTCAAATTTACTCGTTTTGCCAGGTTTCTTGTAAGAGCAGAACGTTTGAAGTTTCCATGCAAGTGTGACGGACCTGTCCAGCTGTTTACTATGATGGTATGCTATTGTCTTGACCAGTCATCATTGCCTACTTAGAATCCAACTTGTCCTAATTCACTCCCCAAACATGGTAATGAAATTGTAATGAGATAAGGGGTTTATTAAACATTTGGTCACCAAAAAAGTAAATTAAAAACCATTGCAATCATCGGTTGCAATGGTTTTCACAGCAGAACAACAAACAGAGGACACTGTTTGATGCAACCCTGTGACAAGTTTTTGAACCCGGAATACACACAAAAGAATACACTATGAACATATCATACATCGATGAAAAAGGTAACCATTTTATCAAGAAATCGGTTTTTCTCGACATACACGGAAGAATCAACAAACCTACGGAAACAGAGCAAAAAGAATGTAATGTAGTTTGCTAAATTATCATATCAAGAGAATGTACGTGGGGGCAAGTGGTTGATGGTTGTGAGGTTGGGAGAAACGGGGCAGTGGCGGTGCAACAGGGCTCCAAGCTACCTGATCCTCGAGGAAATTAAAAATCTTGAAATAGGATGATCTTTTGTAAAGATAATCTGATACAGTTTCAAAGCAATAATAAAGCAGAAATGAGCATGGCGAGATTCAAGAGGAAGATGCATGCAGCAATTCTAGGGGGTCCATTTGATGTGGGAGCTGGTGACGTAGTTCCGCCAGCAGCAGGAGGGGTTCTGGCCACACCATCAGGCAAGGGTGACTCGGCAACATCAGATACTGTTAACACAGGGTTTGGAGGCTCAGCAGGTGGCATGGCACCTGGTTGCATTAGTTGGAAGAGACTGCCCGGCAGAACTGGAGCCATGCAACTTGGTGTACTATTGCCCAAGTTCGAGCAATGATTCCCTGCAATACGTAGGAGCAACAACATTCAATCAATAGCAAGCAAAGACAACAGCTATAGACTGCCTACCACTAATCTTCTTCGGTAACCTTGAACAACCTCTGACCAGTGACCACTTATGTGAATTATGAAAAAAATTGTTACTGGTAGTGCAATATCAACCTGGAAACTTTAAGGATACAACGATGGGTTCTATGAAGATAAAGTCTTAATATATGCACAGAATCTAAAAGTTTATATATAAATAAGTTACATGGGCAACTTACGTTTGTATCTAGCTGATGTATATGGGAAGTCTGTGATAACACCATCAACACCTGCTCCCTGAACATAATTGTTAATTTCCACTGTAGCATCCGAGAAGAAGTCCCATGGTTGAGAGACAAACTCGTTGCTTAAGGTCTCTACATAAACTGGGAGCTTAGCTAATTGCAGTTTTGGTACTACGTCACTCTTAACCCCAGTGAGGTATTGTTGATTCTCAGGAAAAACAGAACTCTTGCTGACAACAACAGAAGTAGCAAATGTCTTTATGTCCTCAATGGCAGAGTCAACTGCATCGCGAATATCCTCATCAACTTTGTATACACGTTCATAATTGCTCTTCTCCTTGATTTTCATTAGAACAGAGCTACTAGAGGATTGAATCATGACTCTTTTAGCTGTCTGATTGTCATAACCTGCTTTGCTCACGGCATCGAGGACAGCATCAATTATAGGCAACTGTTGCTCTATGAGATAAGCTGCATTCTGAGAGAAGAGATAATAGAACTGTAGTCAAATGGAATACACCTTTATTCTGTTGTTGCATTACAAAAGCAAGATAATAAAAAGCGGTAGACCCTCCTACAACAGGGAGGATGGGATGGGAAAGACAAAAGAACTTGAAGAACGAGAATCATCAAAGATTTGTTTTTCTTTTCTTCTTGTTTTTCGTTTTGTTGAGGGGAGTGTTGGTGGGAAAGCTAGAAAAGAAATTAGGATGATGCAGTAAGAACGAAGTACATAGGGTATTGTGATTTTACTAGTCTCCCTTCCACCTCAAGTCATAAAAGAAAAGAGAAAGAAAGCATAAGCAACATATAGTGAATTGCAGACTGAAGGCACGATTTTATGCTTGTAATACAAATGGCAAAAGTAGCAGAAACAGCTTCTATAAATTGAGTACATAACTCTCCTACTTCAGATACAGGATATTCAAGACATAAATAATTATATTATTGAAGAATAAAGGCCTCACCTCAATACTGATCAACACACCAGAAAGGGAGCTAGAATTTTTTGCCAAGTCCAAAAATTCAGAGAGTGTCAGAAAATGTCCTGCATCTTTGAATTTTGGATTACGGTAGAGGAAATATGACGAATAAGGGTTTGATATTGCAGCTGTAATACAATAAGGAAATGTGAATATAAGGATCATACACTGTGCAACATAAATAACAAATAACTACTGATATATTTGCATAAAATTGCTCAAGCAGATCTCAGAGGCAGAACAATAGGTAAGAGAAATTTATAACACGATTAACTTACGAGTTAAACCCTGAATTTGATTCCATGTCAAGTTAAAGGTGAATATTCCTCTTCCCGGCTGAATCTGTGGAACGGATGTGGAAAGGCTGCTATAATTTGTTCGAAGAACATTTGTACTGTTGATAAGATTTATAGAGCTCATGCAAAATGGTATTCCTTCTTGTGACATTTGAACTGGACAATCAATCACATCTGCACGATCTGATATAGCCTTATTGTATGCCAAATCAGTGCAATCAGGGTAGTCTCCACTCGCGCCATTTTTTGAGATGACCAAAAGCTTCACTGCAACATGAAAAATGATGAAAATAGGTCAATACTAATCTCAACAATCGGATTGCCATGAACTTTGAAACTTTCTTCTTCTGTTGCAAGCAGCACAGAGCAATGTTTACCATTTTCTGAAGCATTGCTCCCTAGGTGAGCAAAACAATCTGCAAAAAAATATGTGAAATTAGCAAGTTAAATAGAATTAACAAGAGAGAGCTTAAGGAATGATTCTAGAATGAAAGCAGTCACAAATTGATAAAATTTAACTAATGGACAACCTGGAATGGTTGTTATATTAGAGATAAGGAAAGGATGAATCGACCTATAGCCTCTGATGGAGTTATAGGAAAATCAGACAGCACACCATCCACAGAGAAGTCTCCATTATCAACAAAATTCAAATATTCAGTAATTGGATCGTAGCTGTAATTGTAGCTTAAAGGAACATCATTATAAAACTCTGAAGCATATACTTCTAGTCCTTCCTTGTGGGCATCTTGAACAATCGAAGTATGAGGTTGCAAGTATAATGTCTCATCCACTGGCCATATGTAAGCCTTTGGAACAAGAATCCCAGAGGCAAATGTCTTGATGAAGGTTAAATTCTTTGAAAGGGAATTGTATGTCTGGTTCATTGAGGGCTCAATATCACTGGGTCCAAGAAACCGGAAGATCAACTTAGTTATTCTTGGGTTGAATCGTGAGGCAATACTTCGCAAGAAACCCACCTCTGGAGATGAGATAAAGTTAACTACCACAGTTCTTGATACTGTAAGGACATAGCTCCTCATGCTCAAATTGTGTTGTGAAAAAAATAAATCATGCTGCAAATGAACAATAATGTTATTTCAGTTAAGTAATGGAAAACATAACACATTGAGCCAAAAAATAGTCACTCGCAGAATGGCAATAAATCTTCAGAAATACATCCAACATTTACCTGAATATTCAACCATAAGCCCTTTGGTTTTAGTGAAGCAACTTCTTCAACGGTTTGAATTGGACCACCATCAAACAATGGAGACCGTGAACTGATGCCCTGAACCACTGTTATGTTAGGGAAAGAAGAAGGAAAAGTTATCAGATTTAGTATGTCAGGTCATAACCAATTTGCATGAGCATGGCAGCAAGCTGACTGTTTTCAATAAGAAGAATTCGTATACTACCTTTCCTGCTGCCAAGGGATAACCGGATAAAGGATACAATTTACAGCTCCCCATTAGTCAGAATTGATTATTAATTAATTCATTCATTCATTCAAGTGGCAGTACTTGTTGCAAGCCAAAATGTGACCTTGTTATGAAAAAGAAAAGCTAAACAACAACGATAGTGCACAGTTCTCATTGCCAAAAATCAAATAAATTATTCAGAAAGGTTCAAAAAGAAAATAGATGACTAGACTGCTATTATATAAAACTAAAAAGCACACAGCTAGTTGACTTAAATCATGTAGATTCTAGCATGATCAACCAACGAAATAGTTCTTTTTTATGGTACAAGAAATAGGTACTTAGACAAGTAACATGAATGTGTATCAGCAGATTTTCTAACAGCCGATACATAAGCATTTTATATCATACTTGCCAGAAACATAAAGGACGACATCAAGTAGGTCAAAGACAGGAAATGAAAAAGACAGGGTAGACTTAGTTACACTGCAGCATTAAATGATCTCCCGTTCTAATTCCTTAAACAAGCAATCACACTGAACCTACTAAGAGCCTGTTGCAATATGAAGTCCAAAACCAATATGGATATTTTGAACAATCCAATTCTTGGACTCTGAATGTGGCAAAATATAAAGATGTAAGCTTAGTCCTACTTACAGGTGACTTTTGATAAGTCCTTGAGGGTGAAATCTACTGGGAAATATCCTTCCGTAATAGCACCATTCACGTTATATGAGCTACTCTTATTTGGGTAAATGCTAGAAACGTCAGTGGAATTTTGGAGCAAGAGATCTGATGTGCAAATCCCAGCTCCATCCTTTGTTAACTGCACGTCACAGTAGAGTATCACATCGGGATCACTAACCAACTGTGCCAATTGGTAAGCATTGAAGCTAGAATGGGGTAATAGTCCTGAAAATCCACCACGTGCTATTATAGAAGGCTTGTTTCCTGCAAAAAAAAGAAATATGGCTAATCAATCAATCAAGAAAAATACTCACACTAGAAAACAAGTCCCCGCTATTATGGAAGCAACTCAAGTAAACAAAATATACGCTCTTTTCGTTTTCCCGGAACTCTAACATTGAAGATCGATTAAAGCAAATCAATATAAGTGGAAAAGGACCACATTCTTCTTCCCTTCATGCAAAGAATGAAAAATGTATTCATATTTCTAAACATATATATTTAAATCAGTCTCACAAATTATATTTCCAAAATAAAGCCCCCCAAAAACAATTTATTTCTACGAGGAAGGAAATTTTAGTATGAAGCATGAAGTTATAATATGTATTATTTTAATTTGAATCCAGATTTTTCAACTACCAACTCGAAAAATTGGAACAAAAAATCATTACGAGATTTCTACATCTGGTTCCTTATGTCGAGTTTTACGCCCCTGCTTTCGGGTCAGGATTTTTGAAAGCAGAGGACCGAAGCTTTGAAGTTAAGACAGGTCTCAAACTGAAATATGAATAAGAGAATAATAAAGCTCCTTGAGAAATGAAATTTCTTCGAACAACAAACAAGAAAACCGCTAAATCCGGACTTCTTTTCACAATTCCGTCAACTCCGTTTTCTCGGCAACCAAACGAATAAAGAAGCAAGTGAAAATCAAAGCATTTACTCCGACTGCACTCTTAACTCAAAACCAAACTTGCATGAGCATTTCACTCACACTTCCACTTTCTCACCAACCGAGAAAAAAAAAGAAAAAAATCCAGCTAGCAAGAGAAACTACGCACTGAACAAATCCGATGCTTGTTCTCCGACCACACAAGCAAGCAAGTAAAACAAAGCAAGACGACTCAGTACCATTAAGTGTGAGCCAGCTGGATGCGTTCGATCTCTGAGCAGAGACCGGAGCTACTGAGCACTGAAGAAGAACAAGAAGAAGCAGCACCACAACCGGCAAAGTAAGCGCACGCCACAGGCACATTGCCGGAGACTCTCGCCGGCGGTTCATCAGAGAAGTTCTCGAATCTTCTCGGGAAATGCGTCAGATGTGGTGAACTTTACAGAGAGAGAGAGAGAGAGAGAAGTGGAGAGGCCTTTTGAAGCTTTATAAGGCCGGCTACCATCGTTTATATATTTTCAGTTTTTTAATTTTTAATTTCTTTCGTAATAAAAAAAAGGTTTTTTGAGTTTTTCTCCGTTGATCTCCAAGTTAATTAATTCGTATTAACGCGCTTTCCAATTTGATGCTAATTGTTGGAGTTGAAAGGTATGGTAAAATCAAAAGCCGGCTAATGATTTCTAGCAGCTATTGTGAGCCGGCTTTGTTTTTATTTAATATTTAGCCATAAAACAAACAAACTCCTCTATATTTTAATGCAGCTGTGCATAGGTGATGACTAAAATTACTTGAATTCAATTTTTTTTTATTTTTTAAACATTCATTCAAAAAGTCTACAGCAAACATAATGGCAAACATGTTGCAGGTTTCAATAATCTTTTTTCAGACACACCAAATTTCAAATTGTCAAATTCAACCCTCCTAATTTCCATCTATTGCCGAGTGCAGTGATGACCTTATCTCCACCCGAAATGGCTGGATAGGGACATAAATGGAAATAACAAATAGCTGAGACGAGTACTCAGATCAAGGTAGGTCCCACGTGCCAGCTTCGTCATGATCAGCTGGTCCGCATTAACGAGTACAAAAACAAAATTGTTAGTGTAGATGGATGCACTGCGATAAACCCTTCAAATCTTTTGATCTAAAAATGGTGTACCTGCCTTGTTTCAATACATATCACCCATCTATTTTTGTGATTCTACGTAAATAAATGGGTGAAATATATTGAGACAAAATAGGTACATCATTTTTACAACAGAGAATCAGTCCTCTGCGATAAACTACAGCCAGCGCTCCAAGCTGACAAGTCGGTGGCAACATCAAAAAAATGAAATGATTGGACGACAGCTGGACTGTAGGTTCGACGACATGCCGCATTTTGACAATCTGGCACTGCACACGTGGCAGAACGCCATATGCCACGAAGCTTTATAACGCGCAAAAACAAAGCAAAACGAAACAAATAAGAAGTCAAATGCACAATACCGTGGTAGGAGACTGTGGCTAATCGATTAGGAATGGTATATTATATCCGAGAGCGACTCTAACGGGTTTATGTTTCTTATTGTACAGTTGTATCCCAAATCTTGTCTCTCTCTCCGGTGTCGTTCTGTTAGGGAAACAAATTACAAGATTGGCTCCTTTCTCATCAAATGAAGGTAACTTCAAATTGTCATACTTCCATTTGTGGATGCTTTGTTATAATTAAGTGAGAGATTTTCCTGTTTCTAATTTTTAGTTTAATTTTTTATCAATTAAATATATATTATTTAATTATTTAAATATATTTATTATTAATAAAATTATGAATAATTTAAATGTATTTAATAATTTAGTTAATTTTTATGATTAAATAAAGTTAATTCAATTTAATAATTATTAATTAAACTCAAAATATCTTCAATAATATAATTTTAAATAAATTTAACATTAAAAATTTTAATTTTATTTAAGAAATAAAATTAAAAATTAAAAACTACAATTAAAAAAACATAAAAACAAAGGAAGTCTTTATTAACAAGTTTATAAAATTTAAACGTTTCAAGTAAATAATAAATAATAGTTGTAACGAGAAACCCTACTTATTCCTTATTAGGGATGGCAACGAGGCGGGTATGGGGCGGGGATGCCATCCCCCGTAACCCCCCCAAGAA
>JAOSBP010000206.1:36015186-36032291 GCA_027563825.1 Erythroxylum mucronatum
CTTTAAATCATTCCATGTGTCAATTATTTCTTGTGTCAGGTTTTGTTAATGTAGCAGCAAACATCTGTTTTTTTTCTGCTGAACCAATGAGAGGATGAAACTTGTCAAGATCCTACTCATTAGCTAGTTTTTAGTTTCATTTTGAGCCATTGGATGTAATCAAGCAAAATGGTGTGAAGAGCTAAGTTGAAAAGCTTAAAAACCCATCAGATTTATGTATGAATGGTAGCAGCCTCATTGTGTGGAAATTCTCATTTTTCTTCCCTTCATCAATTTTTGCATTTTTTCACTTGCTCTTATTGTTCATTTGGTATTGTTACGAATGTGTGGATGTTGAGTGGAATGAAAAAGGGTTTTTGAGAGTGGAAAAGAAGCATATTTGAAAGTGCAAAAATCTCCACCTTTTTAAGCTTCATAGTTTCTGTTTTTGCAAAATCTAAAGTTTGATTCTCAGTTTTTGCATTTGAGAGAGAGCAAATTCATCAATACACAACCTTTGTTTTCCAATTCATATGATCTACCTACATTACTATCTCTGTTTCTGTTTTCAATTTCAGAAGTTGATCTAGTCTTTAGAAGAGTGAGTAGCCTAGAAAACAAAACAGAAAGTTTCTTTAGAAGTCCAGTTTCTGAAGTCTAATTTCGGATTCAAGAGCCAACATATCATTTCCAAATACATCATATATACACAAAAAGTTGCTATTCTTCATACTTTACACATTCAGCAGGTCACAAGTCTAGATTACAGAAGGTATTAAGAGTTCATTACAGCAGAGTACCTTTGTATTGGAGCAGACGTGAGGAGCAGAGGTTGAGCAGGAAAAACCATTAGTTCATGTTCTGCTGTTTCTTATACACAAATTCGTGAAATCAGATTTCCAACTCTCATACATTATGCATTCAGTTGATCATAAAATCAAGAGTAAAGGAGGAGTTTAAGAGGAGCAGAGCAGCAGATTACCTCTTGCATAAATACTGCACATGAACAGTGACTGAAGGTGTTTGACAGAAGTTTTCAACCAACATTCAAGCTTGACGTGAACAGCAGCTGAAGAGCCATCTTTGAACCATCAAAGCCTTATTTTCAACAGTGAAGAAGGGTTTAAGTTCAGTCCAAATTTCCATATGTTATCCGAGTGGTGTTCAAGTTGACAGAAGTTAAGCATTTAAGGTGGAATTGCTGAAGCAATACATGAAGGAAACACTCAGATTACAAAGCTGGAAGTGAGGAGGAGTATAATCAAAACAATCTACAGCAAACATACCTTTTTGTGTTGAAGCAGAGTTACCTCTTGTATTGGTTGAGGCAAAATATCAAACACCTTCAGAGCAGCTTTCTTCAATCCTTGGAGGGAGCACTTACAACAATTTCTACTAAACTCTAGATTCTGCAATATCTAACTTTTATCTTTTTAGTACCCAAACAGCAAATAACATCTAGATTCAAACTCTGTCTACATATGGTGACTTCCTGGTTTTGCAGATACCTGGTCTAGTTAATGTGGATTTTGCAGATGTAAAGGCAGTGATGAAAGAATCTGGCACGGCAATGCTTGGAGTTGGAGTTTCGTCTGGAAAAAATAGAGCTGAAGATGCTGCAGAACAAGCAACTTTGGCACCCTTGATTGGATCATCTATCCAGTCAGCAACTGGAGTAGTTTATAATATTACTAGAGGAAAAGACATAACATTGCAAGAAGTGAATAGGGTGTCCCAGGTACTTTATCGCCTTACTTTCCATAGAAATTCATATCCATATCAGAAACATTGAGAATTACAAATGTTCAAACTAGGCAAGCATAGGTCAATTAACACCCCTTTGAGAATTGGGTTTCTGAGTTTGTTAGTTCTCCTTACCCTGGTTCATATTGCTGGAATCATACCTTTTTGTTTTGAATTTACAAATATCAATGATTTCTTACCTTAGGTAAGGAGGAATACTAATTTGGCCAACACTTCTTGATTAAATCTGTTAATTAGCTAAAAGAAGGGATTTTCATGGCTATGGATGTTAGGCTTGATTTTTACAGTTTAGTTCTCACCTCTGATTCATGGCATTGACACTTTGCTCTCAGTTCCACATATGGTCCTTTCTCGATCATGCCTTCATTTAATTGTTTCAATATATGGCCATAGCCAATCTAATGTAAATAAGGGTTGCAAATCTTCATGGACCCGCCACTTGCATTATTTGAAGCCATAGAAGTGTTATAAATTGTACCATGTAGGATTATATTCATTTCTTAGATTCTGATGGCTTGCCATTTGCATTTTTCAGGTGGTAACAAGTTTGGCGGATCCATCAGCAAACATAATATTCGGGGCTGTCGTGGATGATCGTTATAATGGAGAGATTCATGTGACCATTATTGCAACTGGATTCTCTCAGTCTTTTCAAAAGACTCTTCTGACAGACCCCAAAGCTTCAAAACTGCTAGATAAAATGGTGGGGGCTCAAGAAGGCAAAGGATTTCCTACCCCACTTAGAACTGCAACCTCACCTTCAACTGTTCCTTCAAGACCATCTCCACGAAAGCTTTTCTTTTAGTTTTTTTTTAAGCCCTCCTGGAAGTATAGTCTGATAGTTCACGTTGAAAAGGTCCAACGTTGTCAACTTTCTTTCGCTTTAATGCCAATGTAACCGTTGTTACTTATGTTGGAGAACAACATTCATTTGTTTAATTTTGGTGATCAAGCAACAATGTTCATAACTTATCAAATCTTGTCTTTTAGGTACCCAAATGAGTTTTGTCTTTTGTTGTTAGCCTCCTTTTTTTTTAACCCTCTTCTTTTAAAGTTTTACTTACTATCCTTTGTTTCATAAACTAAAATCTATTAACATGTCCGTACTTATCACAAAGCTAACATTACATATTATACGGGTGATGATGATGCATAAATGTTTTACTTATTTTATGCGTGTAAACATAATGAAAAATTTTAGTTTGAACATTAAATGTGTTGAATAGTTTTTTAGTGAAATGAGCTATAATGACTATATGTAAGATACAGAATTTGAATAAATAAGTGATGTATGCTTCTTTAAGGTCTAAAGGATTATGAATGAGTTTGCATGTTATTACAAAAGTTATGTCTATTCTTCCCTTAAAATTATTGATCTCTATGCAAAGATTGTTAAACATGTATGAAAGCATGTTGCTTGCTTTTAGAATTACTCAGTGAATGTGGCAATATGCAGGCAAATGCTTAAATGTGAATGCTCCATACTCATTTGTCATAGTACACAATGATTTTTTTCTATGCAAATATTTTCTATTGGTAAACATGGTTTTTAAAATTAACTTCACTGTTATGGTTGTATCATATTCCATGCTTATTATTGGAATTCTTTTGAGCTCCTAAAATGTTTATTTTTATTTTTTTACTTTTCTTTATAAACTTGGACAATGAGTTATTGAGGGCATTAACCTCCTTTTCAATATTTCATTCTTATGTTTTAATGCATCCAAGTTGTAATTGTCATCAATAATCACATTTTTAGATTCTTTAATACTATACAATTTACTATTTATATTTTCATTCTCATTCATGCATGTATCCAACTATTTTTGAACTTCCTTGAATTTGAAAGATAATTTCTTCCTTTTCTTACACATGATTTTGAAGCTTTTTGACTAGACTATCATATGTCAACTCACTATTACATGCAGGGACGGAGGTAGGTGGGGCCAGTGGTACAGTGGTACATTTAGAGGTTAGTGGTGCACTGGACCCCTCAAAATTTAAAAAATTAAATATTTGAACCCTCTTATCTTAAATTCCTAACTCCGTCACTGATTACATGATTGGAGTTGGATATTATCTCATGATCGTTTATAGTGGTAAAGCACCTGTGAGTTATCTCTGCTTCCAGTTGCTCATTCTCATACTTATGCCATCTCAAATTGAGGCTTTAAGTGTTGTCTTCTTATATTTGTGCTTATTCTCTTTCTTATTGTTTCTTTCATACTTGTCATCATCCTTGAGTAGGGGCAGTGATTTTATGCAATCAGATTTTTTACATTTAAAATAAATAATGTTAGAGAATTTATGTTTTAAATTACCTTTATCTTCCCTGAAATCCTTTGTTTTAGACAATTTTTTCTTCAAGAACTTCTTGAATTATCTAGTGATTAATTCAATGTCTTCTTCATCGCTTTCATTAGTTGAAATCTTTTCCTCTTCGCTCGATTCTTCCTTTGATACTTTAAATGCTAAGTTTTTTTTCTTTGAAAGTGTCATGTTTTCTTGTGTCTCTTAAATCTCGTTTCGTACGTCAAAAGAGATCTTATAAGTTCCTCCAATGGTAGTATTGTTAAATCTTTAACTTCTTGTATAATCATCACTTTTGCTTCTTACATCTTTGGAAGTACATTAAGCAATTTTCTTACCATTTTAACATTAGTGTAAGTCTTTTAAAAACATGTAAGTGTATTAATAATATTAATAAAGCTAGTGTACATATTAGATATATTTTCATTATGCTTCATTTGAAACCATGTTAATGTGTTAATATGCCAACTTTGCTTTGCTTTACTTGTTTTGTTTCCTCTTATGTAATTTCTAATGTATGCTAATTGTCATAAAGTCGTTTCACACATAAAGAACCTATTAAATTCATTTCTTCATAATGTACAAAATAAGATGTGTATGACCTTACTATTTAACGAAATTAATCTCTTATCTTGAGGTTCTCAATTTTCCTTTAGTTTAGGGATATTTTTGTTATCTACATTCGTAGGTATAAAGGGACTATTTAAAACAGTTATTTATAATTTGCACTTTTGGCCATTAAAAAGAATATGATCCTAGTTTTCTAACAGAAGTAATCATTCTTATCAAAGAAAAATGTTCTACTAATGTTTTATCCATCTTGGTTGAATGATGATGATTATGCTCCAACATATGCTATTATGATCTTTGTTATAGAATTTCGTTAGAAATGTTAGCCTAATGAATCCACTCTGATACCACTTATTAGCCCGTAATGGAATCCAAGAAGGGCTTAATTAGGTGTTTATAAAATTCAATAATTTTTCTAACCATTTTACTCAATTAACAATAATCAATATAAATAATGATGAGGAAATTACTTAGCATAAGTCAATTAAACAATAATTTAAAGAAAATACAAAAAAAACTATAAACCAATTTATAGTGGTTATGTAAACAACTCATCCTTACATCCACTCCTAAGACTCTTCTTATAATTTTACTATAATTCTTCTTTCAAAAAGAAGAATAATCTTTGTACAATCTTTTTGGGTAAATAAGAACCCTTTTACAATCTTCTTCTAAAGTGAAGAGGAACCATAATCTCAATTGGATCACGTTCATTGAATGTACAGATTCATTAGCTATTAAGAGACTAGTCAATTATCAGGCATATTGGTTAAGAATTAATAATGCAAACCTATATTGGTTGACCACTTACTCATATATATCAACCAACCCCTTAAAAAATGTATTATTAACAACTTTAAATGCTCAAACTCATTTTGTCTATTGCAATTATGATTTAAATGCTTCCCAAAATATTCTCTAAAGAATGTTTAAAACATCAAGGGGTTTTTCTTTTAAAAACAAAAACTTTAATACCTCTTAGTGAATGAAAATGCTCATGCAAAGAAGTAAGATGAAATGTTTATGAATGGTGAGCTTTTGAGATTATCAAATTAGCGAAGTGAAATTATAAGTAATAATGCAAGATATAAATGTCCTTGATGAGTCTTGTTCTTCTTTTATTCTCAGTTTGGTATTCATTTTAACGATTGCAAACTTTAGTTCTCTTTGTCAACTTTATAAACTATCTTTTTGAATTTGTAATTTCATTTTGTTCTTATATTGTATTTCATCAAAATAATAAACTCATCGGTAAGAAATATGTTTTGTTACCATCAAAATATTGATCAAAACCTCCCTTATTTCAATATATTCGATTAAGATTGTGCATCTTGTTGCTACTAAGTTAGCAACTTAAAGTACTTTAAAATTTTGTGACATGTAAATACTTTTCAAGTCAAATTATCAAAGGGTGTGAAAGAAAAAGATGTTTATGTTATTATTCTAGATAACGAATTTTAGAATGCTTACTTAATTATTGTGAAGATTGTAACTCTATTATAAGGTTGTTAAGGATTGTTGACTCATATAAAAAAATGTATTTAGGGTATATATATGATGACATGTATAGAGTTCATAAAATAATTATGAATATTTTTAAACGAAAGTAGAAATTGTAGAAGCATTATATAGATATTATTAATCAACAATAGGTTAAGTAACTTACTCAAAATATCAGCTTAGCATCTTACTTTTTTAGTCCTTATTACATATATATTAAAGATGTATTTACAATTGTAGATATTATGGGCAGTTTTTTGATGTAATTGAATACAAAAGTATTTTCTTTAATAAGAGCAATCAAACATAACAAATGAAATTAAATTGTATTATGAGACTTAAGGAAGTTTACTAGATCATTTACAAAGAAAGAACTTATAATAAAAAAAATGCAGCTTGGTAAGTTTTCATACTTTTTAATTTCATCTTTTACATATTAATACTATTTTATTTTTAAAATTATTAATTTAAAATATAAATAAGTGGTGGAAATTATTTGAAGAAAGTGTTCTCAAATTGAGAAAACTTGTGAAATTGCCCGATCAAATGACTTCTTCGTTAGCATATGAATGTAATTGGAGCGTTTTTAATTTTATTATTATGAAAAAATGAAATTGTATGGAATATCAAAGATTCAATGATCTAATTTACATTATTTGTAATTTAAGGATGAATAGTAGGCATTTTGTTGATTGGATTTTATTTTTCAGTTATTATAATTTTTATTATTGATTTTATAATTTTTGAAGTACGTATTTAGGGTGCTTAGTAAGAAGATAATATAAGTTTTAATTGACATTGATTGTATTAACTACACTTATTCTCGGATTGAATCAAAAGAACTATTGTTTGATAGTGATCATAGTGATTTGAAAAGACAAATTATATAAAAAAAGGATTTGTCATTTGCAAATAGTCACTTGATATCTTATTTTATACATATTTATAAATTAAAACCATAATGTTCTATGATAGAAAACAATTTCAGACATTCTTGATTTATAATTTATTTCAATGTAATAGAAAATGTTGATGCAAATACTTTGAATGAAGCATGATTTATGTCTTTAAATAGTATTAGAGAAAATTTTTTGACAATGATAAAACACATCCTGCTAGAATATGTGGCTGAGTATTAGAGAAACATGTTGCATTCTAACAAAAAAAGGTGGAAAAGAAAGAAAAACTTCCAAGACATCCTGCTAGAATATGTGGCTGAGTAGAGTATCCTGCAAGAACATGTGGCCGAGTTCAGTATGGCCTGTGACTCCAGCAGTTTCGACAGCAACATCACAAAGTTGTGTGCAAGTTGCCCCCATCATCAAATCAACGAGCAACTGTTGATTCAATACTTTTATGAAGGTCTTTCACCGACTGAGAGGAGTATGATAGATGCTGCAAGTGGAGGAGCGCTAGTTGATAAAACACCAGCAGCTGCATGGGATTTGATTTCAACGATGGCTTCTAACTCTCAACAATTTGGAGCTCGGAATGATTATGGTTCAAGATTGCCATGGTAAGCTTCTGAATCGTATGAGCAATTACTCGGACCATACCTGAATGAACCCGATATTGAACAATTGAACCATGTGCTGGTTCTTCATAACAAGCTTTTATGAAGTTGTTAGGACTTGAGCAAAACTTTTATTAGTGATAACTATTTTTAACATAATTCAACCTGTATCAGACATTGGAATTGGACTAAATTCTCTTTCCTAAGAAAAAATTTGGAACTTGAAAGATAAATTACACGTGCATTCTAGACAACTTTCATGGCTGCTAACAAATTACAAGAAAATTGACAACTCAGGTTTAGGAGTAAATGACAGCATGCTTTCACCAAAAAGTTCAAACATAGATGCCAGCAGGCTTCCAGTATCCGTGTCCTCTTTCCAAGCCTGAGCAAGGACGTTTGATGTCTTTGATACCTCACCACCAGCCTCCCTTCCGACAATATTCTCATTAGATAATGGCCGGGCTGACATAGCCATGCTAGAAACGCCAACAGCTGTTGCCAACCCACCCCCTTGAATGGAGTTCATTGCTATCCCCCGCATCGGCACTGCACCTTCTGTTGCTATTTTCTTAAGTGGCTGTTGTGACAATAAATTGTCCATGCTTGCTTTGCGTTTGTCTTCATTATAAAGAAGCAGGAATCATTCGCAGAAAAAGAAAAAGTAAATAAAAGGGTTATGGATAAAGAGAAACATAAATTAACGTGCTCCTAGACTGATAAATAACCCAACAACCGGTCCACTAGGAAGAAAATAATATAAGGTATGACCATTATATAACTAGAATCAAAGTTGTTGTAACAATTCCGAGTTATATGCACAGTAGGTATAATGTTGTTAGCTCTCTAGAACTATCTATATGCCCCTAAACCAATTTATCCTCCAAAATTGTAGTTTTGATCATCATAATTTTTATCATTAAAGCATTTGATAAAGCTATTCACTTACTGTTCATTTCCACCTTTCAAATTTCTGATCAATTACCAAGAAAAATTATTCTTCAACAGGCTCAGTATTTGCACTCCTAAGCATATTTGACATCAACACTACAGTAAACAAAACATGCCAGAACCAACTACTGTATGCGCATAGAGGACAAGAGATAGAAGAATTACTTGGCATGGGAATTGCAATTCTTCCATTGCACTTGGAGATGGAACGTGAGATGGAACGTGACGGTGTTAGCAAATGAGGTACAGCTTTCAGTCGATCGTACAAACATAAACCAGCAGCATGCTACAGATTTTACAGGTGGGTTAGCAACAAATTTCACTATCCTATCAATATTGTCACACATGAAATGATAAAGAGCATCAAACATCGCACTCACCATCAAGACACCATAAACACGGCAAGCTTCATACCTCTTTATTTCATTTTTTTGCTTCTCAAGAAGCATTTCTGGTTCAAGGAGAAGCAAATAAGGCTCTAAATTTGGTAGAATAAGAAGACGTACCTATTAAAAGTCAAGAAGTAATAAAAAAAATTTAAAATGAGATGTATGGAAAGAGGCGTTTCAAATATTGGATAGACAACATCAGGGACCACAATTACAACTAAATGATCTTCAATACAGTACAATAACAAGACAAGCCTTCAACCCATTTTGATATAATCTAGATGGGATCTCAGACAGCAATCCTACCTTTCAACATTATTTCATAGTGAACCTTTTGAAAACTTAAAAGTGAGGTTAAAAGCACAAGAACCTTGTCATTACCCCAAGAAAAAACTGAATTGACTGAGATACCAAAATTAAACATAAGGTCACATAATAGTAAAACAATATAAGCAAAAGAGAGTTACCTAAATTTTAGTCGAATGAGAGTTACTTGTTTTACTTTTTCTTAGAACAACAACAATTCAGTGAAAGTCCTGCTAATACGCAAAATCTAGAGAGGTCCAAAAATACGCAGTCTTATCCCTAACTAGTGTAGAAACAATTTCCGATACTTGTTTTACTTTTTCCTGAAGCTTGCAATTTCAAAATAGTACACAAGAAAGACTTCCATTGGGAAACAATTTCAAAATAGCTAACAAGAACCAAGCATATCTAATATTAAACAATAACTCTTTGCAGAAGAAAAAAGGGAAAAAAAATATTTTGCCAGCAAAAGCATTGTAAAAGAAATGAAGACCCCAGCAAAAGCATTGTGAAAGAAATGAAGTACCACGCTAGGTCCTAGGGCTGCCAACCCTTGTATAGCACCATAATGTTGAGGCAATGATTTTGTTGTGTCCAAAAATGCATGTAGTAGCGTCCTTGTCACGCGAGACTGCAGATTGTGATAAACATGCCCAAATCTACAAAACTTTAAATGATAAGGTTCATACACAGTGCCTATTACAACAAAGGTTGAATTGGTTAAGAATCTCTCTCAGACACAACTTGCATGTGGAAACTTATAACAATTTCATTCAGAGTGAGTAGATAAATATCCAGCATTTGATGTGAACTGCATTATCCAAGTGTAAAAGCAGAGGAATAAGCTTGATGCAAGCTTCACCAAACCAGAACTCAGATGATTTTACCATGAGAAGATAATGAACTTGAATGTAATGCATATTAACAAAAGAAAAGCAAAGAACTCACCTTTTGCATATTGAAGAGATCAGGTTTGCTGTGAAATCTCTAAGCTCCCAGTGGTTGTCAGAAATTTTATTTCCCAACCTTTTAGCTACTAGACAGGTAAGAATTGATGGCATCAATTGATGTAACTGCACAAAGAGAAAGGTAAGTTAAGCATTTAAAATTATTCTTGAACAAATATACCAGTTAGTTCGACTCTTAAAAACAAGAAGAGCTTAAACTGCATTATCGTCAGGATACTACTAAAAAAGTCGATAAATCTTTCTACATCTTTTCGTGCAGTCCTATACCTTTTTTCTGTTTCAATTGAGTCATAAACCTAAAACAATGAAACCAACATTAGTTAAACAGAATATAAGGCTTATTACTAGTTTGATAAATTTTAAATAGACTCGAGATTAGTTCTTATGTTTGGAATATTATACTCTGATGTGCATGGAATTGATTTACAAAATTTATATTTATTCCTTTTAGTTTATTTGAAAGGATTTTCAACATACCAAAAAGGTCACAAAGTTTTAATTTAAAGATTTTATGAACTTCCTAAAAAGTTAATTTAGTATTAACACGTAAAAGAAGATGAAGATATTCAAATTACTTATAGTTTAGGAATCTTAGGAATTTCAAACATATAACTGAACAAGACTATATGTTTCGGAGTAAGGACTTAGAAAGTCATAGAACTTTTTCTATTTTAGTCATGCAACTTTTATTTAATCTAATTCAATCCTAAACTTATGACCTATCAAACTTGTATGAAATGTTAGTAAAATGTTAATGTACCTGATGAAATCTGATGTTCAGGACTTGTTTAGTATGTTTCTAATAGGTTTAGAATCTAATGGAAAAAATAAAAAGTACAAGACTAAAGCAAAATGTTTTGCAAATATTTAAATTTCTCTGAGAACTTATCCCTTATGGTTAAGCATATAGATATTGCACATTAGAAAAATCAACAGTAAGTGTATGTGCCTCCTTAACCTGTGAAATATTAACAGGTGGATTCAACATGCCAATCAGATACTTACATAAGGCTCTATATGTATGTGTGGATTTTGAAGAAGGCTTCGGGCAACACGCATCAAAGCAAACAAGAGCGAAATCTTATTCAAATTTCTCGTAACCTGAAATCAGTGTGTAGAAACATAAATGAAACAGTTGAAAGTTACAAAAAGAATAATAATAAAAACAATGTTGCACCATATATGACGCGACACCCCACCTCATCAGCAATGAAATATGTAAAGTAAGGAACTAAAGGATGGATTCCAGAGTCTGTTGTCAAGCTCATTAATGCCCGTTTGAAAACGATAGAATCAGACTTCCTCACAGTTAGGTCAGTAATCTTGTCAAAATAAAGCTGTACAACAAAACCACAAAGATTCTTTTAATCTATCAAACTTCCAAGGGAAAAATTTTAAGAAGCACACAGACAAAGCAAAGCAGCTTCACCTGAAGTTCCCTTGATAATACATGCTTTACAGGTGATTTAATGTCAACCGGAAAACCATCTTCCTTGTATTCAGATCTTTTACCATCGACAGAAGCTGATATTGCTGCAATTATAGTAGAAAACAGAAATTCATATGAAGAAACAGAAAATCAAGTAACATAAAAACAACTTTCTCATGTTCAGATTTTACCCTCTACCATTGACACTAAGCGTCAAAAAGATTACCTTCAACTGGAGCATTCTCAGGAATGGCAGGTTGAACTCCCTCAATCGCTAGCCAATGTGCAGTTACCGACGTATCAAGAGGCACTCTAGGCAAAGGCGCTTCAATTACCTACACAAATCAAAACAATGCAAATCTTATGACCCCCAAGGCCTCTTCCACAATATCCGAATCATTTCTTTCTTACATCCTTAAACTCGACATCCTTATCATCAATGTAGTAGAGATCCTTATGCCCAGCAGCTCTCTTGAACCGCATTGAATCCCCCGAAGCAAACCCATATATTGGCTGCACCAAGAAAGGAAAAAACAAAAAAAAAAGTATCAACAATACCATTAAATCAAATTAATGAAAAATTCAAAACAAGCCAACACACACACACAAAAAAAAGCGACAGAGAGAGAGATTAAAAGCTAGACCTCCACATTTCTTAAACTAATAGCACTATCCACATCATCTGTCGTTAAGGTAGTCCTTCTTGAATGACGCATGCACTTAATCGCCTCCTATAAATGGAAATAATTATCAGAAACAGAAAAAGAAAATGTTAGTCAATTAAGTAACCAAGCACTGAACTTAAACAAACAAATTGCGGCTAAAGAAAACAGACCTGCATGATCTCTCGAACACGGTATTCGACATCGGGGGCGAGGGCGAGGGCGACATCGGATGGCAAATTTGTAATTCCGACAGTCTCAGCAATCACCTCAATTGCTTCCTTAGGGACCACACTCATTATTCTTATTCAAGTTGACGCCTTTTTCATTAGGCTCCAACAATTAAATCGATAATTTATGCCGTAAAATTATAATGTAGTGTTTGTGATTCGAAGAAATATGAGAAATTGATTGACTTGTAGCCTTCGAAAACAGAGGGAAAATCAGAACCTGAAATCCTAGGGTTGCATGAATTGGGAAGAGAGAAGAAACGAACTATTATAGGTGGGTTGAGAATGGGTCTAGTTGGGCCGTTCCTAGCTAAATTTAGGCTGATTCTGATCAGGTCAAACTGGGCCTCTAAAAACGTGATCCAAAATCTCAAATTTTAAGACTTGACTCAGACTTCATTTTGGATTCGCCGAAATTAAACTTTTCTGTCAAGCTTGTATATTAGACTTTATTTATAATGCCATTTTAGCAAAATTTCTAACACTTAAAAAAAAAACAGAGGAACCATATGTTATCTTTTGGATGCACAATGGGTAAATCTCTATATTAAAGCAATAGCCTGTAAATCATGTCAATTTGGTACTCTGCACTAGATAAGTTCTGTACAACAGGCTCGATCGAAATAGCGTAAATAAGAAAAATCGAACCTTTTAACCCTATGCCCCTCTACTCTACTAACTCAACCACCCCTGTGGGGCCAAAAATTTCAACATGTGATACAATGTGCTTAAACGCTATATATTAATAAAAATTAAATTATAAAATATTCAAATTAATAAAATTATTTATTTATTATTTATTATTTTCAAATCTTATAAATTAAATTCAATTATTTGATATAAATATTTATTTATACCCTTCATATGATGTATATTCACGTAATTCATTCAAAATTTTTAAAAGTACATTAAAATATCATTTACAATAAAATGAATTAGCTATTGAATGTAATATATATTTAGTAGTATTATTAAATATAATTAATAAAATGTTCAAAAAGTAATTTCAAATTTCATTTATTTATTTATTTTAGAATTATTTAAAATACTATAAATTAAATTTAATTATTCGATGTTAAAAGTTTATTTCTATTCTTCATATGACGCCTTCATACATCATAATTAGTTTGACATTGTAAAAATACATCTAACTATCATATATTTAATGCAATTCAATTATGAAATATAATATTATTAAACAGTATAACATATATAAATATGTTTACATTTAATTAATAACTAAAGTTTTAGTAATTTATCAATCAACTAAAATTTTATGGTGATTAATATTTTTAAAATTCTAATAGTAGAAGTGTATCAGTTAATTATTATTATTTTACTATACTTATATATCAGTATATGTAATTTTTTTCCCTGTGTCAAGGGATTTTCACTAAATTGTTGTTGTATATGTAAATTTTGTTATGAAATTTCTTTTACATTTCTTATTTTTCATGGATAAATTATAATAACATTTTTAACTTTATCCAATTTTACAATATTAGTCAAAAAGTATAAAAGGGCTGTTAGTTTTCTTTTTTTAAAAGGTTTGTTGTTGTGATTTTTATAAATTAAGAAACAACTCTTAAAATCATGTTTGGTTAAACACATTTGTATATTTCGTTTTTAAAAATAAAAAATGGAAACTATTTTATGAAAACGTAAAAATTATGTGTTTCATGATTTCTGAAAACATGTTTTCATGCACGTTTTTTTCATAAAAATAAATCATATTCAGGTTTTTCTCTCGTCTGCGTCGTCTTCTGCGTCTTCACCAGTGTTGCAATATCTCCAGTTTTGTTTTCATATCTATCTGTTGCTTCTGCGATTTTTCTTGTCTCTCTTGTTCATAACATCAGACTCATAACAAAATAGAGAAACTAGGTGTGATGAAGGAGATATATGAAAACTGCGAAAAGAAAAAGAGATATGAAGAAAATAACAGTATTGTAGGTATAGCCATACTTACTAAAAGCAACATGTAGAACTTCTGCTTTGAGCATAAGCTTCTGCAATTTTTTGTGATGATAAAGAAGATGATGCACTCTCGTTCTTCCTTCAGTTTTTCTTCACCTCCTCTGCTAAACATAACGACGACTTTATATGATTCTTTATAAAGAACCAACACAGAATATCTAAGAAATTATGTTATTAAAACCGAAGGCTATAGCTTTTTTTTTATCCTTGCATCATTTTAAATCCGAGACAACTATACCTGTTTTCTTCTTCCTCACGTCTTTGCAGCAGTTTTATTCTTGGACTTCACGTTATTCTTTCTCCTTGTCCTCACATATCTTCTCATCCTTGCGTCTTTAGCACAGTGTGGAGCACAAGTGGCATAGAGTGGAGTAGGTGAAGCCCATTCTGTCTTCACATCATTTAATTCTATTTAATGTAGCAGAGGCTTTATCCTTACAAAAGTGAAGCCTAGTCTTTACATCATTTAAAGTAGCGGAGGCTTTATCAAAAGTGAAGCCTAGTCTTCACATCATTTACTGTGAAGCTGTTCTTGACTTCACGTAATAGCTTATTGTAGAGAACTGAAACATTATGCATTTGTACGTGAATTCTTCACGTCATTTATTGTGAATCCTATTCTTGTCTTCACGTAATATCTTATTGTTGCTTATAATTGTGGAGAATTGAAACATTTAATGCGTTTATACGTTCGTTGAATTTGATATATATTACGACAAATGCATTTGCTTTGCTTGTGAATCCTATTGAAGTGGCTTATTACCTGAATCTGAAGCCGAAATGAAGGATGTGTAAATAATTTACTGTAGTGGTTTTGCTACCAGGTTTTCACATATAGTGAAAATTTGATGTGTACAAGTTTAGACATCAAATATTTTTTAGAAATTATTATAGTTGTGACATGTTTATTTTTAGAAATTATTATGGTTGTCACATGTATATTTTAAATTATATTTAGCATTTAATACTTTGTAAAAATTGTTGTGATTGATGTCACTTATATGTTATTACATTTAGTGATGAAAGGCTTGAACAATATGAATGATTACAATGATTGTATGGAAGTAAATTAAAAAGACAGGGTATGAAATGATACTATATAGATGTGTTTAATCTCCTTGATGATTGAAGAAGGGAAGAAGGGAAATTGAACGACTACTACCTTTTTCAAATCTGGTTGGAATAATATTAAAGTAGTGCTTCAAACAAAATTTAATAAGGAGTATACTGATATTTAATTGAAGAATAAGTATAATGGATTAAGGGTCAGATTGAAGAATTTTAAGAACTTACTCGAAAAAACAGGAATCAGTTACAACTCTTGTACTGGTGAAGTTAATACTACAAATGAATGTTGGGAAAATCTAAGGTAAAATATGTCTTTTGTTTTATTAATATATCATATTATATAATATTCATTCTCATATATTTTTTTCATCATTATAGGTGCATAAATGGATAACATATTCAAGAAAAAAGGATGTAAGGAATTTTTAGACTTGTGTCATATTTTTTGAGATACTACTGCAACTGGTGTACATGCACATCCATCAACTAAATTTCCATTGAATAGTACAAAAGAGGAACATGGAAATGACATTGATGAAGATTACTCGTATAATGGAAAAGAAGATCAAGATAAAAGTTCTCTGTCTAAGAGAAAGAAGTTTCCTAAGAACAAGAAGGAAAAGAAGACACATTCTAACATTGTAGAAGAAGCCTTACTTATACTAAGTGAAACATCATCCACTGCAGAGAATAGATCTCAAGAGTCTAACGTAATAATGGAATACCTGAATTCTTTAGATTAATTGGGTGTTGACAGTGTGTAGTATGGAGAAACTGTTGAGGTTTACATGATTCTTCACTTTATATGGATATTTTTTTGAAGATGACACAAACAAGGAAGCTGGATTGGATTATGCCGCTTTAGTTATATTTTCATATTATTGCATATCGAATTTTTATTGATTTGACACTTTTATATTAAGCACTATTCCATATTTTGAACATTTTAAGTTTATGCTTTGTGTGAATATTTGACTTAATTTTAAGTTTTATTTTGTATGAATATTTTTCTATATTTGATTAAACATACTTGATTGAATATTTTATTAATTATTTAATATTGACATTGTAGATACATGGATTTCTTATCAAATTTCGAATTAGATTCTAATGATGAACGGAAGAGGGTAATCATTATTTCTGTAGTTGGGGAGAGAACAAATATTTTTCATTTACAAAAGCAATCATGTAGAACTTCTACTCTACCAGGTCATAATTGGATATTAGAATTTTTGAATGGGAATCATACAAGGATTTATGAAAACTTAAGAATGAGAAAGATAATCTTCTTGAGTTTATGTGATGAGTTGAAGAGTTTAGGAGGCTTAAAGACAACAAATCATTTGACTGTGGAGGAAAAAGTAGCAATTTTCTTGATGACTATAGGGCATAGTGAGACAACTAGAGTCAATGCAGAACGCTTTCAACATTTGATTTGGACAATTTCGAAGTGCTTTTGAAAAGTTTTATATGCAGTTAATCGTCTTAC
>JAOSBP010000206.1:36033197-36043264 GCA_027563825.1 Erythroxylum mucronatum
TTGTAACCTATTGACCTCACATATATATGCATGCTTGTGCAAACCAATTTTTATGCTTCATATAATTGATGCATATACCTAGAATTTTCAATTCAAAAATTATCTTCTCATACTTAAAAGAATAAATATCTATACCTGAATATAAATATCTATCACGTCGACTCTACAACTTTCGTCGTTGGTTTCCACCTCGACGCCACCGTCCTACAAAAGCATTCTTTAGTTATTTTGGCAAGAAGAGAAATATAAGCGGTTCAGACCAAGTCACAAGGAAGCTAAAAGAATACTTAAGAATATATAGGAAAACTTTAAGTTCTCACTCATGGGAAGTTTGGTTTGACAATTCATAGGCAATGGTTTCAATTCTGCTCGGTTTGATGGTTATCCATGTCATTAATTCCTGATACATAAATAAGCATTTCCCAATTCCTTTACCAATTTGCCATGGAATATGAATTAGTATATCCCAGTTGTTTTTATTGATATCCAATAACTTCCAATTTCTCACACCCAATGTATGTATGCTTCATCATTTAAATACATTTTACACATATCATAAATCGAGGAATGACATTTTAGGAGAATGTTAATCTTTCTGATGGAATCCACCATAAGAAACAAAAGCACCTATGCTCAAGGGAAAAGCCTGATCATAGCTTCTCTAACTATTAACACTATCTATTTCTTAATAGCAACAACTAAGATGACAAACCACAACCTATTTCAAAAGATACCGGAACAACAAAAACCACCATCATGAATCACAACAGTGCACAAAACCGAGAAGAAAACAATGAAAAACTGAGAAGAAAACAATGGGAAATAATACCTAAACAAAATCTTGACTGATTCAAGCAGAGCAACGATGGTTATCTACAACCTATTTCAAAAGGCCCCAAAACAACAAAAAGCGCCGTCATAAATCACAGCAGTGCACAAAACTGAGAAGAAAGCAGCGGGAAATAATACATGATCAAATCCAAAAGCTCCATCAATTGCCGTGTTTAAAGAAGCGCCCATGACTGGCGATTTGGCAAGCATAATTACCACATGGAAAGTCAATAGGCAGAAGTGGTAAGTGTAAGAGCTCGAATAGAAGGCATTAGGGTTATTTTAGTAGAAAAGCATGAATGAAAAGAGAGCATTAAATGCTTTATTTAAACCAAATATTTGTGTATTCTTTTAAAGGATTGGAAAAGCTTTTCAAAAAGCATTAAATGGTTTGTGAAAAGGTTTGACATTCTGTAAGCATTAAATGAATCCAGAAGCATTAAATGCTTTATTAAAAGGAAGCCTTTGACATTTTTAAGCAGGAATTGGAGGGATAGAGATTGAGTTTTAAGTAATTAAGTAGATTATAGCTTTATCAAACGTTAAATAAAGAAGAAGAAGAACAAATAGAAATGCCTGAGCTGGAGTGTGGCTAGCTGCAACAAACTACAAGTTGAATTAGAAAGGAGCGGAAGTATATTATTATTAACATAGCAAGCAAAGTAAGTGTTAACTACAGAGTTGGCATTTCAATCGCTAAATGACCAGTTAGCTGGCTAGCACGCAGAATTAGCTGATCTCCTTAGTCTCTCCCATTCCTATGTGCATGTTTCACACCATCTTTCTTGGTTTTTCCAAGGATATTAAGGAGAATTGAATTGGAAGAAACTTTAGCGAGAGGGAGAGGAGAGAGGATTATCTCGCTTCCTTATCTGTATTCACTGCAATGTAGATTGAAACCCGATCCAAAACCATCATAGATACCCTAAGCCTACCCATCTTCCCCTTTGTTGGAAACTATAAAAAGATCATACATATGTCGTAAGTGTTGTGATAATTGTGTACGTTAACAACTTCAATTTTAGAAAGAAAGGTTTGCTTGTACTTTAGCATCACATGGATGTGTTGGAGATGGCCCAGGAGTTCAGACAGATGTTGGACGAATTCGGACATGCAAGTCGTGCATTGATGAACGAGGAAGCGTTCGTGGAAGATCAAGATTAGGTGGTTAATTGACAGTTAGGATTTGAGTGTTATAAATACTGTAATTCTAATTGATTGTAAAGATACATTGTTTACATTGTTAGTCAATAGCAATATGAGAAAATCTCAACGATTGGTTGAGTCCTTGCAAAACCTCTGTTCGTCTCTGTTTTTCAAACTCTCTCTCACTCTAAAACTTCTCTCTACTTTACGATGGTTATTCTCGGATATCTTGGTGTATGGATGATCGGTGACAACAGGAAGCTGTCCTTTAGTGATACATTTGGCTGGAGGGTGTAAACAAAAGCTCAGCTCAAATAGGGTTTATTTCTTTAGTTACTCCTCCGACTTGTGCTGATGACAGAAATTCTACTCTTATCTACCACGAACCAAGTTTGAGAATGGTAAGTAAAAGGAAAGTGTTGTTGGTCAGACTGAACGAGAGATATATGTCATGAAAATGGTTAAACACCCAAATGTTTTGCAGCTTTATGAGGTTTTGGCCTCCAAAGCTAAGATTAACTTTGTCCTAGAGTATGCTAAAGGTGGTGAGCACTTAAACAAGACATTAAAGGGACGGCTAAAGGAATATGCAGCGAGGAAGTATTTTGAGCAACTAATCAGTGCAGTAGATTTCTGTCACAGCAGAGGTGTTTATCACCGAGATCCGAAACTAGAGAACTTAATGGTAGATGAGAAGGGAGTACTGAAGGTGTCAGATTTTGGGTTAAGTGCCCTTCCTAATGCAAGGCGTACGTCAAGATGGTTTGCTTCACACGTCATGTGGAACTCCTGCATACATAGCTCTAGAAGTTTTGTACGGTAAAGGCTATGATGGAGCCAAAGCTGACATTTAGTCTTGTGGTGTGATCTTATACGTTTTGTTGGCTTGTCGTCTCGAATCTGAATCTTTTGTCTAATATTATGGTGTCTTATTTTGTCCCATAAATTTAAGCCATTTATTTATGTGAGTCCTGCATGGCTCCCTCATAAATGAACGCGGGATCTACATAAATAAATGGCTGAGGTTCATGGAACAGAATAAAACACCATAATATTAGACAGAGAATCCCATCCTAGCGTCTCCCATTTTATGATGCCAATCTTGTAGTAATGTATGGGAAAATAAGCAACGCAGAATATAAGTTCCCAAGCTGGTTCCAACCTGAGGTTCGCATGATGTTATCGACAATCCTCGATGCAAACCCATCTAATAGGCCTTCCATTGCTAATATTATGGAAGCCCTCTGGCTTAAAAGACTTTATTTCCAAGTAGGTGATGCATGTTTTTGTCCTCATGGAAATGATGCTGCTCCTGCAAAAGAGAACAAGCCCACCACTTTGAATGCTTTTCATATAATTTCTCTTTCAAAAGGGCTGGAGTTGTCTTACTTTCCGGAAATGAACTGAAGAAAGAAACAAGCTTTACATCAATGCACTTACCTTCAGCAATCATATCTAAACTAGAGGACATTGCTAGGCTTCAGAGACTGAAAGTAAATAAGAATGATGGGCGGGTGTTGAGTTGGGAGGAAAAGAAAGGAAGAAAAAGATAATTGTTGATTGATACAAAGATATACGAGATCACTCCTTCTGCTTATTTGGTAGAGCTGAAAATTTCTAACGGTGATACACTAGAATACCAGCATATATTGGAAGATTCCATTAAACCAGCTCTTAAAGACATTGTCTACTCGTTGAGGTGAGTGAGTAGACAAGTAGAATTGCAACAGCAACATGTAATTTAATCCTTCCTTACATGCTGGTTTTCATATTAATAAAACTCCCTTGTCAAATACATCTTTATATTTGCTTCAAGAATGTGCTTAGCCCTCGCATCATTTTATGTAGTTGTTTCTTTGTGTATTTGCACTTGAAGACATTGATTATCACAATAATAACCAATTAGTCTTTAAAAAAGGGCCAAAGATATGAATTTATTTCTAACATTTCTTAAAAAGTCTAATTTAATTATGTCATCATGGTATACCTTAACGTTTTAAAATCGTACTACTAACACTCTAAATCCTAATTAATTTAATGTTTTAATAACTTTTAATATATGAGTTATAAATTTAGTTTGTATCATGTCACAACTAAACATTTTGGATGTATCATGGATTGCTGTGATTTTAAAAATAATTTCTTTAAATATTAGCTAAATACTTAATTTTTATCCTAACGTTTTACTAAAGGTCTAAATAAGCCCTTTTCATTATTTTTGCAATCTCTTTCAAAGTCTAATGAATTAATATTATTTGAGAACAATTTTAGTACCATTCGGCTACAAAATAATACTAATACTGGATATAATAATAGGGACTTAGACTTTTTGTTAAATGTTGGGGTGCAAATGACACTTTAACCTAAAAAATTGGTCTTGGTACAAACATGTCATATGAGTATGGTTCATCATGGAGCAAGAAGCGGAAATATTCGAGGTTAAGAAATGTTTGTTATTGACAGTAATATATATATATATTGTGAAATGGACAGGGTTGATCTTGAGATAACTTAAAAAAATACGAGTCTGATGATGTTTAATTTAAGATTGACAGTATTAGCAACTGTGTTTATCAACTTCATTGAATTTCAGTGGTTTTGGAATATAGAATAACGTTAGACAAATTACAATATCAACTTCTAACGAACATCTCTGCAGATTTGGATTATGGAACAATATTAGATAAATCTTGTTTTTGCATATACTTCCCCTTTAGAATTGCTTTTTCCTTTTGATTTTCATATCAAAATTGTTTTCTGATCGTCACCTTTGTTTAATACTATCTCTGTTTCAGTATCATTTTTCATAACTTTTTGGTATCAGGACGTAGTTTGCTTATAGCGCCTCTTACAACCAAATCTCCTATTATTGCTCCTCATTTGATTGTGTCAATCTTCCATGTTCAATCTTCCGCAACTCTTATCCCTTCTTTCTCTCACTTCATTAATTAAATCTTCTTCTTCTGCCTCCCACTCCTTCTCCCAAATCTACTCTTCTCCAAATGCAGCTGATTTTTCACCTTTGACTCAATCCAAGGCCTTGCTTCCAACACTGAAAGCGTTCCTTGCATCAAGCAATTTGCCAATTTCTAAGCCAACTTTAGGCTCGAGCTCCTCTCTTCCTAATACAAGAGGCTTCACTCCCGTTTCCGTTCTAGAGTCTCCAACAGCAAACAAACTTTCATGAAAGCAAATAGTAGGAGACACAGAAATCTCTCACAAACCGATATCTTTTACGGAGAAGAGATCTACTTTCGCTCAGGTTATTAACTTGAAAGAAGCTAGAATTAGAAAGCAATTACTTTGATCATTAAAGATGAAATGTTTATCTTCACATTTTGTAATAAATCAAGGGCAAACAAAGTTTTCGAGGAAGAGTTGAAATTGGGATAGAATCATATCTCAACCGCAACGGAATAATTACGAAAATTTTTCGTATTTTGATTTCTCAAAAAATAATATCACTTTAATTTTAAAAAATGATTAACACATAAATCATAATAAAGTATGAATCGTAATTTATACATTATTCCGAAACTTGATCCTTATCTTATCGTATCTCATAAACCATTACTGAAACTGGTTCATCTTAACCACCTTAGTTACACTAGTAGCCTTTAACGTTATCTACAAAACATGTTTAAAAAAACTCTGTAACTCTTACGGAGAGAATTAGCTCCATTAGAGTTTAAGACTATTTATAATAAGTTTTGGACATTTTAGTAATTTAATTGAAATGAAATTCTAATTTCAATTAAACTTTAATTAGAATTACAAACAATCCTAATTAAATATCAATTATGCCTAAATAAGTTTCAATATCTCATACTGATCCTTATTTATTAAATATCTCATAATTAATCATAAATTTCAAACTTTACCATCAAGTCTAATTTGATTAAAATATCCTTGCTCTCTTCAATATGTTCTTTATGTGTAACCCATTGGGTTCTTAAATATATTATCAATAATTATAAATTATATAGAATTAGAATTAGATAAATTAAAACTTATGTTAATTTATCTTTAATTTTTCAATTAAACAATTTATAATCATAGATCAAGATTGACATCTAATAATGTTTCTTGACCACCCAAATATTTAGAAATGATAAAGTGATTTTGACTAACCTTTTCAAGCATGATTTTTTTGTATAATTTAACCATTTCATGATACAATATTTCAATTAGACAAAGTATGGAATTAATGTCAACTCTTTTTGAGATTAATCATATTAGTTCTCCGTCATTAGCTATTGATTTAATTAATGACATTTGTAACTATTTACAAAGCATCATTCCACCTTGGCCAAAAATTTTCCGAATCAATACTAATCGAAAATAATGGAATATTCTCCCTAATTACTTTAAGGTGATGAGTCATATCTTTATCACACAACTACCTCCATATAATTTATGCTACATCCAATGACTGTCAATTAAACAACTTATAATTATAATAGGTTATAAGTAGTATCAAAATATAGCAATCCATATATAAGATAACTTTAGAGTTTCAAGTCAAATGATCACTTATACAATCATCATAATGCGAATTTCCATATACATATAAGTAATGTTCCAAATGAATTTCTCTTATCGGGTTAATTTAGTGAACTTATTCTCTAATAAGCACTCACACATTTGTTAAGTATCTCCATACTTTATCCTATGAGATTGGTTACTTCATTCATAAGAAAAAACATAACATGTGCTAACTTTTTTACATTTTATTAATATCCAATTTTAATATAATAATGACTATGAACAATTTATGGATAATACATAAATGCAATATGAATCATATTGTAATTTCATTTGCAATATATAATTATCTCATGGACTTTATCATAAACATCTAAATATGTATAAGATAAAGAACATCTTTAAATTATTTTGTCACTAAACAACAACTAATCGATTGGCTATAGGGCATAAACTAACAATTTTTCACTTGTACTGAACCAATCGTTTAAGTATCTCATACCATATCACCATATGACGATTATATTGCTATTGGGATAGTGGCTTAATGAGATAATTCTACATGATTCTCTATAGTGAACACTTGCTTAAATCTTATAACTTCCGTCTTAATTATCATCATAATTAAGAAAAATTAGCTAAATACATCATCTGATGTTTTATTATACCTTAGCTTCTTGGACATGCCCAATGGCTTCAATGTTCCATAGTACATTATCGTCATGAACAATGAAAGAAACTATATCAAGTTCTTTAAAGAACTTATTAATTTAATTAATCATTTCCACTAAATTAAAAATGCATTATGGCTTAATTAGCAACCATTTCTACATTGGAACATTTCCCTATCTTAAAATGATATTTTTCTAAGTAAAATAAACTTTGATTATGATTTACTTCTAAAGTAAATATCTTTATCTCCTTGAACTCATATATAATATAATGGATATCTTTAATACTTCACATATATCTAATATCTCAAATCCTAAACACCTTTAGACATTATTTATATACTTGGATTTAGAATAGATAATCAAGTTTCATTCTATCTCTATAGATCTAATTCCTAAAACTAAATTGTCACCTTTTCATGTTCAACAAGAGTTGTTCTTAGACCTTGTTGGAAATTATGTTTTCAACAATTGAAAATTAGAATTATTGTTTTCTATTAGCAATATATCTCTACATACTCCCACTAAAAAGGAAAACTACACTCATACTAACTTTCTTGTAAATATGATAAATTCACAATCATCTCTGAAGCAAACTCTTTGAACTCATCATGAAAGTAAATTTTTCAACGTCTCGTAGCCTTTCAACTACACATTAAATGTATCAACAAATCCACCAGTTCCAACCGGATGTACCGTCATAAGATTTGAACTTTTCAAATTTCATCTTACTCCTACTACTTATCATAATAACCATTCTTTTATAAGTATACATTGAAACAAATAATTTGTTTAACAGATCTGTAAGATTATATCCAACCTTTTGGATCATATCTTTAAATCATTAACTTTGAATCTTTCAAAGAATTAACATTTCATATCTAATATGAAATCTTACTAATTGATTTAATTGGAACTATAGAAGATGAGTCATTGTACTAGGCATATCTATAGAAGAAATAATATTTCAAAATACAATATCTCATATTGTATTTTTCTTTTCATATAAAACATACTCTTATAAAATTTTATTGTAAAGGCATTCACCAGAGAATCTCATTCCCCATAGATAACTGAAAATTTAAAACTAAATAAATAAATATCTTCGAAATGCTTCAGCATTCTCAATGCTTAATTTCCACTTATGTTTAAACTATTTGAACTTTTAAAAATTTTAAATCATTATTTCATTTAATACATTTGACTATATCATATAAAGTCATTTGTAATATAATGAAATATAAGTATTATCCTTTTATAAATTGTTATTCCATCCAATACATCTTATGTATAAGATTTAAAAATTCATTACTATCATCATCCTTTGACTAAAGGTTGATTTGGTTATCCTTTAATTTGACAAGTTTCACAAGTTTCATACGATTCATAATCAAAAGAATACAAATATCCTTGTATGTAATGTTATGATTCTCGTTATGTTGATTTAACCAACATGGTATAAAAGGATAGTCTCAGTTATCCATCTTTATAATCTTGCCATTTATATTAAGCATAAGTCTCTTTGATCTAACACAATCAAACTATTTGTATAAAATTGGATCAACTACTCTTACTCAACAACCTATTTCTTATCATGCATTGAGCATTATAACAATGTTGAGTCTAAATTTAGTATCAAATACTCATAAGTATAAACTATAAATACTTATGATTTATATCATATATCATATATCATACAGGCAAGAAAAGTTATGCAATCATTTTTCTTTTTATGACAACTATTATCATACTATAGCAAATACCTTTAATTGATGTCCATGTTTATACTTTTAATGGGCTAAATTAAGTGGAACAATTCCAATAAGGTATTATACCTTTTAGCTCTACTCTGTGCAACCTTTTACATCTTTCTATCATGATGTTGACACACATCTTACCCCTGGTCATTAAAGTTTAAGAGATACTATTAACTCAAAATGTCATTACATTTTGCATCTACATGATTTTGACATATCTCTAAAACTTTGTCACCTAATTCTCGATAGGGGTTATAGCAAAATTACATAATGGGCATAAAATTTTCTTTTCTAGCTTTGAGAACTCTTCTCAATTATAGCCTTTGTCCAAGAAATTTAGTTCACTAACTTAGCATCGACTATACTAAACAAGGTAAATTCTACTAAAAAAATAAATGTATGAAAAAATAAGTAATTAATTATATGACACAACTACCAAATGAGATTAGGATTTTAGTCATATATTTAGCTACTTCAATTATTTTATTCAAAATAATAGCCCTCATTATTATTCAGAAAGATTAATCTAATCTTTCTAATGGGTTAGTGTAACACCCCACTCCCGCGTGACCCGAACCTGACATCGATGGTGATATCCGAGTCAATGCCCCGCGAGGGTGGCATGCTACATCACTCAGTCAAAACCTCAGTATAATTTTTTTTAACACACAAACACACTCTATGCAGAAATCAGTGGACAATTTGGGCCCGTTTTAATTTGTAAATATTCTGAGTCATAACAATACACTCAACAGTCTTTAGAATAACCATGTAATGTACACAAATCATAGTCAAATTGGGTCTAGTTTTATGCATAAACAATTCAGTAAACACATTACAATCGGTAGAATTTCAATAGCCTATTTGGGGCCCATTATAACTACAAAACATTATTTTTCCAGACTCGCAAAATACATAATTGTATAAAAATAGGATGGCGCTAATGCAGACGTGGACTGATCCCGACCTCTATCCCTGACTTGCGTGCAGCAGGCATACTCTCCTTTGCCTAACGAGGTACTCTTTGATAAGTGTAGGAAAATCCCAGTGTGTCCATCACATGAACACAGTGCGGAAAACAAAAATTTTTGTTCCGGGATGTTCCCGAAAGCCAGGATCCATGTGTATATATAAACAGTCAAACCATAACGACCAAAGGAGACCGTCTCTAACGGTA
>JAOSBP010000206.1:36043364-36081390 GCA_027563825.1 Erythroxylum mucronatum
CATTAAATGCATTGAACGTGAGTTCTTCACGTCATTTATTGTGAATCTTATTCTTGTCTTCACGTAATAACGTCATTCATTATGAAGCCTATTCTTGTCTTCACGTAGCTTATTGTTGCTTATAATCGTGGGGAACTGAATGAAACATTAAATGCATTTGTACATTATTTGAATTTGTTTGTGAATCCTGATTAAGTGACTTATTACCTTAAGCTGAAGTTGAAATAAAGGAATTTTTAAATGATTTATTATAGTAGTTTTGCTACCTGGTTTTTACATATAGTGAAAATTTAATTTGTGTACAAGTTTAGACACCAAATATTTTTTTTAGAAATTATTATGATTGTCACATGTTTATTTTAAACCATATTTAGCATTTAATACTTTATAAAAATTATTGTGATTGATGTCACTTATATGTTATTACATTTAGAGATGGAAGGCTTGAACAATATCAATGATTACAATGATTGTATGGAAGTAAATGAAAAAGATGGGGTATGGAATGTACTATAGAGATGTATTTAATCTCTTTGATGGTTGAAGAAGTAAAGAAGGAAAATCGAACAACTACTACCTTTTTCAAATCTGGTTGGAAGAATATTAAAGTAGGGCTTCAAACAAAATTCAATAAGGAATATACTGATATTCAATTGAAGAATGAGTATAATAGATTAAAGGCCAGATTGAAAATTTTCAAGAACTTACTCAAAGAAATAGGAATCGGTTACAACTCTTTTTCTGGTGAAGTTAATACTACAAATGAATGTTGGGAAAATCTATTTAAGGTAAAATATGTCTTTTGTTTTATTAATATATCATATTATATAATATTTATTCTCATTTATCTTTTTCATCGTTATTGGTGCATAAAATGGCTCACAGATTCAAGAAAGAAGGATGTAAGAAATTTTTAGACTTGTTTCATATTTTTGGAGATACTACTACAACTGGTGTGCATGCACATCCATCACCTAAATCTCCATCAAATAGTACAGAAGAGGAACATGGAAATGATATTGATGAAGATTACTCGTATAATGGAAAAGAAGATCAAGATAAAAGTTCTCCGTCTAAGAGAAAGAAGTCTCCTAAAAACAAGAAGGCAAAGAAGACACATTCTAACATTGTAGAAGAAGCCTTACCTATACTTAGTGAACAATCAAGAAGGAAGAATGATTTACTTGAGAAAAAACTGAGTGAAACATTATCCACTATAGAGAATAGATCTTAAGAGTCTAACATAATGATGGAATGTCTAAATTTTTTAAATGAATTGGGTGCTGACGATGCACAATATGGAAAAACTGTGAAGGCTTTACACGATTCTTCACTTTATAGGGATATTTTTTTGAAGATGACATAAACAAGGAAGTTGTATTTGATCATGTCGCTTTAGTTATATTCTCATGTTATTGCATATCAAATTCTTATTGATTTGACACTTTTATATTAAGCACTATTCCATATTTTGAACAATTCAAGTTTGTGCTTTGTATGAATATTTGACTTAGCTTTAAGTTTATATTTTGCATTAATATTTTTTCTATGTTTGATTAAATATACTTGATTGAATATTTTATTAATTATTTAATGTTAACATTATAGATACATGGATTTCTTATCAGATTTCGAATCAGATTTTGAAGATGAACGGAAGAAGGTAATCATTATTTCTGTAGCTGGGGGAGAGAACAAATATTTTCATTTGGGAAAGCAACTGTGTAAAACTTCTGCTCTACCAGGTCATGGTTGGATATTAGAACTTTTGAATGAAAATCCTACAAGGATTTATGAAAACTTAAGAATGAGAAAGATAATCTTCTTAAGCTTATATGATGAGTTGAAGAGTTTAAGAGGCTTAAAGGCAACAAATCATTTGACTGTGGAGGAACAAGTAACATTTTTCTTGATAACTATAGGACATAGTGAGACAACTAGAGTCAATGCAGAACGCTTTCAACATTCAATCTAGACAATTTCGAAGTACTTTCGAAAAATCTTATATATAGTTAATCGTCTCGCAAAAAGAGTCATTATTCCACCGTCTTTTACTAATACACCTCCTGAAATTCAACACAATTTAAAATTCTTTCCATATTTTCAAGTACATTCATATATTTAATTACTATTTTAATTATGTCTTTATGATTAAAAATTATTTTAATATATTTTTTAATTTTTAGGATTGTATAGGAGCAATAGATTGTACACATATTGATGCACATGTTCCAATCGATGAACAAATACCATACAGGGGCAAAAGAATTAATCTAACCCAAAATATTATGTGATGTTGCTTATTTGACATACGTTTTACATATGTAATAGCTAGATGGGTAGGTACTGCAAATGACTCTTGAGTTTTTTTAGAAACAGTGACAAATCTAGCGAATCAATTTCATATGCCTCCACAAGGTATTATATTATTTTAAATAAACGTAGTAATTATGATTCATTTTTAATATCTTTTTGTTAATATTATGTTCTTTCTATATTAAGTAAGTACTATTTGGTTAACTCGGGCTACACTAATATACTTAGATTTCTTTCACCATATCGATGTGAAAGATATCATTTGCGAGATTATAGAGGCAGAGGAAGACCTCGAGGTCCACAGGAATTGTTTAACTACAGGCATTCTTCATTAAGAAATGTTGTCGAAAAAAGTTTTGGCATTCTAAAAGTAAGATTCCCTATACTTAAAAATATGCCAAGTTATGATATGAAAAAACAAAAATACATCGTTATTGCTTGTTGTGTTATACACAACTATATTAGAATGTATAAACAAAGCGATGAATTATTTTAAAGTTGTGCTGAAAACGAAGAACAAATTAGGGAAAGTGAAAATGAAGATGCAAGTTCTCAAGTAGAGGAAGACCTCGAGGTCCACAAGAATTGCTTAACTACAGGCATTCTTCATTAAAAAATTTTATCGAAAGATGTTTTGACATTCTAAAAGTAAGATTCCCTATACTTAAAAATATGCCAAGTTATGATATGAAGAAACAAAAATACATCGTTATTGCCTGTTGTGTTATACACAACTATATTAGAATGTATGGACAAAGTGATGAATTATTTTAAAGTTGTGCTGAAAATGAAGAACAAATTAGGGAAAGTGAAAATGAAGATGCAAGTTCTCAAGTAGAGTATAATATCACTCCAGCACAACTTCGAGGTATGTCTTGGAAATGAGATGAAATTGTTAGACAAATGTGGAGCGATTATATTATTTCTAATTAATTTATGTTTCTTTTTGTAAATGATGATACTATCATGTTTTCAAGAACTATAGTACGATGGACATATTTTATTAATTAGAACGACTTAATATAATTTCTAATTTATGTAATTTTATTATATACAATTATTGTGTAAATTTTTAATAATATTTGATTTGTATATATTTAATTTTAGCTATAATGATAATGAATTAATTTAAAAATATAATGTATTATATTATAATTATTACACAAAAGAGTATAATTACAAAACAAAAGAAACAAGATAATAAAACCAAACATGTTTTTATTTTCAGTTTTTTATTACAAATCTCAACCAAACAAATTTTTGTTTTCAGTTTTTGTATTACAAATCTCAACTACATAGATTTTCATTTTTTAAGAAAAAACAAAAATAAAAAACAGGAAGCAAAAACTAAAAACAACAACAGAAAAATAGAAGTGAAACCAAACGACCCCTTTATTTGTAACAATATTACCCCACATGGTTGACAATAAATCAAGTCAAGTTTAATGCTACCTAAGCCTATCCTAAAGTCCCTTACACACAAGCTGAGCCCAATTAAAGCTTGATTAGGCCTAGGTCATAATGTTTAAGCCCAAGCTTGAACAAGTTTTGGGTTAGAAACTGGCTTGATCTATTAAAACTTCAATCGTTGACCCGATAATTCCTCTTTATCCCTTCTCCGTCAACCTTATCCAAATAACAAGATCCATCATCCATCTAAACACAATTCTCAGCTTGTTGTGAAGAATAAGGGAGTGTTTGGTTGATGAGTTTGGGAAAGGGTTAATGGATAAAGAATGAAAAGTGAGTGGTTAGTTGTTGATTATCATTATAGGGGCACTAGTTTGATATCTCACTTTTGGGGAATCCTCGATACCCTTTATTTAGTAAATGAATGAAACTCATTCCTTAGTAGTGGCTCTTTTAAAAAAATATTTTTAACACTAATTAATTAATTAAAATATAATTAATTAATTAAGTAAACTAATATTATTAATTAATTACAATATAATTAATTAGACTATTGTAAGTAATTAATTATAATATAATTAATTACAATATAATTAATTAAATTATTATTATTAATTAATTACATTATAATTATTATTAATTAATTGCATTAACATATCATTAATTAATTAGTTACAATATAATTAATTAAAATATAATGTATTCATTATTTAAAATATTGTAATTCATTCATTAATTAAAATATTGTAATTAATTGATTACAATAAAATTAATTAATTAAAATATAATAAGTGTTTTTTTATAAATAAAAAAAATCAAATTAATAAACAAAAATATATACAAGAAAGTTCACAGACCATGCCGCATAGGGCTCGACCAGCGAAGCCTCAGGGTGAACCCAAATAAAACTAATGGACACCAAAGCATAGGAAGAAGTAACCCAAAGACCAAGCAACTTAACTACAAGCAACCCATGAAACAGAGCCAGAAAAGACCAACCATGCAAGGTCCAAAGAGAAAACCTAGCTAAAGCAATCCAACCAGCAGCCAGCAGGCCTAGGAGAGACCAACATAAAGAAACTGTATAACCAAAGCCCCAAATTGGCCAAGATTAAAACTGCCGTTAATGATGACCAGAGCAGCACTTCCAAGGGTTGGCAGGGCAAGCAAGAACAGACCGAAGAAACTTCGAAAGCAGAATGCAATATACCTGAACGAAGGAGAGACATACAAAATAAATAAAATAAAATAAAATAACCTCCTCTCGGTGTTTAGGCTTAGAAGTTCCCTAACGTGGGAGATTACTCCTGAGAGCACACGCTCCTCAGTCAAGGCTTCATTTTTGAAGGTTCTGGCATTACGTTCAGTCCAAAGGTGATAGACAGCTGTGGAGAGCAGTTGAGGGAAGAGAGTGGTAACAGAAGCTCTGGGGCTGGGAACAGATAAGTACCAGAAAAGAATAGTTGAAAGGGTAGGGAGAGTAAAGGTGGGCAAGTGGAAATGGGAAAGGCAGTGGTTCCAGACAGTTGTGGAGAAGGGACGTTCAAAAAATAAGTAGTCTATGGATTCATTTGCTGAAAGACACAAAGAACAATAGTTAGGAGTGTAGAGGAAGGTAAGCTTATCCCGGGTAGGGAACTTCTGCAGGAAAGCAAGCCATAAGGTAAAGGAGCAGCGAGGATTACTGTATTTGGACCAGACCAATTTGTACCAAGGAACGACTGGTAAAGGAGTACGCAAGAACTGGTAGGCTGACACATTGGTATAACACTTGGTAGGGCTAGCTAATCATTCCAGACAGTCAGGAAGGGAATTATTAGGGTATAAGTGTTTATTTCTTAATATTTTTTACAAACTAACCATTATTAATGGTAATGGTAATCATTCATTCTTCTTAACCAACCATCATAATTATAATGATAATATCCATTATCATTTCTCACTATATTTATCTCATTCCTATTATCATTCTCCTATGCGAACTAAACACCCCCTAAGAGCCTATGAGTATAATAAAACAACCTTAATATTTTAGAGGGAATAATTAAGATCCTAATGTTTAAAAAATACGTTAAAATTTAACTCCATTATAACGGAATTACTAATAGCTTGATGATGTCATTTGTTAAGTGTCAGGTCAGCGCTAACCTTATACTTTTTAATAATTTTTTATTTCATTTACAGGTCTCACATTGTTACGACAGATCTGACATGGTAAGTTGAGACCTATTTTTTTTAAAAATTAAAACCTTATTTATTTTATACCTATGGCACCCACCTTTTTAATTAATCCTTAAAATTTTATTAACTTAAACAAATATATTAACTAATCAGAAAGTAATTAATCAAAACTTAATCATCATTGTATTAGTGAATAGAAACGATCCCTCCCTCGTCGTTTCTATATATTATATTAGGAAAAAAATTAATAATTACATATCATCGATTGCTTAATAGAAAATATTTAAATAACATTAAACACCCACTTTAAATCTAGTTTAAGAGTATAATGACTGTGACTCAATGTCCATTATACGTAGAAAATTTAATTTACCATTGGATTACTCTCTCCTTGAGCGTTCACAAATTGATGCCTGGGAACGCGGAAAGTCGACCTTCCTCACAGTATGTTTGCGCTCGGATTAAAATGGTGATGCCTGGTCAGCTACGACTGGCATCAACAGCCATTTCAACGACGACTGGCATCAACAGCCATTTCAGCTACTAGATCAGTTCTCTTTTCTTGCATAATTGGCTTCCTACTTCCAGATGCGACCTAAATCCGGATGAAGAATTATTGTTGCCTAACTTGCACTGCTTGAAAGATTGGCACGTGAACCACACATAGCTTATGCATTTTACACGGTAAATTTACACCTCAGGATATTTTCATGTTCACTCGCAGAGCGCCACAAGTAAATGGTAAAAACCAAACACAACGTTTCCAAATATCAACAAATTAATGAAGGGAAAACGGCACAAGGACATACCAAAAGCAGGGAATGGGAAGAAACACGAGGTTTGTTGAGTATGAGCATTATAAATACTTGACCAGTAGATAAATGATTACAGCCAGAATAACAATGCCAATAACAGCTAACAGCATGCGCATGCAGGAGCAACCACCCTTGGTGCGCTTGTTCAAAACCGCCAGATTCTTTTGCACTCGCTGCAATGAAGTAGAATGAAGGAGGAGTATTCTAAGTTAAATGTCATAATAATAAGAGATCCACACCTACCGATTATCAAAAGATTGAAAATCTAATCTTCTATACTATGTAAAACACAATAGTTTCACCACCAAATGTGGCCGCATATTGGTGTATAGCATGACTAGGCAATATCCTTTTTCCTCCATTATTTACTTAACAGTCATCATTTCAGTCCCTTATCAAAATGAAAGTTCATAAGATAACCCATAATGCAGGAAACATTATCAGAAGAGACCGTTTGTAATTCATTTAACCCATACTGTAGGAAACATTATCAGAAGAGATTGTTTGTATTTCATATATTCACTTTGCGCGGAATCGTGCAAAGATGTTATTAGCTTATTAAAAAGATAGATCATTTTCTCATGCAGTTCGTTGGTTAAACCAACGATTCTCTTCTCAAAGTCAAAGTAATAGAGATCTTTTTCCAACATCTTAACAAACTCCGGGAATCTCTCTTTTGCTGCAAACTTTTTGTTAATCAATCAAATGATTGAAAGGCATTTACAATTGGAAGAGAAGAATTAATGCAACAGTCATGGCTCAAGTAAATCTATTAGCCAGAAAGTTATCCCTTAAAAGTGAGCATGTTAGTATCATGGTAACTGGAATACAAATAATTTAATGAACTAGAGGCTTTAAATTAGGCAAGAGAAATTACTCGTAAACGGGAGTCTGTAACATCCACGTGCTGATCCAAGTCATCCTGCAGTGGAAGAGAGTAAAAGTTGCATGATCATTACAATATCCAATCATTAAGAATCAAAAGAAAAGTATTTAAGTCTGGAATATAGTAAAAATAGACGAAGAAAAGTGAAGACATACAATTAATCTTGTATGAAGATCAAGCTCCTCATTGACTGCCAAGGCAATATGCTTTGTACTTACTACTGTCTCCTCCAACTTCTCAAGTCCTTCATCTTGTTCTGCTCCAACCAAATGCTACATAAGAATCCCATCTTTGCAAAAGAAAGAAAAGCAATTGATCAATACTACAATTGCCAAAGATAGACAGTGACAACTTGCCTTTGATGATTTGTCGTTGAAGTCCAACAAGGCCTTGGTTGTCCAAACCTTGTGTTCTGTTCATCGCATCATTCGACATTATTTCTGGGCCAAGCAAACTGTCCCTATTGGCAAAATTAGACATATTTAAAGTGGAAGCCATTTGGTTCACTTTTATTCTAAGATTTGCAATCATGTCCTTACGACGATTCATCTCTTTTTCTGATCTGCATATCAAAAAGGAATAGTTTAATACGATGAGAATAACAACAATTAACACTATTTCTACTACATTTGAAACGTTAGACAATCATCAAATCCAAAAGGAGGAACTAGTGTGTAATACACTGCCGAAAAGATTATTAAAGCCAAAAAAGGAAAATTAACAACGCTATGAATGGGTAATCCATTGAACGTATCAAATTTCTAAGCAATCCCATATCTGAAAATTTTCCATGTACTATCGCCTCTTTTCCTTCAACATTTTACATGTATCATTCAACAACTTTTTCACCCACAACCCATCAAACATATATCAGCGCAATAACAGAGTGATTATCTATAATTTCGTATGTTCTATCATCATGACATGCAAATTATAGCCTAAAGAGAAGAACAATTTACAGGGGCGAAGTAAAAAAAGAAAAACCCACATTTGCTGTGTTGCAGGAAGTTTAGACAAGAGGGACTGCAAGCTATCAAGCCTGGTCCCTAAAATTGTGATCTTCCTCCGTATAGAAGACGCGTGGCGCTGCGCCTCAGGTCCCGTTGTCGGAAACGAGCTCCGATCAGGGAACATCCCACTGATGTCATCGGCGATTTTCACGGCCTCGTGGTATTCCTTCACCCATGGGTCAGACGCGGAAGACATGTTCAAGAAAAGCCCTAATGAACAGCTGACCGATCAAAGCAAAAACCAAATCAGTTAAGAACAAAAGTGAACCCTATGGAAGGGAATGACCTGTGGAATGCGGTGGAGAGAGATGAGAATCAAAGAGGTGACTTTGAACGACGCGTGTATAAGTAGGTGGATGCCAGACGGCGATTGCTTTGTCCACCTCCGTCGTCGTTTCAAGCTCTATATAGTCCATACGGTGTACGACGTCGTTCGGTTTTAACTTTTAAACAAAACAATTGGATCGATCCAGCCACTCATTGATTCACATGCTCTCGGATGGACCCGGTAGATTGTTTGGGCCATAATCGGAAGTCACCAAAAACCTGGAGCTCGAAACAACAAAAATAGGAAAACCAAAGGGCATCTTTGCAAAAACCTCACGAGCCGTGAACAATACCGAGCGGAACTATTTGCTCACTCGAGAAAGTTGCGGAGCTTCAGAACCAGAGCGTGAGCGAGCGAAAGGTGAGAGAGAGAGAAGTAGACATGTCAGACTTGGACAGGCAAATAGAAAGACTAAAGAAATGCGAGCCGTTGAAAGAATCGGAAGTCAAAGCTCTCTGCTTGAAAGCTATGGAAATCCTCGTCGAAGAAAGCAATGTTCAGCGCGTTGATGCTCCGGTCACTGTACGTGTTCTATACACATGACTTCTCATTATACGTGTGCCTCTGCGTGTCTGTTAGTTTTGTATTGTTAGGTGGACTTTTGGTCTTGATTTTTGAAGTTTTGAGCTTTGGAGGGTGTAGGGGTTGAGCTGTAGGGTTGGCTTATGGTGGATTTTGGGATTAATTTAAATTGAATTTAGTCGGAATTATTTGGGTTTAATGGATTTATTAATGGTTTTTCAGATTGAACTGGGAATTAGGGTTTTGAGCTAATTTGGGTATGGGACTTTCGGGTCATGAACTCTGTTGAACCAGAATTCTGGAAGTAAACATGGTGGGATTTGTGGTTTCTTCTGTAATTTTCGGAAAGAATTAGAAGAAGGATGAACAATGTTTGACGGGTGTCATTTGGTGTCTAGTATGCTGTTGCTGACTGATGGTCTTTTATAAGATCTTCTTGAGTTCTTTTCGTATAATGTGAAAACATGCTTTGAACTGCTTGAATTTCTTATTTTTCATCCCATCTGCTAGTGGCTCCTGTGTAGCCTAATTTGCTGACAAACTTCAAAATGCATCTCTCACAGTGACTGTCATCACATCAAGAATGAAAACTTCGACAGTGTATGTACAATCTTTAAATCAGATGACTTAAACGTTGGTCCCGCTTTCCAAGTTTTCTCCATTAAAATCTTGTTTTAAATTGCATATATGACCTCTTGGCACTATAATTAGTTGGCTAAGCATCTCAGATACATCACATCTTGATTTCAAATGATCTTTATAACTTAAAATATTGAACATTTACAATATCTTGATTTGTCTTTCTGGGGTGGAAATGCTAACATCTTGATCTATCTTAAACACTCATTATGAGTTTTTTCTCCTATGTAGATTTGTGGAGATATCCATGGACAATTTTATGACATGAAAGAACTTTTTAAAGTTGGAGGGGATTGCCCGAAGACTAATTACTTATTTCTTGGAGATTTTGTTGATCGGGGATTTTACTCTGTTGAGACATTTTTGCTTCTGCTAGCTCTTAAGGTAAATTCTTTTTGCATGTTATATTGAGCTCTCCCATTGATTTTTGGAATATTTGGCCTGCCCCACCTTTAGCAAGGCTCCATTCTGTATACTATTTGAAGAGGATGCTTGCTGAACATTTAGGTGTAAGTTTGAAGTTAAACCATGATTCTTAAAAGTTTTCATCATTCAAACGCTATTTTATGGCTTCCAATTATGCATGTTAAGGTTTTAAAGTGATTTTTATGATCATTAAAGTCTTCACTCTGGTGTTGAAAGGCTAGTATGAATATACAAAATATCTTTTGTAGGAAATGATTCAATCCTATTGATAGGTGTATATATAAATAATTTGAGTTGGTAATACTTGATGTTTATTTTTGTGATTCTGTTCAGTGCATCATTTTTCACTTATGGTGACATCTCATCCTCTTTAAATTTATGTAAATTTGGATTGCTTAGGTTAGATATCCAGATAGGATAACACTCATTAGAGGGAATCATGAGAGCCGCCAGATTACTCAGGTAAATATAGTTTCTAGTATTAGATTTCAACTTCTTTCTTTGTGCCAAACTCAGTAGTCTTTCTCTGTTCTACTCAGGTATATGGATTCTATGATGAGTGCCTACGGAAATATGGATCTGTAAATGTATGGAGATATTGCACTGACATCTTTGATTACTTAAGGTATGAATATCGCTATTTAGAGGCAATGCAAGTCTTCTCTATCCATGAAATGTCGAATAATGGAAAAGCTGTGAAAGTGAAAGCTAAGTTCATAGGAATGGTTGATATAATGTTTAATGGATAATTTCCTATTTGCTGTTTAATTCATCTTGTGGATCATCAAATACAATTAATGCCTTTGGATGGTTATGATTATCCAATCACATTGCTATTTAGAGAGTTGACTTTCTGGTGTTGGTGAAATTTATTTATACAAGCTTCCTTCTTCTGTGTTCATATGTGTTACCTGTTATTACTGTGGCACTTCTTATCATGACACCCTATCTTATTGCAGTTGTTTGGTTAATGTCCTGGCATAATAAACTTATTATTCAACTTACTAGCACCAAACTTTTCAAATTTTAACATTACTCTAATTGAGGTGATTTCTCTCAAGCAGATTTGTTCTTGTAATGGGTACCAGAAAATTGATGATATTAACCCAGAATACAATGCTATATGCTTGGCTTTTGCTATATTATTGCCCAGTAATCTAACCCTGGTTAGGGTGATAATTATGATCATTGTTTTTTTAAAATACTGAATTGCTTACAATGGACCTTTTCTAAAACTAATTTTGACAGTTTGTCAGCTCTGATCGAGAACAAAATTTTTAGTGTTCATGGTGGTCTCTCTCCAAATATTCTAACATTGGATCAGGTGAATGAACCAAACCCGATAACGTGCTTTTAATTATTTGAAGTTCTATGCAAGGAGCTACTACTAATACTTGTTTTCAGATTCGAACAATTGATAGGAAGCAAGAAGTTCCTCATGATGGTGCTATGTGTGACCTTCTTTGGTCAGATCCTGAGGATATTGAAGGTTGGGGTATGAGTCCACGTGGTGCTGGTTATGTTTTTGGTGGCAGTATTGTGACTTCATTTAATCATTCAAACAACATTGACTACATATGCCGTGCTCATCAGTTGGTAATGGAAGGGTACAAATGGATGTTCAACAACCAGATAGTTACTGTATGGTCGGCTCCAAACTATTGCTACAGGTACCTTGGCGACTTAAATTCTTAGTTCTGTTGCAGGTTTGTGATCCTTAATTTGGGTTGGATGCAGATGTGGTAATGTGGCTGCAATCCTTGAGCTGGATGAAAATCTTAACAAGCAGTTCCGTGTGTTTGACGCAGCTCCACAGGTTTGTGCATAAAACTTTGCATCAATTTCCTCTGAAAAATTTAATATTCTGAGGGTCTTTCAGGTAGGGGATGTGGGGGTTTTGGATTTGTGTTTGGATTGGAGTTCTTAGATGAATGCACCAAAAAGCTTACTAAACATCGACTTCAAAATCGTTTAATATCTTAAGAATTCTGGACAAAAAGCCATTGATGATCACTTTAGCTCTCTTTTCCTTGTTATCCACATGTAATGGTATCAACTTGCACAGCAAAAATGTAATTGTTAGGCTGTGTTTCTACCTTGTTTTCTCTTGTATTCTTTAGAAAAAGGGGTACTGAGCAGTTCAAATGTTATGCAGGAATCAAGAGGTACGCCTGCCAAAAAGCCAGCACCGGATTACTTCTTGTGACATCTACTAACTGCCATATCAAGATTTGCCTTTCTATCTTCCGATGCAACTGCATTTCTGGGAAGGAGATTTAAAAAACCCATGTTCAACGAAACTTCTGTGATCCGATAACCATTGGAGAGGTCAGGCCATGATCAGGGCATGGACAACTGGCAAAGAGTCGGATTCACGGGCTCTGAGTCCAATTTTATTATTATTGGGGTTGGCCTTTCTTGTACGTCCGCTTCTCACATTGTTTGATTTTCTTGTATTTGTGTACGAGTCAATGTGCAAGTAGATCATACTGTTGTAGCAGGGAAAAAGCTGCTGTTTCCTTCTCTAGGAAGGAGGCTACGTATGGTTGAGATTTGGTTAAGGTTTGTGGAGGAGAAGACATGCAGCTTTCAATATTTTCTGGTTTTGAAATATATAATATTGTTGTGCCTTCTCAAATGGTTTTCTCTTGGTCGAGTATTTTATTATTTCATCCTAGAAATTAAAATATAAATTTGGAAGTTGTATTTGGTAAATAAATAGTTGGAAGTTTGGAAATGAAAAAATATTTACCGTATCCTTGCACTTATATATATTCTAGATTTTTTGGTGAATTAAGTAATTTAAAAATTTTAACGAAATATTATAATTTTCAAAATTTAAGAATTATTTCTCTTAAATTTGTATCAAAATAATATTGATTCAAATTATTTCTATTTTCATATTTCTATTGTCATATTTGCAACATTTAATTTTTAAAAAAAGTTACTTTAAATTAGACAATTCTAGGATGCAGTGTTGTAGGTGGGCACCCCCATTTATGAAATACATTGAGAATTATTATATCAAAATAACTTAAAGAATAAATAACTTAAAGAATAAGTTCAATTAAGTTGAACCAAAAAATCATTTTAAGGAAGGTTTCAAAATACCTCGACCAAACCAAAATCCACTTAAACTGAACCGCCCGGTTCACACAATAAATTAAAAACCTTAAAGAATAAACAAGTAATAAGAATAAGTTCAATTAAGTTGAACCAAAAAATCATTTATAGGAAGGTTTCGAAATACCTCGACCAAACCAAAATCCACGAAAACTGAACCGCCCGGTTCACACAGTGCATTAAAAACCTTAAAAAGTAAAAATAATCCCATTCTCTCTCTAATAGTAATACGGATACCACACAACGCAGCGCTGTCTTTCTCTGCTCGAGCCTCTTTCTCTCTCAATGCGCACGCTTTCTCTATTAGTTTTTAGTTTATCACACCCGCAAACTGAATACTAAAAACTAATTTACCCGCCAAAAAAGCTTCTTTCTTTTTTCGTTTTCACGTCCCTAACCCTAATTCCCCTCCATTTTAGGGCTCCTTTTGGCTTTTGATACGCTGTCGTGTGCATGGATTTCTGCGTCTGAAGTACAATGGACGCGACGGTGGATGCTGCTAACGAGTGTGTAGCCGAAGTGACGGACGACGACATCATTTCCCTTGGCGTTGACGTAAAGCGGGGAGCGGAGAAGAATGGGGAGAGCGAGTCGGAGGTTAGGCCGGCGAAGAGGATGAGAGCAGGCAGTGGAGAGATGAGTAGAGTGGCGGAGATTGTGCTGGTGCTGTCGGCGATGGCTGGAATGAGGGGAGGGAAGAGGCCGACGGAGGCGGAGGTTGGGTTGATGGCGGAGGCTAGGGCAAAATTGGTGGAAATTTGTCAGGAATTGTCGCCTAAGGATTTGGTGGGTAGAGATGCCATTGGAGCTGTTATTGAGGATTTAGGGCTCAATTTGAAGGCCAAAGATCAAAGATTAGGGTTTACGGGTACTAGATTGTCTATTAAAGAAAAGTTGTCGCTTGCTAAAATGAAGGTAATAACCTATTATTCAATGATTCGGTATAGGGTTCAATTATTGTTCTTTTCTCATTTACATAGGATGCGCTAAGGCCATTATATTGGGGAAAAGTGGTGTTTACAATGGTAAAAATGAAATTTTCATTTGTTTTTGGAATCTGGGTGGGGCTTATTTATCTTGAATTTTGTGCCATCGTTTTTCATTCTTTCTGTTGAAATATCTATTTTTCTTTCTCCATTCTCCGTTCTGGTGGGAAATTAGGATGTAGTCAACTCTTTGATTTATGAACAAAGAAGCATGCTTCTATTTGGTTATAGGTTCTCTGGGTACCGTAGCTTTGTTGTTGGTGTCAAATTTACTATTTTTCTACTAACTTATGTAGTTGGTGGAACTTGAATATATTAGGAAGGATCCAACGAACAATTAACTTGTTTTTATGGAGTTTTGATATAAACCTTGTACGTTTTGTAGCTTCTTGTTGAATTTTTTTGTCATAAATTGTTTTGACTGCAGAAGATATTTAACTTTTTTTTCCCTAATTGTGGTTGCATTCTCTTTAAGAATCTGATAGCCAAAAAATTGGGTCTTTCTTACTACTTTACAGATAGAAGAGTCTAAGAAGTTCAGTGCACCATCTGTTGCACATACATCTCTTATGTCACAGACAAATGTTGGCTCTGTAGCTGATAGCCGTGGGCCATCGCATATAATTCGCATGTTTCCGTCTGATAAACCAAACAATGCGCCATTTCCTCCTGGAAACCACCTTGGATCTTCAGCTACAGCCAATCAACACGCGGGGTTATCTAACCATGGTTTAGATAGGGACCCATCGACATCAGCATTTCCTAAAGCTGATCGAGCACAATTGAAATCTGATGGAGCTTCCAGTGCACATCCAGTACATGGTAATAGCATTCTACTTTTGTTTGTTTCTCTTTTTTTCTCTCCTCTTTTTTGTTGTGGCTATAGTGGATACTGTTCAGTCTGGTAACTCTGATTTGTATACTAGCTGGTTATGTTCTCAATCAAACTCTGATAATGGCCTGAGTGCAACTTACAGGATGCACACTTCTGAGTGTCATAGGTATACTTTTTCATAGGCTTAATTGTAGATAAAATTGTGTCCATCAAATTCCATATTTTGGTGGTTGATTCTGATATGTAAGGGATTTTCACTGGGAAGTAAAATATACTTGATTGAAAGCAAATATTGTTATTCTTAAGTAGACATATATGCACATGCACTGAGTTAGGTTTTGAAGTTTGATATCTAATATTGAACTTTTGGGTAGCTTTTACTTTGATCTGTTAATTAATGGTTTCTTTATTACACATTTGCAGCAAATGCATCTGGAAATCACATGTTGGTAAATGCACAAGCTTGGTCTATGCAACCTCACTCAACGTCATCAACTAAATTTACACCAGAAAACAAGGCACCAAGTTACAATTCTGCTATGGTTGAAGGAACTGCTGAATTGGGTGTGCCACGACCATTTTCTCAAGGAGCCAGAGATCAAAATTTCAGACCATTTATATCTCAAACTGCAGCTGCAAATATGCCAAACATGCATCCTCCAGTACAAGGGCTAAAGTATGTTCAGGCTTCATCAAGTTTCACTAGCCATAACGAAATTGCAATGATAGTCCAAAAGCTATTGCAGCCAAAACTTCCTCAACATCCCACGTGGACTCCACCTTCAAGGGAATATATGAATAAGTTGTTGACTTGCCAAATGTGCAAACTCAGTGTTAATGAGGTAGAAACTGTAGTGCTTTGTGACGCTTGTGAGAAAGGATTTCATTTGAAATGTCTAGAAGCAGTAAATCAGAAAGGAATTCCCAGAGGTGAGTGGTACTGCATGAGGTGCACATCAATGAGCAATGGGAAACCTTTCCCTCCAAAATATGGTCGTGTCATGAGAAGTGTGACTCAATCAAAAGTGCCTTCGAACTCGACTGGATCACAGCCATCATCAGATAAGAAACTAGGGACCGTGGATCAAAAGGTCCAGGAGAAAATAACTGCAAACGGAAGCTCTAGTACACAAAGTCATGTTGGATCTGGTACTTCAGACAGAAATGCTTCTCATGTGAATATTACTGATGCAAGAGAACATACAGACAATAGTATGACATCAAGTGGACAAGATATTGATCAGGCAGCTTCTGACAGAACATTGCTAAATAACCAAGTTAAAAGCTTGGAGACTGTTGAATCTTCTTCTGTTGGCTTATCAAGTGAACAGTCTCCTGAACATAAGCAATTATCCGAACGTACCCACCATAAGCAAGTATCTGAATCAGCTAAACAAACGCTACCATTACAAGGAGAGAAATTAGCTTCCTTGCCTAAATTGCAGCCTTCTGCTATGCCAACAATGAACAACAAAGATTCCAAAACATCAAACAACTCACAGTATGTTGTCCAAACAGAAACACAAAACAATTTCGACATACCTTCAACAACTGAGGACCAACCTATATTGGTAGAATCACAGAACAAACCAGAAAAAAGCGATTGCGATTCATCAGTTGATGTCAAGAAGACTGAGCTACTTGTTACTCATGCAAATCCTTCTGGTAACTCTGAAGCTAATGATGGCGCCAGTGAAAATTCTGGATTGTCTTCAAATGGCTTCCATGATATTCAATGGATAGGCAATGCACTTAAAGTTCTGGATGGAAATACATACTATGAGTCTTGCTCCATCAATGGGGTATCATATAAACTGAATGATCATGCCCTTTTTCATTCTGTCCATGGAAATTTGATACCATCTAAGCTTAAGGTGATTAAATTATCAAGCTCTTCCATCATGATTATATTTGCTATTTTTAACAACTACAAACATGTAGGATTCTTAATATGGTTTTGTCTGATGTAAGAGCTGTTGTTGACAATTGCTTTCAATTGAGAATCGTAGATCTACTTTGCAATTTGTCATTTTAAATGCCTTGTTCTTGCCGTTTTCTATAGTACACTCAGAGAACTCATCATCCTTGTCTCTTTACTTTTTCTTGAAATTGCAGGTGATGTGGGAGGATAGTAAAACTGGATTAAAATGGGTAACTGTTGAGCAGTGCTACTTTCCCGTTGATTTACCTGAGGGTGTAGGCCACCCATGTGGCCCTGAAAGCAATGAGGTAAGCTATTTTTCTCCTAAACTCTCAAATTATTTTACCATTTGAAACATGCAGTTTTTCAACAATCGCTGGGGTAGACTAGGAGTAACGTATACGATAAACAACAAGACTAATGGAAGTAAGGTAGTAGGCTTGCAATAGAAGGTTCACAAATCATTCTGTAATATCTAACTTTAACAGATGACGAATGGGGACTTAATGTCTTAAGTTTGCTTGCATACCAGTAGAAAGAGGTCTTGCTAGAGCTTATCTTAAAGTGAAGTAACATCAATTTACTTAGAATTATAATCCCTCCTTCATTCAATGAGAACCTCTCTTAACAGAGGATGACAGTTATTATGTAGTTATGCCACTTTTGCTCCTTGCAGGTCTATGAATCCAACCACGAATACAGTGTAGTAGCTAGCTTGATTCAAGGGCCTTGCAAAGTTCTCCCTTCCACCAAATTCAAGGAAGACTGTGAAAGAAGTGAAATGAAAACTGATACCAGTACTCGATCACATCCAGTTTTCTTGTGCAAGTATGCTGCTTCAATCTGGAATTCCTTGAATCATTTGCAAATTCTTACAATTGCTTTACTGAGGTTCAGAAAATATACCTTTTTGTGACTCTGATTGAATGTTTGGGTTTACTGAATTACCATGATCTAGACATGGGTATTATAGGATGGAATACATTGGTAGGGGTTATTTTAGGTGGTTTGGGGATAGGTGACATGAGTGTGAGAGTTGTGTTTTCAGGATGCTATGTTAACTCTGTAATGTTGAGATGAAAATACCATGAATATCTTAGATGTCTGTTAGTCCTTTGGTACATGTTGACTTATGTTAAATATCTGTTTTGGGACCATGGAATAGCCTTTGTATCCGGGGTTATGGTGATTTCTTCATTTTTCACGTTCTTTGTTTTGGAGGAAGAGAGAGAGAGAGAGAGAGAGAGAGAGAGAGAGATGAGATTGAGAAAGAGGACTGGTGTTAGTTTTGCTTTCTTGTGTTTATTTGCAAGGGATTTGTAGAATACTTGAAGAGAATTGAAGGGGAAAACAGAGCACTATTAACTGAGAACCATTTGCATGGCTTACTGAACTCCCCATCTATTGGCCTATGGTTTGCCCTTGGTGAGGAGAGAGAAATTAGACCATTTGGACAGAATTTTCACAGGGATAGAATTCATGCTATTCTGTGGTGCAGGCTGAGAATATCTAGTTCTGACGGTGCCTTTTATTCTCTGCATTAAAGCTTAGAGTGAGTTGTGGCTCACCTTTGTTGAAGACTTTCTTTTTTGTGTGTTGCAGATGGTTTTTCGATCAACTGAAAGGAACTTTCAAGCCTATTGTTGGCTAATTACTCGTGCTCGTATCTTTTAGAGACATGAATGATCTGACTGACAATTAATGGGGCTCCTTTGATCAGGTAATCGAGAATCCAATATATGCAGTTTGCTTCTGCCTCTTCCTTTGAAAATGCCGTTATGCTCAGATATGGTGCCATCTCCAGTTTACAGTTTTGAAAATCCAAATCCATCCTTTAAACATTATTTATTGCCTAATGTAGCTTTAAACCTTTCTGGCAGCTGGGATTTCTGCACAATGATATTTTTCCTCTTTGGAAAATGCTGTTTTGCTCCGATATGGTGCCATCTCCAATGTATAGTTTTGGTAATCCAAATCTAGCCATTATACATTATTTGTAGTCGAATGTAGCTTTAAACCTTTACAGCAGCTGGGAATTTCTGCACAATGATATTTTTCATGCCAAATAGTTGATGAGATCAATCAGCCTATATTATTCACAGTGAGAGCTTTGGTCGTCTAAAGCTTAAGTCAGTCTCACATGTCCATGTATTGGTTCTATTTCTTCCATATTCATTGGAGATTTTACCTACTCACGGAAAACAATGTTTGGAAGCCTGGATTGAGGCATCTAACCAAAATGTTAAAGATGGTCAAGGTTTAGCTGGTCGAATCAGATTCAGCTAGTCAAATCGGATTCAATATAGTAGTTAAAATTTAAATAACCTAAAAGAATGTAACACAAACTTTTTGAAAGAAATTTTAGTTTTTTGAAGCAAAGTGGGATTGAACTAGATTGGTTCATTGGCTTTTGATTCAGTACACAAAAACATTCAGTTCAACATCAAGCCACTTTCAAGACTGCTTGACTGAATTATTGGGTGGGCACAACCAGTTCGGTTCAGTTGTCTAATCATTGTGAAATAGAAAGTGTTACTTGGAATGATCAACTGACTGTTAGACGCTTGCTTTGGATTTTCAAGTCATTGTGAGATTACATTTGGAAAATGAGTATCATTGAAAGGAAGTTTATGTTTTTTCTCAAACTTTTCACCTCTAGTATTATCTATTCCAATTTCGTTTCACTACAGCTCTTCGAATATACTTGGTAGTTTGTGAGTTCGTCTCTTATTTTATTGGCCTAAAACAGGTAAACTATATGGTATTGTTGAGATTGATAAGGAGTACTATGCACTCTTATTATGGTATTGAGCTTTTGAGATTGATAAGGAGTACTATGCACTCTTATGTCATGTACAATATGTAGGTCTAGCTCTTGTATGTAAAGTTTCCCCTTGTCAAATTTTTAGTGCAACGCACAGCATTTTATTGTAAATTACAGAATGAACATTATGCTCTGTTCTTTGAATCCTTTACTTATTCATGATATGGAAATCATCTACTTTGAACACTTTTACTATTAATTTGTTATGTCGTCTTTGAAATTATCATTTTACCACAAAAACTCCTCAAGTCGATGATGTAATTAAGGAAGAGGGAAATTTGTGCTTCATAAATCATAATCACTGGTACGCTCTAGACATAGAAAATATTATTTTTGTTATGAACAGGGGTCTTAGATCTGATGACGTTTCATTATGATCAATAAGTCCTCTAGCTATACGTATCATAGAATTATTTAAGTCACACACTTATAATTGCATCATCGTAGAAAAGCACAAGTGATATTGTTTAGTGGGTCAATTGCCAAATACGTGATTCTTTCTCTTACTGAAGAATTTAGCTGTGCTAAAACCCTAGATTGTTTCTCTCTGTCTCTCTGTCGCTCTCTCTTTTTGCATATATTTAGGCATGGCTGCACTGGGAGTTGAAATTTGTTTCAAGATTTGAAACATTAGAACAAGATAAGGAACGATAGAGAACTAGAAATATATGTTCACATGGGTGAAAAAGGGAATGAACTTGTTATATCTCCAGTTACTTTGATATATAAGATTAAGATATGTTCGCCCTAAATTTCATGCACTTCAACTTTTCCAATAACGTTAAAGTGGGTAGGACAATAGGTGCATCATTTCCTAATCATTTCGGTTGTTTTTCGTAGCTATATCACATTGGCATTAAAACCCGAGTCTCTATATTGCTTGAGGTTAACTTAAATCTTTCTCAGAGTAAGCGAACGATACTGCTGTTTCTCCTATTATTTAGTAGATATGTATCCTGGTAAAGCTTTCTTACTCCCTATTTTGCTTTGTCCTTACAGAACCTAGCGCTATGTGCTTTTATTGCCTGATGAATCCAGAACCAATCCATTACTCTGTTTGACTTATCATTGGAAGGCTGTTCCTTACCCGTGTTACAAAGACCATGCCTTGGATAAAGTTGTCCAATAAAATATGCGGAATAGGGGTTTAAGAACTTTGGAGTGTATCATGCATAGGAGACTAGGGCACTCAAAAATTCGTTGTGTTGTTTGATTCATCAATGGTCACATGGTGTCACATTTAAAGTTGGAATAGATTATGATTTTATTACTCGCCCTCGTTGTAGACCATTAGATTAGGGTCTACAATTTCCAATTTCCATGTCTAGTTGCAGGATTAATGGAATGCAAGACTTCAATTATTACTACCACGCTAAACCTTTCCCTTCAGTCAATCAGAACTTTTCAACTTGATGCCACAAGTTCTCAACTCGGTTGGCTTCTGCTTTCCTTGTCAAGTGACTGAGTTTTCCTTGTCAACTTTGCCTTGGACTCGGTAAACAACAGTTTAAACCAACTGTCTAAAGAAGACAGGATCGTCCTATTGGACTGCAGGGACCACAGTAACAATAATAAGCAGACAAGAACACAAGACAAGTTTAACTACCGAATCTTTTTTGACCATTCCAGCACCTTTGCCTTTCTAGCCACAGACTTCGCCGTCCCTTAACTGTTTGAAGAAGTCCATTACATGCATGCGATAATTCAAGCATCATTTTTAGTCTTCCCATCGTACGTACAAATCCAATGGCTAATACAGAGTCAAATCAGCAGGTTTGACCACAATTGCCGTCTTTGCAATAATTACACCTATATTTTATGCAACAGAAAGCCAAAATCATGGCATGCAAAGTTAGCATGTTCAAAGTTGGAGGAAGAGGAAGCAAGCAAATGAAAAATGGGCCGGCCTAGTTTCTTGTGAGCCGGCGACTATCACGCTGGTGTAGACTTTGAGATGGAATGATCAAAAGGAGGGGTTGATAAAGTGAGAAAAAGATAGGTAACAAGATTCCAGGTTTTTAGATTTTATGTAACTTTTGAAAGAGGCAAAACAGTAGTGATTATTCTTGCCAAGAATTTTCATCATCTACTAATCCCCTTTGCAACTTTTACTATATCCACACTACTTTTAGGACATAAAGTAGCTAGTAAAAAGTTAGCATAATGGAGAAAGACTCCACTCAGTCTTTCTCCTGTTATTAAAGGTTCATATACCACTTTATTACATTAGACTTCTATTAAATAAATCCCTAATTTATAAATTATAACTATTTATCCCTCAGATCCTTTACTTACATAAAAATTTATATGTTCTATGATATTTTAAGGGATATATCTAATTAATGAATTTGAACTTAATTCTACTTTTGTTAATATAAAGGTTTAACGAGTATTTCTATAAAAAAAATTGGCAAATAACATAAAAGAGCCCCTGTGATATACTTGATTATTCATCTTAGCCTTGTGTTTTTAATTCGTTAACCCTAGCCCTTGTGTTTTGTAATCTCATTCAAGATACCCATTTGAGTTTTTTCGGACAAAATTATCCTTAGATTATTTGAATACAGATTTTTTGTCTTATTTTATCTTATACAGATTTTCAAGAGTAATTTTGTCCGAAAAAACTCAAATTGGTATCTTCAATGAGATTACAAAACACAGGAGCTAGAGTTAACGAATTAAAAACACAGGAGCTAAGATGAATAATCAAGTATATCACATGGGCTCTTTTATGTTATTTGCTAAAAAAATTAAAAGAGGAAAAACCAAATATTTTTTCACACCTACTAATTCCCTTTGGAACTTTTACTACATCATCACTTTAAGAACATAATGATCAAGTCATTTAGTTAGGAAGAGTGTATAGAATTACATCATGTAGTAGTATGGCTAGCTTAAGTTTAGTGGTAAAACAAAAGGGTGCCTTGATTGTTCTAAATGTGAGATGATGTTCAGATCAGTTTGCTTGCACACTTTTACTCCCATTACATTATGATGCATTAATTAGCAAGCTAATGCGTTAATTAGGTTCCTTAAACGAAGGGTTAATGAAGGCCTGCGTCGAAATGGGTGCTATGGTGGCTTTTAGTTCACGTGCTTATTATTCTAAACCAACAACGTTTATATTCCCACAATAACTATCGGTCTAGTCCACTGGTAGTTATAAGAGAGGCTGATCAGGTGCTAACTGAACCTTGATTTTTGGGATGCTTGTTTAATAAATCATACTTAGTATGACTAATCATGTTTCTACTTTTAGCAGATGAGATCCCTCTCTTTATCCATGTTATCTCTTAACCCTACCATTAGTCTAAGATTGGCAATGAATAAAGCCATTATATGGGTCCAAACTGTTGTCACAAAACCTACTAATCATTTACTAAAAGCCATAAGAAAAATTAAAACGCATTCATTTCTTGGACTCTTTGATGGAGTGTTATCTTATGTTTGTCAACTTGTTGGAGTCGTTATAAGTGTAGTTGACAGAAATGATTAGATATTAATTACATTTAAGTATTTAGTCATGTTAAATTATTCGCTCGTAAGTATGTGATCAACGGCTAATATATTTTAATGTAATTTGTTTGAAAAAAATGATCATAAGTTTGTTTTTATTACGAATAAGATCAGTTTTAAGTTTTTTAATTACAAATGAGAATATAAAAATTTGATGGAATCTTTCTTTATATATGTTATTGACTAATCGGAGATTTGTCTTACGTTTAATTAATTAAGCCATAAGACTTTTCAATGATCAAATATTTGCTATGATTAAAAAACTAAACTGACGTGAAAATCTTGAATGAGACAATTTTTTAATTCAATTTTTAACTTTTCAGTTTAATTTATTTTAATAATCCTTGTTATTGAAAATCGATTAGTTTATTAATTAATAAACTCGTTTTTGTAGACTAACCGGTTTTTATAAACTAAAAGAAGCTAACTAAGTTTCATTTAAACATTTTCTCTTTTTAATCAAACTTTAAGTTAAGGATAGTTTCTTTCGATCATATTTCAAATTCATTCAATCTTTAACCTATTTTAAGATAGTCTAATACTTGTTAAACCTAAATCTCTTGTCTTATGCATATATTATTGTTGCTCTAATGACTCATAAAAAATGTATTTAAAAGGTAATTCATCTTTGTCAAATGTTACTTTTACAGGAATAAATGTAATGATACTAATTGTTGAGAAATGAGATTAAAATTCAATTATATTATCATAGTTAAAATTTAATAAAAATGTTATACTTCTAATCTCCAATTTTTTTTAAGTAACACTATTTCAAATCAATTAAAAGGGGTAATCAGCTCAAAACTTTCTATAAGTAAAACTCAAATTAAAGTATAAATGCATGAATAATATATTAAATTTCTCCCATAATGAATTTGCAATTGGTAAAGTTGCTCCTTTGTGACCACCAGGTCACAAGTTCAAGCGATGAAAACAATTTTTTTTTGTAAAAATATAAAGAAAAAGTTGTGTACATTCTGACCCTCCTTATACCTCGCAAAGCGAGAAGCTTATGCTCTGGGTATGTTGACTTTTTTTAATGAATTTGCAAATTTTTAGAAAATACCATAGAAAATAAAATATGTGAAATAGACATTTATATAAGAAAAAAGTAGAAAAATATATTAGTTTAATAATTTATTAAAGGCTATTAAATAAGGAATACATATAAGTAGCCTTAGCTTAACTTTTCTCCAATGTTACGTACCTAAACTCATCATAGAGCAATAGTATAGCCTCCTCATTCCCTATATAAATTCAACTCTCGCCGCTCTCGTTTTCTCCACCCACAGTTCTCGTCGTATTCGCTTCTTCACATACTCCTCTCCCACCAACAGTATGGCTTCCCATGGAGATAATGTTGTTGTGTCTAGTGTCAATCTTGAGAAGTTGCTTTGCATGAAAGGAGGTAAAGGAGAGGCTAGCTATGCAAACAATAGCCAAGCACAGGTGATTAAATTTTGATAGAAGTCTCTTCTCTTGATTTTGCAGTTGTTATCTTTGACATTGTTTGTTGGATTAGTTCTCCATCAAACCATACAATTTCGGCGATTGCTGTGCTTTTGTTTACTGGAGTTTTGTGTTATTCCCTTACTTTGTTTTACATTTTAACAAGTGGATGTATGAGTTTGAAACAGATTATTGAAGTTTTTCTGGATAACCTAATAACTAATAATCTCCTATCCTTCGGCATGGCAATCTAAACTACATTTAAAGTTATCTTGTATACACTCTTTAAAAGACCTACATAGAAAAGATCTATGAGAACTTGATGAATTGAGCTAAACCTTTCACGTTTATGTGATTAATGGCTTTAAACCGAACTTTGTATACGTGCAGGCCTTGCATGCCCGAGCCATGCTTCACCATCTCTTAGAAACCCTAGACAGGGTTCACTTGACCTCCTCCGAGGTCCCATTTCAAGTGGTGGACTTGGGATGCTCATCTGGGAACAACACTATCAGTACCATGGATGTGATCATCAAGCACATGATCAAACGGTACGAGTCATCGGGAATCGAGCCACCGGAGTTCGGCGCTTTCTTCTCCGATCTCCCTAGCAATGATTTCAACACCCTTTTCCAGCTCCTCCCTCCCTCAGCCAACTATGGTGGCAGCATGGAAGAATGTCTGGCTGCTAGTGGCCACCGGAATTATTTTGCTGCTGGGGTCCCTGGTTCGTTCTACCGGAGATTGTTCCCCTCAAGATCCATCAACGTCTTCCACTCATCTTTCTGCTTGCATTGGCTCTCTCAGGCAAGTTTTGAGTAACTTGTGGTTTTACATAATATACACCAAAGTAGTCAAATTTGCAATTTTAGTACATTCTATACAACCTATAACCTTAACGTATGTCCAATACTATACGTATTTTGTTGGCTCCCAAAGCTGATGTAAGTCCTAATTAATTGCATATGTACCTCTAAACTTTATTGTGATTCTCAATTTTCTTTTTTGCTGGATTTTAGGATGGTCAAAAAGGCTATAATCACCTAGTGAAAATAATGATCATTCAGGGTTTGAAATATTGCATATATCTAAAACTTTGGATATGACTTCAAGGATTGAAATTTTGGTTATCCAAAGTCTGTCTTCCTGAGAATATGGGTAGGTGGGGAAGAAATTGAGAGCCAGACAGGAAGAGAAACTTTATGAAACATAATAATAAGAAACAAAGATTATGGTTTCCTTGGAGCTTAGTGTTTGGTCGTATTAAAACTCCTAATATAAAAAGGTCAAAGTTATTTTCCTGCAATGATGTAGTAATGAATAGCAATAACTAACCATGTAGGTGCCAGAGAGTGTGGTGGACAAGAGATCAAGGGCATATAACAGAGGGAGAGTGTACATCCATGGTGCAGGAGAGGCGGTAGCAGAGGCATACAAGCAGCAATTCCAAAAGGACTTGGCAGATTTCATGAGAGCAAGATCACAGGAGATTAAAAATGGCGGGTCCATGTTCCTTGCTTGCTTGGGCAGAACCTCTGTTGAACCCACTGACCAAGGTGGGGCTGGCCTTCTCTTTGGGACCCACTATCAGGATGCTTGGGACGATCTTGTTCGGGAGGTAATTCTATTTCATTCATCAGTGTCTTAATAATTAAGAGGTTAATTATTAAACTTGTTTCCTACAGAACCTTAGGTGAATCATCACGCATTTCCACGCAGTACATATTTGTTTTTTTGTGTAAAAAGAGAAACAGCTTTTTTTAGCCGACCAAAAAGCAAGGAAACACTATGCTGGAAGGGGAGTGATTTGGGTACACTGCTTTTAGAAAAACTTATTATGAAATTGTACCAAAAGAAAAGAACAAATGAAATGTCACTGTCTGAGTAAAGATTATGAAGGCACCAGTCATGATACACCCTACTGTTAGTCGTCTGATTTCTTACCAAAAATAGGATCATAGCCATTCACTTGCTGACTGCTGTGTCGGCAGCATGATGACTGTTCACAAGTGGGTGGACGGAACATTGCAAGTTTTTTCTATAGTGCTAAGGAACACACAAAAAAGTCACTAAGATGATGATCCAAGTGAAGCCCCAAAAGTTGAGCACATCCTGTCCCTCCGATCAACTTTGTACTCTTTACCAATAGAGGACATGGATATCATGATCAACTTTGTTTGTAGTTAATGTGGATAGCACAAACATTCAACCACGTAGTTGAACTAAGCTTGAGCTACTGGTCAGTGGGCATTGGTGAACTTGGGCCAAAGCCTAAATGGTATTCTTTGATATTTTTGTTAAACTAATGTTATAATAATAATAATAATAATCTCAGGGCCTCATTACTAGGGAGAAGCGTGACAGCTTCAACATTCCAGTATATGCACCAAGCCTACAAGAGTTCAAGGAGGTGGTCGAAGCCAATGGCTCATACACTATAAACAAGCTCGAAATTTTCAAAGGAGGGAGTCCTTTGGTTGTCAACCACCCTGATGATGCCGCTGAGGTTGGTCGAGCCTTGGCCAACAGCTGCCGGAGTGTCTCCGGAGTCCTTGTAGACGCGCACATTGGTGATCGGCTAAGTGAAGAACTCTTTTTACGAGTGGAGCGTCGAGGCACTAACCATGCCAAAGAGCTCGTAGAGAAGCTACAGTTCTACCATATTGTTGCTTCTCTTTCACTTGCTTAAAGATATATAAGAGACTAAAGGGTCTTGTTAAAAAAGTGCTCTCTCTCTCTCTCTCTATCTTCTTTTTTCCTTCCTTTTTATAATCTTCTCTCCACCTTTCTTGTGTTATTTGTGGCAAACCAGAGAAGTTTTAAGCAGAAAAACTACAATAGTAACTTGATGTTCCCCTGATCCAAAATTTGTAATGAAACTTATATGTAAAGCATAAGTTATAGTATGCAAATTAAGGCCTTGCTGTCTCTCACAACTATTTAGCTGCTTTGTGTTGCCTTTGGTTCTTTTTCAGGAAGATAATAAGCAGACAAAGAGAAGGTCAATCTACTATGGTTAGTTATTTCAGTTGGGAGTCATAAAGGTTTTTCTCTTCTTTACATGTCTACTTTAGGATCATCTTGAGACTTCTGAGCCTCTATGACCCCATTCATTAGTCCTTTTTTTAAAAAAAGATACCCATTCATTAGACTTCGTTTGGCAGACAGACAGAGTCAATAGAAAACGCATTTCTTACAGGTTCAAAACTCAAAAGCGCTGCCATTGCATTACACATGTTTCTAACATTTTCGTGGGAGATTTTGTCAGACTGCTTGGAAATATGCAACCCATAATTATACATCATTCCACATAATTAGAGTTCACACTGATTAAGTTTGATGTGGACATAGAGACGGAGTTTTCGTATGTACATATATATAACGTGACTCGAAGTTGAATCTATGAATTATGTAGGAGCAGCTTAGCTTCTTCTGACACGCTCAACCTGACCTTCTTAATCTTCCTAATTCCATTTCTGTTCCATCCTTCCTTAACCTTCGGAATACTTTGATTAAGACAATATTACCTTTTGGGATTGATAATAAGGCGAAAGTAGTTGTACTCATCAACCACGATGAGTGGCTGCAGTTTCCACAAGCTATTTAGCAACTGAAACCTTCCTACGCTGTAGATCCTCATTCTTAGGATAATTACTTTTAGATTGTATCAAACGATTATATATAGTTCTGAGCAAAGGAAGGAGCAGCTAGTGAACGCTTTCTCATCGATGGCCCGTCTAATATATCAAGAAGCTTCCATCGTTGTTGCATCTGCAGCCCTAATTGGGAAAGCGTCTAATGTTGAATCACAGAGGATTCTCGCGCTTTTACCTCTTTTACCGTCCATGTCTCTTGAAACGCTGTCATTGACCTTATGTTGGAATTTTTATCTAATGTTTCCTAGCGTTCCTCTAGTCTATCAACGTTTAAGTGGTCCATCAATTGCGCTGTCATTTTGGCGTTCCCAGGAGAGTATCCTTACTCTCTTAATGATGTAATGTTCTTGATACTATTATTTAATATATATTCAATTTTAATTTTTCTAAAAAAAGAGAGCATAAACTCTAAAAATTAATGATAATGTTAAAAACTAAAAGCTGAGATATTTTTTATATTTAAAATAATTAAACTGAGTGCCTTGACCTCTGCAAAATGTTGTCCGTAAGAGTTTCATTCTCCGACTATAACAATGGATTGTATTATTTCAGAAATCACAAATTCCATCTTTGCTTGCGTTAAAATTCTTATATTGATGGGCTGAAGTATCGTTCCGAAAATACAAACATGAAATGAGAAAATGATCAAGCCTACTATACATTCATTACTCAACCTATAAACAGAGAAAATCCATTAACATATTTTGCCCCCAAACTGTTGATAACTTTCATTTACTTCATAATGTCAAAACATTGCTGGAAACATATTTCTAAATCACATTCACAAATGGAATCTTTCTTTTGGGGGAAAAGAAACATCCCCATTTTTATGACGTCAAAATCAGAACTCACTTCCCAGCCGAGGGAATTGTCAGCAACTCGAGTGATTTTCTCAAGTAGTCCACTGCAACTGAAACGTCATCAAATGCCAAGGCTCCAACTGCAAATCTTGCAGCCTTCTGGGCCTCAGCAACTTTCTCAGGTGTTGGCTGGTAATTACTGTCATATTGGTATGTTTGGGCGGAACCAGATGGGGCAGGTTCCGCAGCGCTCCCATTTCTGCTGTTTGGAGTGTATTGGACAGTTGATGCTGCAGGACCTGCAGTATTCCCATTCCTGCTGTTTGGAGTGTACTGGGCTGTGGATGTGTAGCTTGTCATGGTTGGAGCTGAATGGGGAATGTAGGAAGAATCAGAGCCCTGATAGTAAGAAGGATAGTGTGTAGCTGCTGATGGCAGGCTGCTCTCGGTAAAACTTGGATAGGACTGAAAGTTTGGATAAGAGTAAGAAGAAGTATCGTGGGATTGATAACTATGGTGAAGATTCTGAGGTTCTTGTGAGTAGGACTGATGGTGGAATTGTTGGGGATATAAAGAAGTGTCTTGTCTGCTAGCTGGAGGAGGTGGATGCAAATCATGGGATGGATAACCAGCACTAGGGTAAGAAGGTGATGGGAGGATTTTAGTGGAATGTTGGTTGTTAACCGAGTCATGGAACTGCTGTGATGGTGGAATGTGCTCAGAGTACTGGTTATTAACATTCTCAAGTGGTTCATGTGACACTGAATCCTTTGTACGATACTGATCATGGAAATGAGTTGAAGGATCAGGTTCTGCTTGAGGACTGGTCACAGCTGCTTCACTTCGTGCTGGATCCTGCAGAGGAACTTATATCTTGATGATTTCCAAAAGTCTTAGTATACAACATATTAGTAGACTGATTTCTGACTCGATTGAGGTACAAGATCCAAGGCAAAATCATTAAGCACAGAAGACTAATCATATATCTATATGCATATATTCTAGTGCACGTGCAGATAAACTAAAATCACAAACGTAATTCATTTATCAGAAAAATAAACTGAAATCAGTGAACTTAAAAGAAAATGATCCCTTCGAGTCTACGACTAATTTTTTCAAAAGAGTACGAGCAAATATTCTTCTCTTGACCCTGAAAACTTGGCCTCACCAACCGCCAAAAAGAATTGCCTTCTTTTGAAAATTCTAGAATTAGAACAATTTCCAGGAAAGATTCATGAGTTATTCAAAAAAATCATCATAAGGTAAAATGGAAAACATACATATCCATCACTACGTATGACCGACGTATCTGACAAATCTTCATCATCAGCAGGAGGGCCAGGGTTTGGCTTTCTTCCTTCTTTTACAGCTTTCCTTATATCGGCTGCTTTCCAGACTGCATACTTCTGTTTCTGCTCAAGCTGCAAGTTTGGTATATTGGGTACAAGTATAATCCAAAATATTCAATTGTGGTTAAAGTGAAACTGGTAGTTTGAAGAGTAAATTGAGTTGTTCATTGTCAAAAACTTACATCAGGCTGAAGCACACCAAACTGGTTTATTATCTCGAAGAAGATGCTTGCTGCATAAAATGTTTTTGCCGTATTCCTATAACAAGGCAAAAGACCCACTTGTAATAGGAACTAAAAATTGCTACATAACTCAAGTTTCTAGCCAACTGTCCACTCAGTTTCAAACTCTTATTCCATAACAATGCCCATTGTTGCTTCAAGGTGATATTCAAATATTGAATATTCACAAGGCCTCAAGTGAAAGACAAATGATAATGACAATGGGAAATCTCTATTATCTTAAGACATTTCCATGTAAAAAAATACCAAGTAATACAAAATGCTTCACGAAAAGTTCTTTAATGCTTTCCACGTTTTATCCTAAACTTAAATTTATCACTTGGGGGACCAAAATTGATTACTTATATATTATAGATGTGTTCTAGAAGTACAAAATTGAAAAGAACATAATGATATTCCTCCAAACTAGAGATGAAAAGGATGTAATCATTTTCCACAAGCCTTATGAATTCAAAACCTTATGCTATTCTCGGGAATACTCATCAAAGTTGTTATGCTAATCAGTTGATTCTACTTCATTAAAGTTATCTATGTGTAATCTTAAAAGATGTCCCCATTTTAACTAGGTGCAGGTATTTGCTAGAGACCAACTTGCACAAGTCATTTTGTTAACATGTAATGCTAATGTCCCATGAAAAAGACCTGCATGGCTCTATGATTAAGTACATATAATCAATGGACTAGGGCCTGAAAGCTGTTAACACTGAGAAAACTGGTCAAACCGTAAATCAAGAAACAAAGAAACTGCTGTAATGGAATAAAAGAAATTCCATGAATACATCACAGCTACATGTGTGGATGTTAAGGTATTTAGCACGTAAGATACAGCACTGGGTAAGTTTTCAGCCATAAGCATCGATTTCTCAGTGAGGACATGCTCAAACTAAAAGAAAAGGAATCATCATACAAATCAGCTCGTCCAGCTCGATCTTGTTTGTCTGCCTTCCCAAAGACATTCAGGGCAAATCCTTCTAGATAAAGATTGTCTTCAGGCCCCAACTTTAGCGATTTCTTATCCTAAAGAAAAGAACAATATCTAATTAAAAGAGAAAAAGCACTATTAGCTGCTTCTCTAAACTAGAAAGAAACTAAAAACGTTTTTTTACACCTGCCAATTTAGACTAATAACAAACATACTTGGCGATTTAGGAAATAGTATATTAGGATCTATTCTCCACTGAGTATCTCTACATTCAGTTTATGGTTTCAATTATACCTTTTAACAACAAGAGAACTGCACAAAGTTTAAAAACTACATCTAGTTCAACCCTATATGGATATAAAAGGAAACCCCACCCCCCCATATTGATTCAAAAGATAATAGGTTAAAAGACCATATGATCTAACTTAATAGTAGCCAAGAAAAATTTCACCTCTGATATAATCTCCTTCAAACATGTGCATTACAACATGGAAGAAACCCGCAAAACAGTAATAAAATAGTTAAAGAGATATGGTTGAATGCCTATTACTGAAGATAAATAGCAGAAAAAAAATGAGCACATTTCCAATAATGAAATAAGTTGGAGACTGGAGGAAGCTCTCGAAACCAAGCTCAGGCATTAAAGGTAACAAAAAAACACAAAGCATAGTTAAGCTGCAACCAAAGACTAAGCAAGCAAGTAAGATGAATGGTTGAACAGCTGAAAACTCAGCACTAGCAGTCAAAACCTTATAGTAAAATAAGAAAATTTTCTTCGCCCCTTTTACCAGGACCCAGTTAAAGAAAAGCTTCAATAAGCAAAGCCCATATGACCATTGACCAAAATGGAAATTTACATCAATTAACTCACTCCACCTACGGTATGATAAAACGCAGCAAGAGAAAAGCAAAGATAGAATAAGATAGAAATCATGATGGAAACAAAGCAACCTTTTCAAGCTGATTCATGAGAGAAACAAGAAGGGAGTTGGTGGTCTTGGTTCTCTCATTCTGTGGAATCCTCAACCCTTTCTCCATCGCGTATAATCGACCTAGTTAAAACAAACCCCATTAGAAACGGAACCGAAAACAATAGTAATAAGGAGAATAAAAGAAACCGATTTGGCAAATCGGAAAGAGAGATAGAGAATTACAATAATAAGCAACGAGAGGTTCGTGCTTCTGAAGCTCATCGGCTCGTTGCAAATACGGTAACAGTAGCTTCGCTGGCTCAGTTTCACTCGCCATTGATCTTTCTGCTTTGATTTGTGATCTGATGACACGAGATTTAAGCTACGTTAATCGTATAATGGGCCACTCGACCGGTCTCATAGACCGACCCGACTCTAATTACATGGGCACAGAGCTAGTCACAGAGTGTAAGCCCAAAAATTTGGAAAATTTGGGGCCGCTTTATTTATATAACAGATTTAAGACCATTCATCTATTTAATAAATAGAGTATATAAAATTGGATGGATAGATAATTATAGAATAGGATAAACACAGAACAGGATAAGCACATACGATTTAGACTCCTTTATTCAACTTTTTTTTTTAATTTTTAGTTTAAATTTTGTTTGATTTTTAATTTCAATGTACTTATATTTTAGGTTAATTAAAAAAACTCTAATTTTCGTCAATTTTTTAATTATAATCTGAACTTTAAAAAGTAACAATAAAATGTTCAATTTTTTAATTTTTTTAATTATAGCCTAACTTTAAAAAGTGACAATAAAATACTCAAACTTTCAATTTTCTTCAGTTCAAACCCGACATTATCTGTTGTTCTTCCGATGCCTTTAACCTTTTATTTTCTGTTTATTCTTCTGATGCTCTAAGCTACTCTCGAATTATAGCGTATTGTACCAGTAAGCTTTTTATTTTTAGTTCGTTCTCCTTATGCCCTTAGTGTGAGGGTATCGAGGCTGCATAATTTGAAAATTGAAAGATGAGGGTGTCACGAGAACAAACTAAAAGTGAAGTAGAAAAACCAAAACCAAAGTATAACTTCGTCAAGACTACGTAATCTGATTTAGGTCATTTTTAAACAATGATATCGTTTTAATTATGTGATTAAACGACGTCATTTTATTAATTTTAATTTGTTGTGTTAATTTTGGCTGATGTGTATTAATAGTTAAAGCTTCTGAAACACGTGACAAATCATGTCATCAAACTTAACGGAAACAATAACGTCGAGTTAAAATTGAAATTTTGGGTATTTTATTTTTACTTTTTAAAGTTCGGGCTATAATTGAAAATTTGATGAAAGTTTAAGTATCTTTTGGTAATTAACCCTTATATTTTTATCACTCATAATAATATAAATAATTTTTAATTAAATAAATTATTTTAATCTCTTATAGAATTTTTATTAACAAAATTATTTTATTTTATTAAAATAAATAATATAAAAATTAATTTTTAATTTATAAATTAATATTTATATTACATATTTTTTAATTATTAAATAAAATTTTTTGAAATTTATATTTTTAAAGATAGTTTAAATTTAATTATATTTATTATTTATTATTAATTAAATTTACTTACAAAAATTAAATCAAATTAATACATAAAATTAAATTATTTATAGTTCTTATTAATAATTAATTTTAATTAATTACATATTTCATATTATATTAAATTATTCATAATTCTTATAAAAATTAATATATTAAATAATTAAAAAAGATATATTTAATTGATAGTAAATTAGATTATGAAAAAATATAAATAGAAAACAAAAATCACTTTCCATAGTTTTGGTAATTTTTGAAAAATAGAAGAAACCAAGACTAAAAGTAACAATAAAAAATTAAAACAAATAAGTTTTATTTTTATTGAATGTGAAAACAAAAACAGAAAATCAAAATCAAAATAAAAACAAACCATTCTTTTGGTTTTTTAATTTTACGATTTCCTTTTTAAATTTGATAAAATCTTTTAACTTTTAATATTAAATTTTAAAATATAACAATTATTAGAAAATATTTTTATTTTTATTTTTGTTGTAATTTATTATCATTAAATATGTACTGTTTAATTATTTACTACTAAATATTAATAAGAATTATAATTAATATATATTTTAATTTTTAATTTTTTTTAAATTTAGTAATTATTTTAAATATTTTGCGTAAAAGAGATAAGAGAGACTATTAAGCAAGCAAAGCTAGCCTTACGTTTTCTCGTTCATTTCAAATTCATTCTTGAATATTTTTTTAAATGTAAAATATATAATAATGTTTGTTTATTAAATAATTTATTTTAATAAATTTTATTAATAAATTTTATATAAGATATTAAAATTAATTATTTAAAATTTAAAATTTATGTAATATTCGATTATCACTATTAATAGAAAATAAGTAAGTTGACATTAATAACTAAACAAACTTTTGTTTTTATTTAAAAATAAAAAACTATAACAGAAAAATATAAATGAAACTATATGACCACTAATTCGGTTTAGATTAAAAAAATCCTTAAAAATCTTATAAAATTTGAAATAAATATTTTATTTTTAATAATTCATTTTTTAATTTTGTTATTAATTTTAGTACCAATGAAATAATTAATTTCGTATATAATAACAACACATCTTATTTATTTTTAAAAACTTAAGAAATAATGTATAAATTTAAATAGCGTAAAAAAAACATATACTTCCTGTAGCTTAAGAAACTTTGAAAAGAATTCAATCTTTAAAACTCTCGAAAGAATTGATTCTAGTTTTTAGTTTTCTAAAATAACTCCTTATATTTGACTTCAGTTAAAAAATAATGCTGAACTATATATAATATAAATGTCAAATATAGGCTAATCAAATGCTAGTAGTATGATAATATAATTCAATTTTTAAATTTGACTTAAATGAATTAAATTCGACTTAAATTTTTGTTGTGTTTTATCTGCCTATTGCGTGATTTATTGGAGATATTTTGTTGCTGCTTTTTGTGTGGAGAAACGGTAGGTATATGGTGACTTGACAACTGGAATTTTTGTGTAATCTTGGATTATTTTTGTAGCTTATTTCGTGGGGATTGTATCCTTATTTGGTGCTACAATTTTCTGTCAAGGTTTTCATAACTTTGTTAGAGAGTTTATCATTGACTGTGTGTGTGATTTGGCAGCTGCGTTTTCCAATTTTTGAACAACAATTGAGGGTTGTATTGGTGGTTGAATGTGTGAATTTGGCAGTTGTGTTTTCTTCTATTTTGAACAACTATTGAGAGTGCTTTTTGCAAGTTGATTTTCGAGGATTTTTCCATATTGGGGGACCTGCATTTTTCTATCTATTGTGAGAGATTTTGGGTTGTTGACAATAGTGGTTTTCATGCGAAAACCTCCAGCATCTTTGGTGTTTTTGCAACCCTTCGTGTATGATGTTTCAGTAAAGAAACGTTTGTTGATTTGAGACGTTTTGTAGCTATTGTGTGTGAGATGTTCCAGTGATGAAATTGAAGCCTCATAACAAATCTTTCGATGGTCAACTTCCCATTCTTTCATTGATGAAGCTACATTATTAGGGAATTTGTTTTTTTGTCAAGTGTCTTTGTTTATGTCCGTTATTGTTTCAATTTGTTTAATTCGTATCTTTATTGTTAAGCGTTGTTAAGAAAATCCTCTATTAAGATTAACACGAGGCAGTCGTGATATTAGATGTAAATTACTTTCACGGATTGTGAGGACGAAAGATAATGTCAAGGGTTGGGTGAGTCGGCTCTTAAGTAAAACTATTATTATTCTTTGGTGAAAGTGATTAAGTTGAGTGAGAGCCCTACAGATGTAGGCAAGGTATGTCGAACTGTGTTACCAAATCTCTAGTGTTGATTTCTTTATTTTGTTTTAACTTTTCAATTTTCGTTTGTACTAAAAAATTTACAGTTGCTGACTCAGTTGCTTTATATTAAACAACAACAGATACAGTTTAAGGCAACTACGATTGAACCATAATTTGTGCGAAACAACATCTTTCGGGAATTTATAATTGGTATCAGGGCGGGTTACCGAATCAAAACTTGGTACGTCAAGTTTTTGCAGATTCACGTTTCATAATTATGACTATAAGAGAAAGGACATCAATCATCAAGCCACTGTTGTTAGATGATTCAAATTATTTGGCTTGGAAATCAAGGATGAAAGTATTCATTCAAGCACGAGGAACTATGGCATGGACTTCGGTGTTGAATGACTAGACATATCCAATGACGATTGATAAAAAGAATAAAACAGTACCTAAAGATCCATCTGAATGGACAAGAGCTGAAGAAGAGGAAGCGCTTGACAATTCTCGTGCATTGCATGCAATCTTTAGTGCTGCCTGTAACACCCCACTCCCGTAAGACCCGAACCCGACATTGATGGGTGATGTCCGAGTCTGTGCCCCGCAAGGGTGGCGTGCTAGATCACTTAGTCAGTCCAAAAACTTAGTATAATTTTTTTTCTTTCAAGGGTACGTGAAAAATAAGTAATCGAAAATTTGGGCCCACTATATTCAGAACCATTTTCATTTACAAGAGTTACCAACCTTTTTCAAATATCCAAATTTCGTTAATCACTAGGGTCCATTCCAAAAACAAAACATATTACACTTTGGTCAATCTCTTTTGCAAAACCCCTTCTTTTTTTTTCCAATTGGAAAGTTATACACAACAATTATATTCAAATGCACAAAATGCAATAATTTACAGATAATACAATTCAGTACGAAAATAAAGAGACATAATGCAGATGCGAACAGATCTCGGCCTCTATCTTTCCCTTGCATGCAGTAAGTGTACTCTCATTTGCCTAACGGGGTATTCTTCTGAGTCCTGAAAAATATTTGCAAATTTTGGGTGAGTTTTGCGAACTCAGTGAGTG